>CM035795.1:39476777-39861749 GCA_020466265.1 Siphamia tubifer | reverse complement strand
TTTTTAGTGTTGTTTATTTGTTAGATTTTTAGTTTTTTTAGTGTTGTTTATTTGTTGGATTTTTTTTGTTGTTTTAGTTGTGCGTTTGTTTGATTTTTAGTGTTTTTAGTGTTAGTTGTTTGTTGGGTTTTTTGTGTTAGTTGGATTTTTAGTGTTTTTAGTGTTTTTTATTTGTCGGATTTTTAGTGTTTTTAGTGTTTATTTGTTGGATTTTTGTTATTTTAGTGTTAGTTTGTTTGATTTTTCGTGTTTTTTAGTGTTAGTTGTGCGTTTGTTGGATTTTTATTGTTTTTAGTGTGAGTTGTTTGTTGGTTTTTTTTTTATGTTAGTTGGATTTTTAGTGTTTTTAGTGTTGTTTATTTGTTAGATTTTTAGTTTTTTTTAGTGTTGTTTATTTGTTGGATTTTTTTGTTGTTTTAGTTGTGTGTTTAGTGTTAGTTGTTTGTTGGGTTTTTTGTGTTAGTTGGATTTTTAGTGTTTTTAGTGTTTTTTATTTGTTGGATTTTTAGTGTTTTTAGTGTTAGTTTGTTTGATTTTTCGTGTTTTTTAGTGTTAGTTGTGCGTTTGTTGGATTTTTAGTGTTTTTAGTGTGAGTCGGATTTTAAGTGTTTTTTAGTGTTAGTTGTTTGTTGGTTTTTTTATGTTAGTTGGATTTTTAGTGTTTTTAGTGTTGTTTATTTGTTAGATTTTTAGTTTTTTTAGTGTTGTTTATTTGTTGGATTTTTTTGTTGTTTTAGTTGTGCGTTTGTTGGATTTTTAGTGTTTTTAGTGTTGTTTATTTGTTTGATTTTTAGTGTTTTTAGTGTTAGTTGTTTGTTGGGTTTTTTGTGTTAGTTGGATTTTTAGTGTTTTTAGTGTTTTTTATTTGTTGGATTTTTAGTGTTTTTAGTGTTTTTTATTTGTTGGATTTTTGTTACTTTAGTGTTAGTTTGTTTGATTTTTCGTGTTTTTTAGTGTTAGTTGTGCGTTTGTTGGATTTTTAGTGTTTTTAGTGTGAGTTGGATTTTAAGTGTTTTTTAGTGTTAGTTGTTTGTTGGTTTTTTTTTATGTTAGTTGGATTTTTAGTGTTTTTAGTGTTGTTTATTTGTTGGATTTTTTGTTTTTTTAGTGTTGTTTATTTGTTGGATTTTTTTGTTGTTTTAGTTGTGCGTTTGTTGGATTTTTAGTGTTTTTAGTGTTAGTTGTTTGTTGGGTTTTTTGTGTTAGTTGGATTTTTAGTGTTTTTAGTGTTGTTTATTTGTTGGGATTTTAGTGGTTTTTTTAGTATTAATTGTTTTTTGGATTTGTAGTGTTTTTTAGTGTGAGTTGTTTGTTGGATTTTTTGTTGTTTTAGTTGTGTGTTTGTTGGATTTTTATTGTTTTTAGTGTTGTTTATTTGTTAGATTTTTAGTGTTTTTAGTGTTGTTTATTTGTTGGATTTTTTGTTTTTTTAGTGTTTGTTTGATTTTTAGTGTTTTTAGTGTGAGTTGTGCGTTTGTTGGATTTTTAGTGGTTTAAGTGTTGTTTATTTGTTGGATTTTTTGTTTTTTTAGTGTTAGTTTGTTTGATTTTTAGTGTTTTTAGTGTTAGTTGGATTTTTAGTGTTTTTTTAGTGTGAGTTGTTTGTTGGGTTTTTTGTGTTAGTTGGATTTTTAGTGTTTTTAGTGTTTATTTGTTGGATTTTTGTTATTTTAGTGTTAGTTTGTTTGATTTTTCGTGTTTTTTAGTGTTAGTTGTGCATTTGTTGGATTTTTAGTGTTTTTAGAGTTAGTTGTTTGTTGGATTTCAAGTCTTTTTTTAGTGTTAGTTGTTTGTTGGGTTTTTTGTGTTAGTTGGATTTTTAGTGTTTTTAGTGTTTTTTATTTGTCGGATTTTTAGTGTTTTTAGTGTTGTTTATTTGTTGGATTTTTAGTGTTTTTAGAGTTAGTTGTTTTTTTGTTGGATTTTTAGTGTTTTTTAGTTTTAGTTGTGCGTTTGTTGGATTTTTATTGTTTTTAGTGTGAGTTGGATTTTTAGTGTTTTTTAGTTTTAGTTGTGCGTTTGTTGGATTTTTATTGTTTTTAGTGTGAGTTGGATTTTTAGTGTTTTTTTAGTGTTAGTTGTTTGTTGGGTTTTTAGTGTTTTTAGTGCGAGTTGGATTTTTAGTGTTTTAAGAGTTAGTTTGTTGGGTTTTTTTGTATTAGTTGTTTGTTGGATTATTAGTGTTTTTAATTCAATTCAATTTCATTTATAAAGCCCTAAATCACAACAAAGTCGTCTCAAAGGGCTTTACAAAAACACAATCAACTACAGAGATACATGAAAAAGTCCCAAGCATCCCCTGTCCTTAGACCCTCCTTCTCGGCAAGAAAAAACTTCAAAACCCAGTGGGAAAAAGAAGAAATCTCGAGGAGAACCACATTGAAGGAGGGATCCACTCCCATGGACGGACAGGCTATAGATGAACGTCCATGTATAAATGCAGGAAGGGGGGCTGGTCCAGACAGGCAGGGGCGGTGGTCCGGGGTCACAGGTCGGCACAGGCGAGAAACTGCAGATCCTGTCGTCCATGGCTCCCGTGCAGACACTGTCAGGAAATCCACCACTCCCCCCGGGGGGGGAGTGGTGGTTGGGGGGGGAAGGGGACACCAGGTGACTAGTCAAGAACAGACTTGGTATGAAAGATAGGTTGTAAAAGTTACAGAAACAGGTTTGAGGGAGAGAAAGAGAAGAAAGAAGGAACTCAGTGTACTGTACTTCCCCAGCATTCTAACTCCTAGGGCAGTCTAAACTGAACTGTGACTCATACACCACATAATTTTTTAACTAACCTGATCATAGGCTTTCTCGAACAGGAATGTTTTAAGCCTAATTTTAAATTTAGAGACTGTGACGGCATCTTTAATATTAAAGGGAAGCTGATTCCATAAGACAGGGGCCTGATAACTAAAGTCTCTAGCTCCTACTGTACTTTTAGAAACCCTAGGAACTTTCAATAAACCTGCATTCTGAGAACGAAGGGTTCTATTGGGTTGGTACGGAACCAGATCATCTTTAAGATAAGAGGGGCCCATACCATTAATGGCTTTATATGTAAGGAGGAGGATTTTAAATTCAATTCTAGACTCAACTGGTAGCCAATGAAGGGTTTGGAGCACAGGGGTGATGTGTTCTCTTCTATTTGATCCTGTTAATAATCTTGCTGCTGCATTTTGAACCAGTTGAAAGCTTTTTAGGGAATATTTAGGACACGCTACAAGTAAGGAGTTACAAGAATCTAATCGTGATGTAACAAATGCATGAATTAATTTTTCTGCAGTCGTTTTAGACAGAATATTCCTAATTTTGGCTAATGTTGCGCAGGTGAAAGAAGGATGTTCTGCAAGTTTGGTTAATGTGCATTTTGAATGAAAGATCTGGATCAAATAAAACTCCTAAATTTTTAACTGTGTCACTGGGTGTTACACTTTAGCTGTCCAGAGTAACTATGTGGTCAGGTAGGGAGTCTCTCGCATTTTTAGGACCAATTATAACGACTTCAGTTTTTTCAGGGTTCAATAAAAGATAATTGGCACTCATCCAAGTCTTTATGTCTTGGACACATGTACTTAGTTTATCTATTTGCCTGGTCTGATCAGGTTTAATCGATAAATATAGCTGTGTGTCATCCGCATAACAATGAAAATTAATACCATGATTTCTAATGATGTTACCTAATAATATTCAACACCACTGGAAAGTACTTTTACATGAACTACATTTATCTATTTTGGCCAAATGTACATATTTTATTAAGTATTTATTCTCAAATCATGGTTGTCTTCATTTTCCTACAGCAGGAGGAGAACAGCCTGTCATTTCAGGTTTGACACAAATAAAACTGCTTTTTGGAAAATCACATGGACCAGCTCAGTCTGCTGCCTGCCCCCCACCTAATGATAGGCAACTCCCCACCTCATGATAACACATGGACATTTCTGCACTTGTTTGGGTTTGTTATTTGCACTAATGTTTATATTTCTATTTTTTCTAACCCATTTACCTTCCAAGGGCCATAAGAACCTGTAGGTTCAACAACACATAAACTCAGTATATTTTGAAAACAGAGATTCTCACTATCAACTGATATGAGCCACTTTCCGATTAATTGACCACAGCAGCTAAAAATTAGTCATTTGTTCAAACAAAAATCAAACAGGAAGTGGCATGGCTTACCACAGAGGAACAATATTCCAACAAAAACATCCAAACAAAAAAAAAAAATCTAGCCAAAATATTGTCCAAAACATTCATATATATATATATATATATATATATATACACACACACACATATGCTCCAGAGTGTACGCTTTCCAGAGAGACCTCATCAATAATCATACACTAAAGCATTCAAGAATAGTCACCTTTTGATTCAAGTGTGTCCAAAAGTTGACATATCTAGACACCTGGACATATCCTGTCATAAATATGTGCCTAATACTCATTTGTTTTAGTATTGCTGTAAAATGTGAACTAGGTCAGATCAAGTGCTGTGGTCCTTTCGTGGTTTTCAGCTCTCACTGTACAGACACACTTTGTTACTGGCACTGATTATTTAAGGTAACAACACAGTGAAATAAAATAAATTTGTATCTCGCATGAAATTTTTCCTCAATAAAACATGTGAATCAGTGATTCTGACTGTACTGGGAAAAAAAATTAGGGTGTTAGCTTAAAACAAAAAAGAGACCAGCACCATGGATGTATTCCAAATGGTTCAAGAACAGAATGCAATTTACTTTTACTAAGACCTGCAACAGTCACATGACCAGCATCTTTCACATGACCTGCAACAGTCACATGAAATGCATCTGTCAAATGACCTGCAACTGTCACATGACCCGCAACTGTCCTGCCAAATAACCTGCAACTGAAGCATTAACGGCAACTGTCAATTGACCCGCAACTGTCCTGCCAAATAACCTGCAACTGACACATTAACAGCAACTGTCAAATGACCCGCAACTCTCAAATTACCTGCAACTGCCAAATAGCCTGAAACTCTCACATGACCTGCAACTGTCACAACACAAAACTGCCAAATAACTTGCAATGTCAAATGACCCGCAACAGTCAAATGACCTACACATATCACATCACCTGCAACAGTCAAATGACCTGCACATGACACATGACCTGCAACAGTCAAATGACCTGCACATATCACATGACCTGCAACAGTCAAATGACCTGCACATGTCTCACGACCAGCATCTTTCAAATGACCTGCAACAGTCACATGACCAGCATCTTTCAAATGACCTGCAACAGTCACATGACCAGCATCTTTCACATGACCTGCAACAGTCACATGAAATGCATCTGTCAAATGACCTGCAACTGTCACATGACCCGCAACTGTCCTGCCAAATAACCTGCAACTGAAGCATTAACGGCAACTGTCAAATGACCCGCAACTCTCAAATTACCTGCAACTGCCAAATAGCCTGAAACTCTCACATGACCTGCAACTGTCACAACACAAAACTGCCAAATAACTTGCAAAGTCAAATGACCTGCAACAGTCAAATGACCTACACATATCACATCACCTGCAACAGTCAAATGACCTGCACATGACACATGACCTGCAACAGTCAAATGACCTGCACATATCACATGACCTGCAACAGTCAAATGACCTGCACATGTCTCACGACCAGCATCTTTCAAATGACCTGCAACAGTCACATGACCAGCATCTTTCAAATGACCTGCAACAGTCACATGACCAGCATCTTTCACATGACCTGCAACAGTCACATGAAATGCATCTGTCAAATGACCTGCAACTGTCACATGACCCGCAACTGTCCTGCCAAATAACCTGCAACTGAAGCATTAACGGCAACTGTCAAATGACCCGCAACTCTCAAATTACCTGCAACTGCCAAAAAGCCTGAAACTCTCACATGACCTGCAACTGTCACAACACAAAACTGCCAAATAACTTGCAATGTCAAATGACCCGCAACAGTCAAATGACCTACACATATCACATCACCTGCAACAGTCAAATGACCTGCACATGACACATGACCTGCAACAGTCAAATGACCTGCACATATCACATGACCTGCAACAGTCAAATGACCTGCACATGTCTCACGACCAGCATCTTTCAAATGACCTGCAACAGTCACATGACCAGCATCTTTCAAATGACCTGCAACAGTCACATGACCAGCATCTTTCACATGACCTGCAACAGTCACATGAAATGCATCTGTCAAATGACCTGCAACTGTCACATGACCCGCAACTGTCCTGCCAAATAACCTGCAACTGACACATTAACGGACACTGTCAAATGACCCGCAACTCTCAAATTACCTGCAACTGCCAAATAGCCTGAAACTTTCACATGACCTGCAACTGTCACAACACAAAACTGCCAAATAACTTGCAATGTCAAATGACCTGCAACAGTCAAATGACCTACACATATCACATCACCTGCAACAGTCAAATGACCTGCACATGACACATGACCTGCAACAGTCAAATGACCTGCACATATCACATGACCTGCAACAGTCAAATGACCTGCACATGTCTCACGACCAGCATCTTTCAAATGACCTGCAACAGTCACATGACCAGCATCTTTCAAATGACCTGCAACAGTCACATGACCAGCATCTTTCACATGACCTGCAACAGTCACATGAAATGCATCTGTCAAATGACCTGCAACTGTCACATGACCCGCAACTGTCCTGCCAAATAACCTGCAACTGACACATTAACGGACACTGTCAAATGACCCGCAACTCTCAAATTACCTGCAACTACCAAATAGCCTGAAACTCTCACATGACCTGCCAAATAACTTGCAATGTCAAATGACCTGCAACAGTCAAATGACCTACACATATCACATCACCTGCAACAGTCAAATGACCTGCACATGACACATGACCTGCAACAGTCAAATGACCTGCACATATCACATGACCTGCAACAGTCAAATGACCTGCACATGTCTCACGACCAGCATCTTTCAAATGACCTGCAACAGTCACATGACCAGCATCTTTCAAATGACCTGCAACAGTCACATGACCAGCATCTTTCACATGACCTGCAACAGTCACATGAAATGCATCTGTCAAATGACCTGCAACTGTCACATGACCCGCAACTGTCCTGCCAAATAACCTGCAACTGACACATTAACGGCAACTGTCAAATGACCCGCAACTCTCAAATTACCTGCAACTGCCAAATAGCCTGAAACTCTCACATGACCTGCAACTGTCACAACACAAAACTGCCAAATAACTTGCAAAGTCAAATGACCTGCAACAGTCAAATGACCTACACATATCACATCACCTGCAACAGTCAAATGACCTGCACATGACACATGACCTGCAACAGTCAAATGACCTGCACATATCACATGACCTGCAACAGTCAAATGACCTGCACATGTCTCACGACCAGCATCTTTCAAATGACCTGCAACAGTCACATGACCAGCATCTTTCAAATGACCTGCAACAGTCACATGACCAGCATCTTTCACATGACCTGCAACAGTCACATGAAATGCATCTGTCAAATGACCTGCAACTGTCACATGACCCGCAACTGTCATGCCAAATAACCTGCAACTGAAGCATTAACGGCAACTGTCAAATGACCCGCAACTCTCAAATTACCTGCAACTGCCAAAAAGCCTGAAACTCTCACATGACCTGCAACTGTCACAACACAAAACTGCCAAATAACTTGCAATGTCAAATGACCCGCAACAGTCAAATGACCTACACATATCACATCACCTGCAACAGTCAAATGACCTGCACATGACACATGACCTGCAACAGTCAAATGACCTGCACATATCACATGACCTGCAACAGTCAAATGACCTGCACATGTCTCACGACCAGCATCTTTCAAATGACCTGCAACAGTCACATGACCAGCATCTTTCAAATGACCTGCAACAGTCACATGACCAGCATCTTTCACATGACCTGCAACAGTCACATGAAATGCATCTGTCAAATGACCTGCAACTGTCACATGACCCGCAACTGTCCTGCCAAATAACCTGCAACTGACACATTAACGGACACTGTCAAATGACCCGCAACTCTCAAATTACCTGCAACTACCAAATAGCCTGAAACTTTCACATGACCTGCAACTGTCACAACACAAAACTGCCAAATAACTTGCAATGTCAAATGACCTGCAACAGTCAAATGACCTACACATATCACATCACCTGCAACAGTCAAATGACCTGCACATGACACATGACCTGCAACAGTCAAATGACCTGCACATATCACATGACCTGCAACAGTCAAATGACCTGCACATGTCTCACGACCAGCATCTTTCAAATGACCTGCAACAGTCACATGACCAGCATCTTTCAAATGACCTGCAACAGTCACATGACCAGCATCTTTCACATGACCTGCAACAGTCACATGAAATGCATCTGTCAAATGACCTGCAACTGTCACATGACCCGCAACTGTCCTGCCAAATAACCTGCAACTGAAGCATTAACGGCAACTGTCAAATGACCCGCAACTCTCAAATGACCTGCAACTGCCAAATAGCCTGAAACTCTCACATGACCTGCAACTGTCACAACACAAAACTGCCAAATAACTTGCAATGTCAAATGACCTGCAACAGTCAAATGACCTACACATATCACATCACCTGCAACAGTCAAATGACCTGCACATGACACATGACCTGCAACAGTCAAATGACCTGCACATATCACATGACCTGCAACAGTCAAATGACCTGCACATGTCTCACGACCAGCATCTTTCAAATGACCTGCAACAGTCACATGACCAGCATCTTTCAAATGACCTGCAACAGTCACATAACCAGCATCTTTCACATGACCTGCAACAGTCACATGATATGCATCTGTCAAATGACCTGCAACTGTCAATTGACCCGCAACTGTCCTGCCAAATAACCTGCAACTGTCACATTAACGGCAACTGTCAAATGACCCGCAACTCTCAAATTACCTGCAACTGCCAAATAGCCTGAAACTCACACTTTACCCGCAACTGTCACATGACCAGAAACTGCCAAATAACCCCCAACTACCAAATAACTTGCAACTGGTCAAACGGACTGCAACAGCCAAATGAACTACACATATCACATGATGGATTAATCGCCAACGACTCGACCCTGAGGCAGGTGGTACTGGGTTACAGGGTACCAGTAGCAGACCGAAGCCTGACCTGACCTGATGGAGTTTTAGAGTGGAATTAATGTCTTCACATTCCATTAAATATAGAAAAATTTAGAAAAATACAATAAAAAAAACACTAATGTACATAAAATAAGATAAAAGTAAACTAACATTTAGAAAAGAAGTGGACAAATACAAAAAGAAGCTTATAAAAAATAAAATCATACCAAAAATATACTACAGTATATTGTCAAATGACCTGCAACAGTGAAATGACCAGCAAGTGCCAATTAACTCACAACTCCCACATAACCCTCAACTGACAAATAACCTGCAATTGTCACATGACAAGCAACTGTTAAATGACCTGCAACTGTCAATTGACCCGCAACTGTCCTGCCAAATAACCTGCAACTGACACATTAACGGCAACTGTCAAATGACCCGCAACTCTCAAATTACCTGCAACTGCCAAATAGCCTGAAACTCTCACATGACCTGCAACTGTCACAACACAAAACTGCCAAATAACTTGCAATGTCAAATGACCCGCAACAGTCAAATGACCTACACATATCACATCACCTGCAACAGTCAAATGACCTGCACATGACACATGACCTGCAACAGTCAAATGACCTGCACATATCACATGACCTGCAACAGTCAAATGACCTGCACATGTCTCACGACCAGCATCTTTCAAATGACCTGCAACAGTCACATGACCAGCATCTTTCAAATGACCTGCAACAGCCACATGACCAGCATCTTTCACATGACCTGCAACAGTCACATGAAATGCATCTGTCAAATGACCTGCAACTGTCACATGACCCGCAACTGTCCTGCCAAATAACCTGCAACTGACACATTAACGGACACTGTCAAATGACCCGCAACTCTCAAATTACCTGCAACTACCAAATAGCCTGAAACTCTCACATGACCTGCAACTGTCACAACACAAAACTGCCAAATAACTTGCAATGTCAAATGACCCGCAACAGTCAAATGACCTACACATATCACATCACCTGCAACAGTCAAATGACCTGCACATGACACATGACCTGCAACAGTCAAATGACCTGCACATATCACATGACCTGCAACAGTCAAATGACCTGCACATGTCTCACGACCAGCATCTTTCAAATGACCTGCAACAGTCACATGACCAGCATCTTTCAAATGACCTGCAACAGTCACATGACCAGCATCTTTCACATGACCTGCAACAGTCACATGAAATGCATCTGTCAAATGACCTGCAACTGTCACATGACCCGCAACTGTCCTGCCAAATAACCTGCAACTGACACATTAACGGCAACTGTCAAATGACCCGCAACTCTCAAATTACCTGCAACTGCCAAATAGCCTGAAACTCTCACATGACCTGCAACTGTCACAACACAAAACTGCCAAATAACTTGCAATGTCAAATGACCTGCAACAGTCAAATGACCTACACATATCACATCACCTGCAACAGTCAAATGACCTGCACATGACACATGACCTGCAACAGTCAAATGACCTGCACATATCACATGACCTGCAACAGTCAAATGACCTGCACATGTCTCACGACCAGCATCTTTCAAATGACCTGCAACAGTCACATGACCAGCATCTTTCAAATGACCTGCAACAGTCACATGACCAGCATCTTTCACATGACCTGCAACAGTCACATGAAATGCATCTGTCAAATGACCTGCAACTGTCACATGACCCGCAACTCTCAAATTACCTGCAACTGCCAAATAGCCTGAAACTCTCACATGACCTGCAACTGTCACAACACAAAACTGCCAAATAACTTGCAATGTCAAATGACCTGCAACAGTCAAATGACCTACACATATCACATCACCTGCAACAGTCAAATGACCTGCACATGACACATGACCTGCAACAGTCAAATGACCTGCACATATCACATGACCTGCAACAGTCAAATGACCTGCACATGTCTCACGACCAGCATCTTTCAAATGACCTGCAACAGTCACATGACCAGCATCTTTCAAATGACCTGCAACAGTCACATGACCAGCATCTTTCACATGACCTGCAACAGTCACATGAAATGCATCTGTCAAATGACCTGCAACTGTCACATGACCCGCAACTGTCCTGCCAAATAACCTGCAACTGAAGCATTAACGGCAACTGTCAAATGACCCGCAACTCTCAAATTACCTGCAACTGCCAAATAGCCTGAAACTCTCACATGATCTGCAACTGTCACAACACAAAACTGCCAAATAACTTGCAAAGTCAAATGACCTGCAACAGTCAAATGACCTACACATATCACATCACCTGCAACAGTCAAATGACCTGCACATGACACATGACCTGCAACAGTCAAATGACCTGCACATATCACATGACCTGCAACAGTCAAATGACCTGCACATGTCTCACGACCAGCATCTTTCAAATGACCTGCAACAGTCACATGACCAGCATCTTTCAAATGACCTGCAACAGTCACATGACCAGCATCTTTCACATGACCTGCAACAGTCACATGAAATGCATCTGTCAAATGACCTGCAACTGTCACATGACCCGCAACTGTCCTGCCAAATAACCTGCAACTGACACATTAACGGCAACTGTCAAATGACCCGCAACTCTCAAATTACCTGCAACTACCAAATAGCCTGAAACTCTCACATGACCTGCAACTGTCACAACACAAAACTGCCAAATAACTTGCAATGTCAAATGACCTGCAACAGTCAAATGACCTACACATATCACATCACCTGCAACAGTCAAATGACCTGCACATGACACATGACCTGCAACAGTCAAATGACCTGCACATATCACATGACCTGCAACAGTCAAATGACCTGCACATGTCTCACGACCAGCATCTTTCAAATGACCTGCAACAGTCACATGACCAGCATCTTTCAAATGACCTGCAACAGTCACATGACCAGCATCTTTCACATGACCTGCAACAGTCACATGAAATGCATCTGTCAAATGACCTGCAACTGTCACATGACCCGCAACTGTCCTGCCAAATAACCTGCAACTGAAGAATTAACGGCAACTGTCAAATGACCCGCAACTCTCAAATTACCTGCAACTGCCAAATAGCCTGAAACTCTCACATGACCTGCAACTGTCACAACACAAAACTGCCAAATAATTTGCAAAGTCAAATGACCTGCAACAGTCAAATGACCTACACATATCACATCACCTGCAACAGTCAAATGACCTGCACATGACACATGACCTGCAACAGTCAAATGACCTGCACATATCACATGACCTGCAACAGTCAAATGACCTGCACATGTCTCACGACCAGCATCTTTCAAATGACCTGCAACAGTCACATGACCAGCATCTTTCAAATGACCTGCAACAGTCACGTGACCAGCATCTTTCACATGACCTGCAACAGTCACATGAAATGCATCTGTCAAATGACCTGCAACTGTCACATGACCCGCAACTGTCCTGCCAAATAACCTGCAACTGAAGCATTAACGGCAACTGTCAAATGACCCGCAACTCTCAAATTACCTGCAACTGCCAAATAGCCTGAAACTCTCACATGACCTGCAACTGTCACAACACAAAACTGCCAAATAACTTGCAATGTCAAATGACCTGCAACAGTCAAATGACCTACACATATCACATCACCTGCAACAGTCAAATGACCTGCACATGACACATGACCTGCAACAGTCAAATGACCTGCACATATCACATGACCTGCAACAGTCAAATGACCTGCACATGTCTCACGACCAGCATCTTTCAAATGACCTGCAACAGTCACATGACCAGCATCTTTCAAATGACCTGCAACAGTCACATGACCAGCATCTTTCACATGACCTGCAACAGTCACATGAAATGCATCTGTCAAATGACCTGCAACTGTCAATTGACCCGCAACTGTCCTGCCAAATAACCTGCAACTGTCACATTAACGGCAACTGTCAAATGACCCGCAACTCTCAAATTACCTGCAACTGCCAAATAGCCTGAAACTCACACTTTACCCGCAACTGTCACATGACCAGAAACTGCCAAATAACCCCCAACTACCAAATAACTTGCAACTGGTCAAACGGACTGCAACAACCAAATGAACTACACATATCACATGATGGATTAATCGCCAACGACTCGACCCTGAGGCAGGTGGTACTGGGTTACAGGGTACCAGTAGCAGACCGAAGCCTGACCTGATGGAGTTTTAGAGTGGAATTAATGTCTTCACATTCCATTAAATATAGAAAAATTTAGAAAAATACAATAAAAAAAACACTAATGTACATAAAATAAGATAAAAAAAAGTACACTAACATTTAGAAAAGAAGTGGACAAATACAAAAAGAACCTTATAAAAAATAAAATCATACCAAAAATATACTACAGTATATTGTCAAATGACCTGCAACAGTGAAATGACCAGCAAGTGCCAATTAACTCACAACTCCCACATAACCCTCAACTGACAAATAACCTGCAATTGTCACATGACAAGCAACTGTTAAATGACCTGCAACTGTCAATTGACCCGCAACTGTCCTGCCAAATAACCTGCAACTGACACATTAACGGCAACTGTCAAATGACCCGCAACTCTCAAATTACCTGCAACTGCCAAATAGCCTGAAACTCTCACATGACCTGCAACTGTCACAACACAAAACTGCCAAATAACTTGCAATGTCAAATGACCTGCAACAGTCAAATGACCTACACATATCACATCACCTGCAACAGTCAAATGACCTGCACATGACACATGACCTGCAACAGTCAAATGACCTGCACATATCACATGACCTGCAACAGTCAAATGACCTGCACATGTCTCACGACCAGCATCTTTCAAATGACCTGCAACAGTCACATGACCAGCATCTTTCAAATGACCTGCAACAGTCACATGACCAGCATCTTTCACATGACCTGCAACAGTCACATGAAATGCATCTGTCAAATGACCTGCAACTGTCACATGACCCGCAACTGTCCTGCCAAATAACCTGCAACTTACACATTAACGGCAACTGTCAAATGACCCGCAACTCTCAAATTACCTGCAACTGCCAAATAGCCTGAAACTCACACTTTACCCGCAACTGTCACATGACCAGAAACTGCCAAATAACCCCCAACTACCAAATAACTTGCAAGTGGTCAAACGGACTGTAACAGCCAAATGAACTACACATATCACATGATGGATTAATCGCCAACGACTCGACCCTGAGGCAGGTGGTACTGGGTTACAGGGTACCAGTAGCAGACCGAAGCCTGACCTGACCTGATGGAGTTTTAGAGTGGAATTAATGTCTTCACATTCCATTAAATATAGAAAGATTTAGAAAACTACAATAAAAAAAACACTAATGTACATAAAAGATAAAAGTACACTAACATTTAGAAAAGAAGTGGACAAATACAAAAAGAACCTTATAAAAAAGAAAATCATACCAAAAATATACTACAGTATATTGTCAAATGACCTGCAACAGTGAAATGACCAGCAAGTGCCAATTAACTCACAACTCCCACATAACCCTCAACTGACAAATAACCTGCAATTGTCACATGACAAACAACTGTTAAATGACCTGCAACTGTCAATTGACCCGCAACTGTCCTGCCAAATAACCTGCAACTGACACATTAACGGCAACTGTCAAATGACCCGCAACTCTCAAATTACCTGCAACTGCCAAATAGCCTGAAACTCTCACATGACCTGCAACTGTCACAACACAAAACTGCCAAATAACTTGCAATGTCAAATGACCCGCAACAGTCAAATGACCTACACATATCACATCACCTGCAACAGTCAAATGACCTGCACATGACACATGACCTGCAACAGTCAAATGACCTGCACATATCACATGACCTGCAACAGTCAAATGACCTGCACATGTCTCACGACCAGCATCTTTCAAATGACCTGCAACAGTCACATGACCAGCATCTTTCAAATGACCTGCAACAGCCACATGACCAGCATCTTTCACATGACCTGCAACAGTCACATGAAATGCATCTGTCAAATGACCTGCAACTGTCACATGACCCGCAACTGTCCTGCCAAATAACCTGCAACTGACACATTAACGGACACTGTCAAATGACCCGCAACTCTCAAATTACCTGCAACTACCAAATAGCCTGAAACTCTCACATGACCTGCCAAATAACTTGCAATGTCAAATGACCTGCAACAGTCAAATGACCTACACATATCACATCACCTGCAACAGTCAAATGACCTGCACATGACACATGACCTGCAACAGTCAAATGACCTGCACATATCACATGACCTGCAACAGTCAAATGACCTGCACATGTCTCACGACCAGCATCTTTCAAATGACCTGCAACAGTCACATGACCAGCATCTTTCACATGACCTGCAACAGTCACATGAAATGCATCTGTCAAATGACCTGCAACTGTCACATGACCCGCAACTGTCCTGCCAAATAACCTGCAACTGACACATTAACGGCAACTGTCAAATGACCCGCAACTCTCAAATTACCTGCAACTGCCAAATAGCCTGAAACTCTCACATGACCTGCAACTGTCACAACACAAAACTGCCAAATAACTTGCAATGTCAAATGACCTGCAACAGTCAAATGACCTACACATATCACATCACCTGCAACAGTCAAATGACCTGCACATGACACATGACCTGCAACAGTCAAATGACCTGCACATATCACATGACCTGCAACAGTCAAATGACCTGCACATGTCTCACGACCAGCATCTTTCAAATGACCTGCAACAGTCACATGACCAGCATCTTTCAAATGACCTGCAACAGTCACATGACCAGCATCTTTCACATGACCTGCAACAGTCACATGAAATGCATCTGTCAAATGACCTGCAACTGTCACATGACCCGCAACTGTCCTGCCAAATAACCTGCAACTGAAGCATTAACGGCAACTGTCAAATGACCCGCAACTCTCAAATTACCTGCAACTGCCAAATAGCCTGAAACTCTCACATGACCTGCAACTGTCACAACACAAAACTGCCAAATAACTTGCAAAGTCAAATGACCTGCAACAGTCAAATGACCTACACATATCACATCACCTGCAACAGTCAAATGACCTGCACATGACACATGACCTGCAACAGTCAAATGACCTGCACATATCACATGACCTGCAACAGTCAAATGACCTGCACATGTCTCACGACCAGCATCTTTCAAATGACCTGCAACAGTCACATGACCAGCATCTTTCAAATGACCTGCAACAGTCACATGACCAGCATCTTTCACATGACCTGCAACAGTCACATGAAATGCATCTGTCAAATGACCTGCAACTGTCACATGACCCGCAACTGTCCTGCCAAATAACCTGCAACTGACACATTAACGGCAACTGTCAAATGACCCGCAACTCTCAAATTACCTGCAACTGCCAAATAGCCTGAAACTCTCACATGACCTGCAACTGTCACAACACAAAACTGCCAAATAACTTGCAATGTCAAATGACCTGCAACAGTCAAATGACCTACACATATCACATCACCTGCAACAGTCAAATGACCTGCACATGACACATGACCTGCAACAGTCAAATGACCTGCACATATCACATGACCTGCAACAGTCAAATGACCTGCACATGTCTCACGACCAGCATCTTTCAAATGACCTGCAACAGTCACATGACCAGCATCTTTCAAATGACCTGCAACAGTCACATGACCAGCATCTTTCACATGACCTGCAACAGTCACATGAAATGCATCTGTCAAATGACCTGCAACTGTCACATGACCCGCAACTCTCAAATTACCTGCAACTGCCAAATAGCCTGAAACTCTCACATGACCTGCAACTGTCACAACACAAAACTGCCAAATAACTTGCAATGTCAAATGACTTGCAACAGTCAAATGACCTACACATATCACATCACCTGCAACAGTCAAATGACCTGCACATGACACATGACCTGCAACAGTCAAATGACCTGCACATATCACATGACCTGCAACAGTCAAATGACCTGCACATGTCTCACGACCAGCATCTTTCAAATGACCTGCAACAGTCACATGACCAGCATCTTTCAAATGACCTGCAACAGTCACATGACCAGCATCTTTCACATGACCTGCAACAGTCACATGAAATGCATCTGTCAAATGACCTGCAACTGTCACATGACCCGCAACTGTCCTGCCAAATAACCTGCAACTGAAGCATTAACGGCAACTGTCAAATGACCCGCAACTCTCAAATTACCTGCAACTGCCAAATAGCCTGAAACTCTCACATGACCTGCAACTGTCACAACACAAAACTGCCAAATAACTTGCAAAGTCAAATGACCTGCAACAGTCAAATGACCTACACATATCACATCACCTGCAACAGTCAAATGACCTGCACATGACACATGACCTGCAACAGTCAAATGACCTGCACATATCACATGACCTGCAACAGTCAAATGACCTGCACATGTCTCACGACCAGCATCTTTCAAATGACCTGCAACAGTCACATGACCAGCATCTTTCAAATGACCTGCAACAGTCACATGACCAGCATCTTTCACATGACCTGCAACAGTCACATGAAATGCATCTGTCAAATGACCTGCAACTGTCACATGACCCGCAACTGTCCTGCCAAATAACCTGCAACTGACACATTAACGGCAACTGTCAAATGACCCGCAACTCTCAAATTACCTGCAACTGCCAAATAGCCTGAAACTCTCACATGACCTGCAACTGTCACAACACAAAACTGCCAAATAACTTGCAATGTCAAATGACCTGCAACAGTCAAATGACCTACACATATCACATCACCTGCAACAGTCAAATGACCTGCACATGACACATGACCTGCAACAGTCAAATGACCTGCACATATCACATGACCTGCAACAGTCAAATGACCTGCACATGTCTCACGACCAGCATCTTTCAAATGACCTGCAACAGTCACATGACCAGCATCTTTCAAATGACCTGCAACAGTCACATGACCAGCATCTTTCACATGACCTGCAACAGTCACATGAAATGTATCTGTCAAATGACCTGCAACTGTCACATGACCCGCAACTCTCAAATTACCTGCAACTGCCAAATAGCCTGAAACTCTCACATGACCTGCAACTGTCACAACACAAAACTGCCAAATGACTTGCAATGTCAAATGACCTGCAACAGTCAAATGACCTACACATATCACATCACCTGCAACAGTCAAATGACCTGCACATGACACATGACCTGCAACAGTCAAATGACCTGCACATATCACATGACCTGCAACAGTCAAATGACCTGCACATGTCTCACGACCAGCATCTTTCAAATGACCTGCAACAGTCACATGACCAGCATCTTTCAAATGACCTGCAACAGTCACATGACCAGCATCTTTCACATGACCTGCAACAGTCACATGAAATGCATCTGTCAAATGACCTGCAACTGTCACATGACCCGCAACTGTCCTGCCAAATAACCTGCAACTGACACATTAACGGCAACTGTCAAATGACCCGCAACTCTCAAATTCCCTGCAACTACCAAATAGCCTGAAACTCTCACATGACCTGCAACTGTCACAACACAAAACTGCCAAATAACTTGCAATGTCAAATGACCTGCAACAGTCAAATGACCTACACATATCACATCACCTGCAACAGTCAAATGACCTGCACATGACACATGACCTGCAACAGTCAAATGACCTGCACATATCACATGACCTGCAACAGTCAAATGACCTGCACATGTCTCACGACCAGCATCTTTCAAATGACCTGCAACAGTCACATGACCAGCATCTTTCAAATGACCTGCAACAGTCACATGACCAGCATCTTTCACATGACCTGCAACAGTCACATGAAATGCATCTGTCAAATGACCTGCAACTGTCACATGACCCGCAACTGTCCTGCCAAATAACCTGCAACTGACACATTAACGGCAACTGTCAAATGACCCGCAACTCTCAAATTCCCTGCAACTACCAAATAGCCTGAAACTCTCACATGACCTGCAACTGTCACAACACAAAACTGCCAAATAACTTGCAATGTCAAATGACCTGCAACAGTCAAATGACCTACACATATCACATCACCTGCAACAGTCAAATGACCTGCACATGACACATGACCTGCAACAGTCAAATGACCTGCACATATCACATGACCTGCAACAGTCAAATGACCTGCACATGTCTCACGACCAGCATCTTTCAAATGACCTGCAACAGTCACATGACCAGCATCTTTCAAATGACCTGCAACAGTCACATGACCAGCATCTTTCACATGACCTGCAACAGTCACATGAAATGCATCTGTCAAATGACCTGCAACTGTCACATGACCCGCAACTGTCCTGCCAAATAACCTGCAACTGACACATTAACAGCAACTATCAAATGACCCGCAACTCTCAAATTACCTGCAACTACCAAATAGCCTGAAACTCTCACATGACCTGCAACTGTCACAACACAAAACTGCCAAATAACTTGCAATGTCAAATGACCTGCAACAGTCAAATGACCTACACATATCACATCACCTGCAACAGTCAAATGACCTGCACATGACACATGACCTGCAACAGTCAAATGACCTGCACATATCACATGACCTGCAACAGTCAAATGACCTGCACATGTCTCACGACCAGCATCTTTCAAATGACCTGCAACAGTCACATGACCAGCATCTTTCAAATGACCTGCAACAGTCACATGACCAGCATCTTTCACATGACCTGCAACAGTCACATGAAATGCATCTGTCAAATGACCTGCAACTGTCACATGACCCGCAACTGTCCTGCCAAATAACCTGCAACTGACACATTAACGGCAACTGTCAAATGACCCGCAACTCTCAAATTACCTGCAACTGCCAAATAGCCTGAAACTCTCACATGACCTGCAACTGTCACAACACAAAACTGCCAAATAACTTGCAATGTCAAATGACCTGCAACAGTCAAATGACCTACACATATCACATCACCTGCAACAGTCAAATGACCTGCACATGACACATGACCTGCAACAGTCAAATGACCTGCACATATCACATGACCTGCAACAGTCAAATGACCTGCACATGTCTCACGACCAGCATCTTTCAAATGACCTGCAACAGTCACATGACCAGCATCTTTCAAATGACCTGCAACAGTCACATGACCAGCATCTTTCACATGACCTGCAACAGTCACATGATATGCATCTGTCAAATGACCTGCAACTGTCAATTGACCCGCAACTGTCCTGCCAAATAACCTGCAACTGTCACATTAACGGCAACTGTCAAATGACCCGCAACTCTCAAATTACCTGCAACTGCCAAATAGCTTGAAACTCACACTTTACCCGCAACTGGCACATGACCAGAAACTGCCAAATAACCCCCAACTACCAAATAACTTGCAACTGGTCAAACGGACTGCAACAGCCAAATGAACTACACATATCACATGATGGATTAATCGCCAACGACTCGACCCTGAGGCAGGTGGTACTGGGTTACAGGGTACCAGTAGCAGACCGAAGCCTGACCTGACCTGATGGAGTTTTAGAGTGGAATTAATGTCTTCACATTCCATTAAATATAGAAAAATTTAGAAAAATACAATAAAAAAACACTAATGTACATAAAATAAGATAAAAGTACACTAACATTTAGAAAAGAAGTGGACAAATACAAAAAGAACCTTATAAAAAATAAAATCATACCAAAAATATTCTACAGTATATTGTCAAATGACCTGCAACAGTGAAATGACCAGCAAGTGCCAATTAACTCACAACTCCCACATAACCCTCAACTGACAAATAACCTGCAATTGTCACATGACAAGCAACTGTTAAATGACCTGCAACTGTCACATGACCCGCAACTGTCCTGCCAAATAACCTGCAACTGACACATTAACGGCAACTGTCAAATGACCCGCAACTCTCAAATTACCTGCAACTGCCAAATAGCCTGAAACTCTCACATGACCTGCAACTGTCACAACACAAAACTGCCAAATAACTTGCAATGTCAAATGACCTGCAACAGTCAAATGACCTACACATATCACATCACCTGCAACAGTCAAATGACCTGCACATGACACATGACCTGCAACAGTCAAATGACCTGCACATATCACATGACCTGCAACAGTCAAATGACCTGCACATGTCTCACGACCAGCATCTTTCAAATGACCTGCAACAGTCACATGACCAGCATCTTTCAAATGACCTGCAACAGTCACATGACCAGCATCTTTCACATGACCTGCAACAGTCACATGAAATGCATCTGTCAAATGACCTGCAACTGTCACATGACCCGCAACTGTCCTGCCAAATAACCTGCAACTGAAGCATTAACGGCAACTGTCAAATGACCCGCAACTCTCAAATTACCTGCAACTGCCAAATAGCCTGAAACTCTCACATGACCTGCAACTGTCACAACACAAAACTGCCAAATAACTTGCAAAGTCAAATGACCTGCAACAGTCAAATGACCTACACATATCACATCACCTGCAACAGTCAAATGACCTGCACATGACACATGACCTGCAACAGTCAAATGACCTGCACATATCACATGACCTGCAACAGTCAAATGACCTGCACATGTCTCACGACCAGCATCTTTCAAATGACCTGCAACAGTCACATGACCAGCATCTTTCAAATGACCTGCAACAGCCACATGACCAGCATCTTTCACATGACCTGCAACAGTCACATGAAATGCATCTGTCAAATGACCTGCAACTGTCACATGACCCGCAACTGTCCTGCCAAATAACCTGCAACTGACACATTAACGGCAACTGTCAAATGACCCGCAACTCTCAAATTACCTGCAACTGCCAAATAGCCTGAAACTCTCACATGACCTGCAACTGTCACAACACAAAACTGCCAAATAACTTGCAATGTCAAATGACCTGCAACAGTCAAATGACCTACACATATCACATCACCTGCAACAGTCAAATGACCTGCACATGACACATGACCTGCAACAGTCAAATGACCTGCACATATCACATGACCTGCAACAGTCAAATGACCTGCACATGTCTCACGACCAGCATCTTTCAAATGACCTGCAACAGTCACATGACCAGCATCTTTCAAATGACCTGCAACAGTCACATGACCAGCATCTTTCACATGACCTGCAACAGTCACATGATATGCATCTGTCAAATGACCTGCAACTGTCAATTGACCCGCAACTGTCCTGCCAAATAACCTGCAACTGTCACATTAACGGCAACTGTCAAATGACCCGCAACTCTCAAATTACCTGCAACTGCCAAATAGCCTGAAACTCACACTTTACCCGCACTGTCACATGACCAGAAACTGCCAAATAACCCCCAACTACCAAATAACTTGCAACTGGTCAAACGGACTGCAACAGCAAAATGAACTACACATATCACATGATGGATTAATCGCCAACGACTCGACCCTGAGGCAGGTGGTACTGGGTTACAGGGTACCAGTAGCAGACCGAAGCCTGACCTGACCTGATGGAGTTTTAGAGTGGAATTAATGTCTTCACATTCCATTAAATATAGAAAAATTTAGAAAAATACAATAAAAAAACACTAATGTACATAAAATAAGATAAAAGTACACTAACATTTAGAAAAGAAGTGGACAAATACAAAAAGAACCTTATAAAAAATAAAATCATACCAAAAATATACTACAGTATATTGTCAAATGACCTGCAACAGTGAAATGACCAGCAAGTGCCAATTAACTCACAACTCCCACATAACCCTCAACTGACAAATAACCTGCAATTGTCACATGACAAGCAACTGTTAAATGACCTGCAACTGTCAATTGACCCGCAACTGTCCTGCCAAATAACCTGCAACTGACACATTAACGGCAACTGTCAAATGACCCGCAACTCTCAAATTACCTGCAACTGCCAAATAGCCTGAAACTCTCACATGACCTGCAACTGTCACAACACAAAACTGCCAAATAACTTGCAATGTCAAATGACCCGCAACAGTCAAATGACCTACACATATCACATGACCTGCAACAGTCAAATGACCTGCACATGACACATGACCTGCAACAGTCAAATGACCTGCACATATCACATGACCTGCAACAGTCAAATGACCTGCACATGTCTCACGACCAGCATCTTTCAAATGACCTGCAACAGTCACATGACCAGCATCTTTCAAATGACCTGCAACAGCCACATGACCAGCATCTTTCACATGACCTGCAACAGTCACATGAAATGCATCTGTCAAATGACCTGCAACTGTCACATGACCCGCAACTGTCCTGCCAAATAACCTGCAACTGACACATTAACGGACACTGTCAAATGACCCGCAACTCTCAAATTACCTGCAACTACCAAATAGCCTGAAACTCTCACATGACCTGCAACTGTCACAACACAAAACTGCCAAATAACTTGCAATGTCAAATGACCTGCAACAGTCAAATGACCTACACATATCACATCACCTGCAACAGTCAAATGACCTGCACATGACACATGACCTGCAACAGTCAAATGACCTGCACATATCACATGACCTGCAACAGTCAAATGACCTGCACATGTCTCACGACCAGCATCTTTCAAATGACCTGCAACAGTCACATGACCAGCATCTTTCAAATGACCTGCAACAGTCACATGACCAGCATCTTTCACATGACCTGCAACAGTCACATGAAATGCATCTGTCAAATGACCTGCAACTGTCACATGACCCGCAACTGTCCTGCCAAATAACCTGCAACTGACACATTAACGGCAACTGTCAAATGACCCGCAACTCTCAAATTACCTGCAACTGCCAAATAGCCTGAAACTCTCACATGACCTGCAACTGTCACAACACAAAACTGCCAAATAACTTGCAATGTCAAATGACCTGCAACAGTCAAATGACCTACACATATCACATCACCTGCAACAGTCAAATGACCTGCACATGACACATGACCTGCAACAGTCAAATGACCTGCACATATCACATGACCTGCAACAGTCAAATGACCTGCACATGTCTCACGACCAGCATCTTTCAAATGACCTGCAACAGTCACATGACCAGCATCTTTCAAATGACCTGCAACAGTCACATGACCAGCATCTTTCACATGACCTGCAACAGTCACATGAAATGCATCTGTCAAATGACCTGCAACTGTCACATGACCCGCAACTGTCCTGCCAAATAACCTGCAACTGAAGCATTAACGGCAACTGTCAAATGACCCGCAACTCTCAAATTACCTGCAACTGCCAAATAGCCTGAAACTCTCACATGACCTGCAACTGTCACAACACAAAACTGCCAAATAACTTGCAAAGTCAAATGACCTGCAACAGTCAAATGACCTACACATATCACATCACCTGCAACAGTCAAATGACCTGCACATGACACATGACCTGCAACAGTCAAATGACCTGCACATATCACATGACCTGCAACAGTCAAATGACCTGCACATGTCTCACGACCAGCATCTTTCAAATGACCTGCAACAGTCACATGACCAGCATCTTTCACATGACCTGCAACAGTCACATGACCAGCATCTTTCACATGACCTGCAACAGTCACATGAAATGCATCTGTCAAATGACCTGCAACTGTCACATGACCCGCAACTGTCCTGCCAAATAACCTGCAACTGACACATTAACAGCAACTATCAAATGACCCGCAACTCTCAAATTACCTGCAACTACCAAATAGCCTGAAACTCTCACATGACCTGCAACTGTCACAACACAAAACTGCCAAATAACTTGCAATGTCAAATGACCTGCAACAGTCAAATGACCTACACATATCACATCACCTGCAACAGTCAAATGACCTGCACATGACACATGACCTGCAACAGTCAAATGACCTGCACATATCACATGACCTGCAACAGTCAAATGACCTGCACATGTCTCACGACCAGCATCTTTCAAATGACCTGCAACAGTCACATGACCAGCATCTTTCAAATGACCTGCAACAGTCACATGACCAGCATCTTTCACATGACCTGCAACAGTCACATGAAATGCATCTGTCAAATGACCTGCAACTGTCACATGACCCGCAACTGTCCTGCCAAATAACCTGCAACTGACACATTAACGGCAACTGTCAAATGACCCGCAACTCTCAAATTACCTGCAACTGCCAAATAGCCTGAAACTCACACTTTACCCGCAACTGTCACATGACCAGAAACTGCCAAATAACCCCCAACTACCAAATAACTTGCAAGTGGTCAAACGGACTGTAACAGCCAAATGAACTACACATATCACATGATGGATTAATCGCCAACGACTCGACCCTGAGGCAGGTGGTACTGGGTTACAGGGTACCAGTAGCAGACCGAAGCCTGACCTGACCTGATGGAGTTTTAGAGTGGAATTAATGTCTTCACATTCCATTAAATATAGAAAGATTTAGAAAAATACAATAAAAAAAACACTAATGTACATAAAAGATAAAAGTACACTAACATTTAGAAAAGAAGTGGACAAATACAAAAAGAACCTTATAAAAAATAAAATCATACCAAAAATATACTACAGTATATTGTCAAATGACCTGCAACAGTGAAATGACCAGCAAGTGCCAATTAACTCACAACTCCCACATAACCCTCAACTGACAAATAACCTGCAATTGTCACATGACAAACAACTGTTAAATGACCTGCAACTGTCAATTGACCCGCAACTGTCCTGCCAAATAACCTGCAACTGACACATTAACGGCAACTGTCAAATGACCCGCAACTCTCAAATTACCTGCAACTGCCAAATAGCCTGAAACTCTCACATGACCTGCAACTGTCACAACACAAAACTGCAAAATAACTTTCAATGTCATATGACCCGCAACAGTCAAATGACCTACACATATCACATCACCTGCAACAGTCAAATGACCTGCACATGACACATGACCTGCAACAGTCAAATGACCTGCACATATCACATGACCTGCAACAGTCAAATGACCTGCACATGTCTCACGACCAGCATCTTTCAAATGACCTGCAACAGTCACATGACCAGCATCTTTCAAATGACCTGCAACAGCCACATGACCAGCATCTTTCACATGACCTGCAACAGTCACATGAAATGCATCTGTCAAATGACCTGCAACTGTCACATGACCCGCAACTGTCCTGCCAAATAACCTGCAACTGACACATTAACGGACACTGTCAAATGACCCGCAACTCTCAAATTACCTGCAACTACCAAATAGCCTGAAACTCTCACATGACCTGCCAAATAACTTGCAATGTCAAATGACCTGCAACAGTCAAATGACCTACACATATCACATCACCTGCAACAGTCAAATGACCTGCACATGACACATGACCTGCAACAGTCAAATGACCTGCACATATCACATGACCTGCAACAGTCAAATGACCTGCACATGTCTCACGACCAGCATCTTTCAAATGACCTGCAACAGTCACATGACCAGCATCTTTCAAATGACCTGCAACAGTCACATGACCAGCATCTTTCACATGACCTGCAACAGTCACATGAAATGCATCTGTCAAATGACCTGCAACTGTCACATGACCCGCAACTGTCCTGCCAAATAACCTGCAACTGACACATTAACGGCAACTGTCAAATGACCCGCAACTCTCAAATTACCTGCAACTGCCAAATAGCCTGAAACTCTCACATGACCTGCAACTGTCACAACACAAAACTGCCAAATAACTTGCAATGTCAAATGACCTGCAACAGTCAAATGACCTACACATATCACATCACCTGCAACAGTCAAATGACCTGCACATGACACATGACCTGCAACAGTCAAATGACCTGCACATATCACATGACCTGCAACAGTCAAATGACCTGCACATGTCTCACGACCAGCATCTTTCAAATGACCTGCAACAGTCACATGACCAGCATCTTTCAAATGACCTGCAACAGTCACATGACCAGCATCTTTCACATGACCTGCAACAGTCACATGAAATGCATCTGTCAAATGACCTGCAACTGTCACATGACCCGCAACTGTCCTGCCAAATAACCTGCAACTGAAGCATTAACGGCAACTGTCAAATGACCCGCAACTCTCAAATTACCTGCAACTGCCAAATAGCCTGAAACTCTCACATGACCTGCAACTGTCACAACACAAAACTGCCAAATAACTTGCAAAGTCAAATGACCTGCAACAGTCAAATGACCTACACATATCACATCACCTGCAACAGTCAAATGACCTGCACATGACACATGACCTGCAACAGTCAAATGACCTGCACATATCACATGACCTGCAACAGTCAAATGACCTGCACATGTCTCACGACCAGCATCTTTCAAATGACCTGCAACAGTCACATGACCAGCATCTTTCAAATGACCTGCAACAGTCACATGACCAGCATCTTTCACATGACCTGCAACAGTCACATGAAATGCATCTGTCAAATGACCTGCAACTGTCACATGACCCGCAACTGTCCTGCCAAATAACCTGCAACTGACACATTAACGGCAACTGTCAAATGACCCGCAACTCTCAAATTACCTGCAACTGCCAAATAGCCTGAAACTCTCACATGACCTGCAACTGTCACAACACAAAACTGCCAAATAACTTGCAATGTCAAATGACCTGCAACAGTCAAATGACCTACACATATCACATCACCTGCAACAGTCAAATGACCTGCACATGACACATGACCTGCAACAGTCAAATGACCTGCACATATCACATGACCTGCAACAGTCAAATGACCTGCACATGTCTCACGACCAGCATCTTTCAAATGACCTGCAACAGTCACATGACCAGCATCTTTCAAATGACCTGCAACAGTCACATGACCAGCATCTTTCACATGACCTGCAACAGTCACATGAAATGCATCTGTCAAATGACCTGCAACTGTCACATGACCCGCAACTCTCAAATTACCTGCAACTGCCAAATAGCCTGAAACTCTCACATGACCTGCAACTGTCACAACACAAAACTGCCAAATAACTTGCAATGTCAAATGACTTGCAACAGTCAAATGACCTACACATATCACATCACCTGCAACAGTCAAATGACCTGCACATGACACATGACCTGCAACAGTCAAATGACCTGCACATATCACATGACCTGCAACAGTCAAATGACCTGCACATGTCTCACGACCAGCATCTTTCAAATGACCTGCAACAGTCACATGACCAGCATCTTTCAAATGACCTGCAACAGTCACATGACCAGCATCTTTCACATGACCTGCAACAGTCACATGAAATGCATCTGTCAAATGACCTGCAACTGTCACATGACCCGCAACTGTCCTGCCAAATAACCTGCAACTGAAGCATTAACGGCAACTGTCAAATGACCCGCAACTCTCAAATTACCTGCAACTGCCAAATAGCCTGAAACTCTCACATGACCTGCAACTGTCACAACACAAAACTGCCAAATAACTTGCAAAGTCAAATGACCTGCAACAGTCAAATGACCTACACATATCACATCACCTGCAACAGTCAAATGACCTGCACATGACACATGACCTGCAACAGTCAAATGACCTGCACATATCACATGACCTGCAACAGTCAAATGACCTGCACATGTCTCACGACCAGCATCTTTCAAATGACCTGCAACAGTCACATGACCAGCATCTTTCAAATGACCTGCAACAGTCACATGACCAGCATCTTTCACATGACCTGCAACAGTCACATGAAATGCATCTGTCAAATGACCTGCAACTGTCACATGACCCGCAACTGTCCTGCCAAATAACCTGCAACTGACACATTAACGGCAACTGTCAAATGACCCGCAACTCTCAAATTACCTGCAACTGCCAAATAGCCTGAAACTCTCACATGACCTGCAACTGTCACAACACAAAACTGCCAAATAACTTGCAATGTCAAATGACCTGCAACAGTCAAATGACCTACACATATCACATCACCTGCAACAGTCAAATGACCTGCACATGACACATGACCTGCAACAGTCAAATGACCTGCACATATCACATGACCTGCAACAGTCAAATGACCTGCACATGTCTCACGACCAGCATCTTTCAAATGACCTGCAACAGTCACATGACCAGCATCTTTCAAATGACCTGCAACAGTCACATGACCAGCATCTTTCACATGACCTGCAACAGTCACATGAAATGCATCTGTCAAATGACCTGCAACTGTCACATGACCCGCAACTCTCAAATTACCTGCAACTGCCAAATAGCCTGAAACTCTCACATGACCTGCAACTGTCACAACACAAAACTGCCAAATGACTTGCAATGTCAAATGACCTGCAACAGTCAAATGACCTACACATATCACATCACCTGCAACAGTCAAATGACCTGCACATGACACATGACCTGCAACAGTCAAATGACCTGCACATATCACATGACCTGCAACAGTCAAATGACCTGCACATGTCTCACGACCAGCATCTTTCAAATGACCTGCAACAGTCACATGACCAGCATCTTTCAAATGACCTGCAACAGTCACATGACCAGCATCTTTCACATGACCTGCAACAGTCACATGAAATGCATCTGTCAAATGACCTGCAACTGTCACATGACCCGCAACTGTCCTGCCAAATAACCTGCAACTGACACATTAACGGCAACTGTCAAATGACCCGCAACTCTCAAATTCCCTGCAACTACCAAATAGCCTGAAACTCTCACATGACCTGCAACTGTCACAACACAAAACTGCCAAATAACTTGCAATGTCAAATGACCTGCAACAGTCAAATGACCTACACATATCACATCACCTGCAACAGTCAAATGACCTGCACATGACACATGACCTGCAACAGTCAAATGACCTGCACATATCACATGACCTGCAACAGTCAAATGACCTGCACATGTCTCACGACCAGCATCTTTCAAATGACCTGCAACAGTCACATGACCAGCATCTTTCAAATGACCTGCAACAGTCACATGACCAGCATCTTTCACATGACCTGCAACAGTCACATGAAATGCATCTGTCAAATGACCTGCAACTGTCACATGACCCGCAACTGTCCTGCCAAATAACCTGCAACTGAAGCATTAACGGCAACTGTCAAATGACCCGCAACTCTCAAATTACCTGCAACTGCCAAATAGCCTGAAACTCTCACATGACCTGCAACTGTCACAACACAAAACTGCCAAATAACTTGCAAAGTCAAATGACCTGCAACAGTCAAATGACCTACACATATCACATCACCTGCAACAGTCAAATGACCTGCACATGACACATGACCTGCAACAGTCAAATGACCTGCACATATCACATGACCTGCAACAGTCAAATGACCTGCACATGTCTCACGACCAGCATCTTTCAAATGACCTGCAACAGTCACATGACCAGCATCTTTCAAATGACCTGCAACAGTCACATGACCAGCATCTTTCACATGACCTGCAACAGTCACATGAAATGCATCTGTCAAATGACCTGCAACTGTCACATGACCCGCAACTGTCCTGCCAAATAACCTGCAACTGACACATTAACAGCAACTATCAAATGACCCGCAACTCTCAAATTACCTGCAACTACCAAATAGCCTGAAACTCTCACATGACCTGCAACTGTCACAACACAAAACTGCCAAATAACTTGCAATGTCAAATGACCTGCAACAGTCAAATGACCTACACATATCACATCACCTGCAACAGTCAAATGACCTGCACATGACACATGACCTGCAACAGTCAAATGACCTGCACATATCACATGACCTGCAACAGTCAAATGACCTGCACATGTCTCACGACCAGCATCTTTCAAATGACCTGCAACAGTCACATGACCAGCATCTTTCAAATGACCTGCAACAGTCACATGACCAGCATCTTTCACATGACCTGCAACAGTCACATGAAATGCATCTGTCAAATGACCTGCAACTGTCACATGACCCGCAACTGTCCTGCCAAATAACCTGCAACTGACACATTAACGGCAACTGTCAAATGACCCGCAACTCTCAAATTACCTGCAACTGCCAAATAGCCTGAAACTCTCACATGACCTGCAACTGTCACAACACAAAACTGCCAAATAACTTGCAATGTCAAATGACCTGCAACAGTCAAATGACCTACACATATCACATCACCTGCAACAGTCAAATGACCTGCACATGACACATGACCTGCAACAGTCAAATGACCTGCACATATCACATGACCTGCAACAGTCAAATGACCTGCACATGTCTCACGACCAGCATCTTTCAAATGACCTGCAACAGTCACATGACCAGCATCTTTCAAATGACCTGCAACAGTCACATGACCAGCATCTTTCACATGACCTGCAACAGTCACATGATATGCATCTGTCAAATGACCTGCAACTGTCAATTGACCCGCAACTGTCCTGCCAAATAACCTGCAACTGTCACATTAACGGCAACTGTCAAATGACCCGCAACTCTCAAATTACCTGCAACTGCCAAATAGCTTGAAACTCACACTTTACCCGCAACTGTCACATGACCAGAAACTGCCAAATAACCCCCAACTACCAAATAACTTGCAACTGGTCAAACGGACTGCAACAGCCAAATGAACTACACATATCACATGATGGATTAATCGCCAACGACTCGACCCTGAGGCAGGTGGTACTGGGTTACAGGGTACCAGTAGCAGACCGAAGCCTGACCTGACCTGATGGAGTTTTAGAGTGGAATTAATGTCTTCACATTCCATTAAATATAGAAAAATTTAGAAAAATACAATAAAAAAAACACTAATGTACATAAAATAAGATAAAAGTACACTAACATTTAGAAAAGAAGTGGACAAATACAAAAAGAACCTTATAAAAAATAAAATCATACCAAAAATATACTACAGTATATTGTCAAATGACCTGCAACAGTGAAATGACCAGCAAGTGCCAATTAACTCACAACTCCCACATAACCCTCAACTGACAAATAACCTGCAATTGTCACATGACAAGCAACTGTTAAATGACCTGCAACTGTCACATGACCCGCAACTGTCCTGCCAAATAACCTGCAACTGACACATTAACGGCAACTGTCAAATGACCCGCAACTCTCAAATTACCTGCAACTGCCAAATAGCCTGAAACTCTCACATGACCTGCAACTGTCACAACACAAAACTGCCAAATAACTTGCAATGTCAAATGACCTGCAACAGTCAAATGACCTACACATATCACATCACCTGCAACAGTCAAATGACCTGCACATGACACATGACCTGCAACAGTCAAATGACCTGCACATATCACATGACCTGCAACAGTCAAATGACCTGCACATGTCTCACGACCAGCATCTTTCAAATGACCTGCAACAGTCACATGACCAGCATCTTTCAAATGACCTGCAACAGTCACATGACCAGCATCTTTCACATGACCTGCAACAGTCACATGAAATGCATCTGTCAAATGACCTGCAACTGTCACATGACCCGCAACTGTCCTGCCAAATAACCTGCAACTGAAGCATTAACGGCAACTGTCAAATGACCCGCAACTCTCAAATTACCTGCAACTGCCAAATAGCCTGAAACTCTCACATGACCTGCAACTGTCACAACACAAAACTGCCAAATAACTTGCAAAGTCAAATGACCTGCAACAGTCAAATGACCTACACATATCACATCACCTGCAACAGTCAAATGACCTGCACATGACACATGACCTGCAACAGTCAAATGACCTGCACATATCACATGACCTGCAACAGTCAAATGACCTGCACATGTCTCACGACCAGCATCTTTCAAATGACCTGCAACAGTCACATGACCAGCATCTTTCAAATGACCTGCAACAGTCACGTGACCAGCATCTTTCACATGACCTGCAACAGTCACATGAAATGCATCTGTCAAATGACCTGCAACTGTCACATGACCCGCAACTGTCCTGCCAAATAACCTGCAACTGACACATTAACAGCAACTATCAAATGACCCGCAACTCTCAAATTACCTGCAACTACCAAATAGCCTGAAACTCTCACATGACCTGCAACTGTCACAACACAAAACTGCCAAATAACTTGCAATGTCAAATGACCTGCAACAGTCAAATGACCTACACATATCACATCACCTGCAACAGTCAAATGACCTGCACATGACACATGACCTGCAACAGTCAAATGACCTGCACATATCACATGACCTGCAACAGTCAAATGACCTGCACATGTCTCACGACCAGCATCTTTCAAATGACCTGCAACAGTCACATGACCAGCATCTTTCAAATGACCTGCAACAGTCACATGACCAGCATCTTTCACATGACCTGCAACAGTCACATGAAATGCATCTGTCAAATGACCTGCAACTGTCACATGACCCGCAACTGTCCTGCCAAATAACCTGCAACTGACACATTAACGGCAACTGTCAAATGACCCGCAACTCTCAAATTACCTGCAACTGCCAAATAGCCTGAAACTCTCACATGACCTGCAACTGTCACAACACAAAACTGCCAAATAACTTGCAATGTCAAATGACCTGCAACAGTCAAATGACCTACACATATCACATCACCTGCAACAGTCAAATGACCTGCACATGACACATGACCTGCAACAGTCAAATGACCTGCACATATCACATGACCTGCAACAGTCAAATGACCTGCACATGTCTCACGACCAGCATCTTTCAAATGACCTGCAACAGTCACATGACCAGCATCTTTCAAATGACCTGCAACAGTCACATGACCAGCATCTTTCACATGACCTGCAACAGTCACATGATATGCATCTGTCAAATGACCTGCAACTGTCAATTGACCCGCAACTGTCCTGCCAAATAACCTGCAACTGTCACATTAACGGCAACTGTCAAATGACCCGCAACTCTCAAATTACCTGCAACTGCCAAATAGCCTGAAACTCACACTTTACCCGCAACTGTCACATGACCAGAAACTGCCAAATAACCCCCAACTACCAAATAACTTGCAACTGGTCAAACGGACTGCAACAGCCAAATGAACTACACATATCACATGATGGATTAATCGCCGACGACTCGACCCTGAGGCAGGTGGTACTGGGTTACAGGGTACCAGTAGCAGACCGAAGCCTGACCTGACCTGATGGAGTTTTAGAGTGGAATTAATGTCTTCACATTCCATTAAATATAGAAAGATTTAGAAAAATACAATAAAAAAAACACTAATGTACATAAAAGATAAAAGTACACTAACATTTAGAAAAGAAGTGGACAAATACAAAAAGAACCTTATAAAAAATAAAATCATACCAAAAATATACTACAGTATATTGTCAAATGACCTGCAACAGTGAAATGACCAGCAAGTGCCAATTAACTCACAACTCCCACATAACCCTCAACTGACAAATAACCTGCAATTGTCACATGACAAACAACTGTTAAATGACCTGCAACTGTCAATTGACCCGCAACTGTCCTGCCAAATAACCTGCAACTGACACATTAACGGCAACTGTCAAATGACCCGCAACTCTCAAATTACCTGCAACTGCCAAATAGCCTGAAACTCTCACATGACCTGCAACTGTCACAACACAAAACTGCCAAATAACTTGCAATGTCAAATGACCCGCAACAGTCAAATGACCTACACATATCACATCACCTGCAACAGTCAAATGACCTGCACATGACACATGACCTGCAACAGTCAAATGACCTGCACATATCACATGACCTGCAACAGTCAAATGACCTGCACATGTCTCACGACCAGCATCTTTCAAATGACCTGCAACAGTCACATGACCAGCATCTTTCAAATGACCTGCAACAGCCACATGACCAGCATCTTTCACATGACCTGCAACAGTCAAATGACCTGCACATGTCTCACGACCAGCATCTTTCAAATGACCTGCAACAGTCACATGACCAGCATCTTTCAAATGACCTGCAACAGTCACATGACCAGCATCTTTCACATGACCTGCAACAGTCACATGAAATGCATCTGTCAAATGACCTGCAACTGTCACATGACCCGCAACTGTCCTGCCAAATAACCTGCAACTGACACATTAACGGCAACTGTCAAATGACCCGCAACTCTCAAATTACCTGCAACTGCCAAATAGCCTGAAACTCTCACATGACCTGCAACTGTCACAACACAAAACTGCCAAATAACTTGCAATGTCAAATGACCTGCAACAGTCAAATGACCTACACATATCACATCACCTGCAACAGTCAAATGACCTGCACATGACACATGACCTGCAACAGTCAAATGACCTGCACATATCACATGACCTGCAACAGTCAAATGACCTGCACATGTCTCACGACCAGCATCTTTCAAATGACCTGCAACAGTCACATGACCAGCATCTTTCAAATGACCTGCAACAGTCACATGACCAGCATCTTTCACATGACCTGCAACAGTCACATGAAATGCATCTGTCAAATGACCTGCAACTGTCACATGACCCGCAACTGTCCTGCCAAATAACCTGCAACTGACACATTAACGGCAACTGTCAAATGACCCGCAACTCTCAAATTACCTGCAACTGCCAAATAGCCTGAAACTCTCACATGACCTGCAACTGTCACAACACAAAACTGCCAAATAACTTGCAATGTCAAATGACCTGCAACAGTCAAATGACCTACACATATCACATCACCTGCAACAGTCAAATGACCTGCACATGACACATGACCTGCAACAGTCAAATGACCTGCACATATCACATGACCTGCAACAGTCAAATGACCTGCACATGTCTCACGACCAGCATCTTTCAAATGACCTGCAACAGTCACATGACCAGCATCTTTCAAATGACCTGCAACAGTCACATGACCAGCATCTTTCACATGACCTGCAACAGTCACATGAAATGCATCTGTCAAATGACCTGCAACTGTCACATGACCCGCAACTGTCCTGCCAAATAACCTGCAACTGAAGCATTAACGGCAACTGTCAAATGACCCGCAACTCTCAAATTACCTGCAACTGCCAAATAGCCTGAAACTCTCACATGACCTGCAACTGTCACAACACAAAACTGCCAAATAACTTGCAATGTCAAATGACCTGCAACAGTCAAATGACCTACACATATCACATCACCTGCAACAGTCAAATGACCTGCACATGACACATGACCTGCAACAGTCAAATGACCTGCACATATCACATGACCTGCAACAGTCAAATGACCTGCACATGTCTCACGACCAGCATCTTTCAAATGACCTGCAACAGTCACATGACCAGCATCTTTCAAATGACCTGCAACAGTCACATGACCAGCATCTTTCACATGACCTGCAACAGTCACATGAAATGCATCTGTCAAATGACCTGCAACTGTCAATTGACCCGCAACTGTCCTGCCAAATAACCTGCAACTGTCACATTAACGGCAACTGTCAAATGACCCGCAACTCTCAAATTACCTGCAACTGCCAAATAGCCTGAAACTCACACTTTACCCGCAACTGTCACATGACCAGAAACTGCCAAATAACCCCCAACTACCAAATAACTTGCAACTGGTCAAACGGACTGCAACAGCCAAATGAACTACACATATCACATGATGGATTAATCGCCAACGACTCGACCCTGAGGCAGGTGGTACTGGGTTACAGGGTACCAGTAGCAGACCGAAGCCTGACCTGACCTGATGGAGTTTTAGAGTGGAATTAATGTCTTCACATTCCATTAAATATAGAAAAATTTAGAAAAATACAATAAAAAAAACACTAATGTACATAAAATAAGATAAAAGTACACTAACATTTAGAAAAGAAGTGGACAAATACAAAAAGAACCTTATAAAAAATAAAATCATACCAAAAATATACTACAGTATATTGTCAAATGACCTGCAACAGTGAAATGACCAGCAAGTGCCAATTAACTCACAACTCCCACATAACCCTCAACTGACAAATAACCTGCAATTGTCACATGACAAGCAACTGTTAAATGACCTGCAACTGTCAATTGACCCGCAACTGTCCTGCCAAATAACCTGCAACTGACACATTAACGGCAACTGTCAAATGACCCGCAACTCTCAAATTACCTGCAACTGCCAAATAGCCTGAAATTCACACTTTACCCGCAACTGTCACATGACCAGAAACTGCCAAATAACCCCCAACAACTAAATAACTTGCAACTGGTCAAACGGCCTGCAACAGCCAAATGAACTACACATATCACATGATGGATTAATCGCCAACGACTCGACCCTGAGGCAGGTGGTACTGGGTTACAGGGTACCAGTAGCAGACCGAAGCCTGACCTGACGGAGTTTTAGAGTGGAATTAATGTATTCACATTCCATTAAATATAGAAAAAATTTTTTATATTTTCCTCTATATTTTTGTCTTTACTCATTTAGGATTCTTTTATCATTATTGGCTATTTTTATTTTGTAGATAAACCAAAGCCAAACAAACTAATGCAGTGACATTCATCCCATAATATAAACTGTATTTTGACATTCACAGACTTCTGTCCATTAGTACCAGTTAACTAATTTTAAAATAATGTTAACGATGCAAAATCATCATGAGAAACAGAATTAATTTTTGTTATATTTATAATCATTTTAATCATTGGGTTCATTCATCCCTCTGCTCGTCTCATCAGGAGCATTTTACCACATCACAAGGCAGAAATCTGACACCCCCCCCCCCCTATTTTACTCTTTTTATGGCTGAGGAATCTGCATAAATTGTCAGTTAAAAAAATAAATAAAAAAAAGACAGAATAAAAATAAAAAATAAAAATCGCAAACCCTGCAGTGGTGTTCATCTGCAAAAGCTGCAGAAATGCAGCCACATCCTCCAGTTCCACTATACAGTGTCAAGGGACACATCCATCCCCAGACAATCATTCCACTTTATTTCACTGATTTTATCATCTTTTAACTGGGAGGAGGAAGAAAAAAAAACTAATAAAAATTAAATAAATAAAACCCCAAAATAAGCAGTTCAGGAAATGAGCAAAAGATGGCACACTATGAATGAAGCCAGAAGAAGCAAGAAGCAGAACCTGGAGAGAGTTTGTGGGGCAGCTTATTCCAAACATTTTGGAAGAATCGTTAAAAAAGTGATTAACCCTTTAAACTGTCACTCAATTTTGCCTAAATGTCTTAATAAAGTCAATTGAATGCTGTTCTTGAACCATTTTGATAACATATAATTAGTGTTTGGTTTAATTATCAATGAAAATATTAAGATGAAAACTGGGATATTGGAGGCAGGTCCTGTTAAATTATCCAATAGATGAAACATTTGTGGATATTTGATGTTCTGATGTGTTTTGGTCTACACTGACCCTTTTTTTTGTTGATTTTGGATATTTTTGTTGGACTATCACAGCGTTTGTTGGCATATGGTTCCCCTGTGGATAATTATGAGACATAAAGGTTCAGATCAGCCGTTTGTCATTTGTATTTTGAACAAATGAGTGATGAAGGTTTATATCTTTTGATGTGTGAGAATCTCCGTTGTCAATCTACATTAGGTCATGTAACATTTGGGGCAGGTTTGGATGGTTTGATTAACATTTTTGAGCAAGTGGACCCTTGGAAGTTTAAAGGTTTAGGGATAGTAGAGATGAATTTTAGGACATACCGCATCAGTTCAGAAGGGGTGCCAAATAATGTGGTCGTGGTTTTATCTCAAAATATGCTTTTTTGGGTTAAAACTTTAGAAAATACATCAGCCACTGGAGAAAAATTTAACACTTGGAAATGTTACCTATGGATCCTATGAACTTTTTTTAGATGTGTTAATTGAGCTAACTTTAACAAATTTCCATGGTAACAGCAATTTTTGTGTGAAAATACCTTTTTTGTTAGTAAAACTTTAAAAACGATACAGATATTTAAACAACTTTTGCATCATTCTTGTCCTAAAACCATCAGGACATTTTTAGTAATTATAAAGTGGCAGAGATAGTTTCATAATATGGAAATTTTGGAGTAAAATGACTGTTCTTGCACTTTGGGGCTGAGTTTTCCTCATCAGACTCAGAGACTCTGTCAACCCTCTTCTTTGTTGTGCCTGATGTGATCTATCTATCTATCTATCTATCTATCTATCTATCTATCTATATATATATATTATTTTTTTTAATTTTTTTTTTTAATTTTTTTTCTTTTTTTTTTTTTTTTTTTTTTACAGTGGTCTGTAATTACACTTATGAACAAATATAGGGAGTAAAAGTAAAAAGTTGCCAGAAAAAATAAATACTCAAGTAAAATACAGATACCTAAAACAAATTGTAAGTACAGTAATGAAATACTTTTACTAAGTTACTGTCCACCTGTGGAAAAAGAGTACACAAAAAAAGCCATTTAAAGTACAGTAATGAAATACTTTTACTAAGTTACTGTCCACCTGTGGAAAAAAAGAGTACACAAAAAAGCCATTTAAAGTCCAGTAATGAAATACTTTTACTGAGTTACTGTCCACCTGTGGAAAAAGAGTACACAAAAAAAGCCATTTAAAGTACAGTAATGAAATACTTTTACTGAGTTACTGTCCACCTGTGGAAAAAGAGTACACAAAAAAAGCCATTTAAAATGTTTCCATGTCCATAAAACCAAAAAAGTTTCAGTGGCCTGAAAAAAAGAAATAATGTTGAACTTAAACTTACATCGTACACATCTGCAGCTTTGGGAAGTCGAGCACTGCTGGCCATGACCATCTGGAAAATACACACAAATACACATTAAATGCCAATCATTCAATGAAATACTTGCATTTTAACACTGACTACTCAACTTCTTAAAAACTAAAAAGGCATGAGATCCACAGTCTAAGAAGGAATAGGTTTCTGACACGTGCATTGTGTTCAGATGGTTTTAACACATGTGTAGAATTTGTCAGAGAAAGTATCCCACACATTTTGTGTTAAATTACACATTACTTGTTCTTCATTTAAATGTGCAAAATAGTGGAATATACAAACATTTATTCATCACAAAATATGACTGTGGCTCGATTATAATAAAATAGTTTTGATTTCTCATTTCCACTGACCTTTCACCTCAGTGATGTAACACCATTTCTCATACTCATAAGGCACGTACATTCTACTACCGTTTTTTGCATATGTGCATAAAAGTGTCAAAGACCAAAAACTTTGTTACATGACATGATTGAGCTGATTATTGGACTCTTGATATTGTTAGAGATTTTAACTGACAAACTGTATGTAAACTCAAAATAAATTTTTTGTTTAATTTAATATTTGAGTGTAATTTAGCGAGCTGTATGTATATACACTTAATGAATTTTTGTACAGTAGTATAAGATTACATTATCATGTGCATTAATAAAAATACAGAATATATTACAAAATAATCTTAATAATCTGGGGTTTTTTTTACCTCAACTTTATTGTTTTTTTAATAGGAACCAGTTTGATAATGGTGAAGTAAGAAAACATGAATAAATTTATCACTCATCAAGTACATGCGTTAAAAAATTTGATTGTTTATACAAAATGTGTGAGAATAGCAATGTGTCAATAGAGGACTGTCATGTGTTGGATTAAAATATATTGTCCCTGAGCACACAAACCATGTGTTGAAATTCAACACATTGTGTGTAATTTCTGACACGTTACTTCGAGTGTACAGACTACATTATGTTCATATCAATAGCAGTGTTGCTGCTGACTTATGGAGCTAAATCCAGGCCAAATGTTTTGCTAATTTGAAAAAAGAATTGTAATTGAAAAATAAAAATTCGAAACTGAAAGTTCAAGTTTTGATCTTGAACTTTGAAATATACAACAATGTATTCAAACTAAAAATAAGTGTAGGAAAGGTTTTTTCAGGTTAAATATAATTTTGATTCAGTTTTGGAATTTTTTTGAATAAATTATTTATTTTCATTTTTCACTTTCATATATATTTTGATATTTGAGGTCTTAATTTTTTCAGTTGCAGATTTTATGTTTTCAGATTAAGATCTTATTTTTTTACAGTTTCAAATCTTATTTTTTTGGTTTCAGATCTTTTTTTCACTTTCAGATTTTTTTTTCACTTTCAGATCTTTTTTTTTCAGTCGCAGACTTTTGGCCCTGATGTTGCGTGGGGGGCGTGGCATCACGAGTGACAGCATAACAAAGAAGGCTGAGGACCTCCCTCAATCACGTTGCCTTCAGGGAACGTAGGAACTGCGACAAGTTTGACTCTACACTTTCTATACACCACATTCATGTGATTGGCAGTTAAAAAACTGACGCCAGTGACAACGTTGTGTTTAGCAAACTGTTTTAGAACCTGCTTGGCTCTAATAGCAGTATAAGAGCAATAAATTATGCTAGATTGTGAAGTTAAACATCTACACTTTAAGTGTTTATGTTTCCCACTTCCACATAATACCATGAATGCAGCACAGTGTCCGTTTGCGATCATGGCGTCCGCTCCACCGGGACCACCTGTTGGCGCCAGCCAGGTAAGAAATGTTAGATATTTTTGAATAGATACTCTGGGAAATCATCATAAATGTTATAATGATGGGTAGTTTGTGTAACATAGGGACATACATGAAGGGAAAAGTGGGGAATTGACGTTAGCATTAACTAGCTTTATGCTAATAGTGTTCCTAATTGTACACTCCTTACAGTGTCTAGCTAAAGGCTAAGGTTTTTGCCTTTAATGTGTATTGTTTTTGTTTAAATCTGTGTTTGCCAGAATGTCGACTATAACTCGACAGTGGCAGCAGCTGCACAGAGCCTTATAAATGTGCTCATACAGAACCTCTCTCTAAATTAACAGTTATTAGCGTCACCTTTTCATGGGGTTAGTTTACATAGCATAGTTAATGCTAACGCCAATTCCCCACTTTTCCCTTCATGTATGTCCCTATGTTACACAAACTACCCATCTTTATAACATTTATGATGATTTCTCAGAGTATCTATTCAAAAATATCTAACATTTCTTACCTGGCTGGCGCCAACAGGTGGTCCCGGTGGAGCGGACGCCATGATCGCAAACACTGTGCTGCGTTCATGGTATTATAAACACTTAAAGTGTAGATGTTTAACTTCACAATCTGGCATAATTTATTGCTCTTATACTGCTATTAGAGCCAAGCAGGTTCTAAAACAGTTTGCTAAACACAACGTTGTCACTGGCGTCAGTTTTTTAACTGCCAATCACATGAATGTGGTGTATAGAAAGTGTAGAGTCAAACTTGTCGCAGTTCCTCCGTTCCCTGAAGGCAACGTGATTGAGGGAGGTCCTCAGCCTTCTTTGTTATGCTGTCACTCGTGATGCCACGCCCCCCACGCAACATCAGGGCCAAAAGTCTGCGACTGAAAAAAAAAGATCTGAAAGTGAAAAAAAAATCTGAAACCAAAAAAATAAGATTTGAAACTGCAAAAAAATAAGATCTGAATCTGAAAACATAAAATCTGCAACTGAAAAAATTAAGTCCTCAAATATCAAAATATATATGAAAGTGAAAAATTAAAATAAATAATTTATTCAAAAAAATTCCAAAACTGAATCAAAATTATATTTAACCTGAAAAAACCTTTCCTACACTTATTTTTAGTTTGAATACATTGTTGTATATTTCAAAGTTCAAGATCAAAACTTGAACTTTCAGTTTCGAATTTTGGTTTTTCAATTACAATTCTTTTTTCAAATTAGCAAAACATTTGGCCTGGATTTAGCTCCATACTGACTGTGTATTTTAAGACTATACCATGTTATTATACTTTGCTTCACACTTGAGAACCTCCAACTGTTGATTTACCTTTTTTTTAAAGAATATTTGGCACAGCTCAGGCAAGAATGTAAACATGTAAAACATATGTGGACATGAAATGTTGATGCAAAAACAGAATCACACTTTTATATAAATAATATAATTTATTTGGATGAAAAAGCTTTTATGTAACAGTTTGCTTTCAAATATCTTTCTTACTCATTTCACTAAACATTTCCTTACCTGGTCCATTTAATCGTCCAAACATGTTGGCTGAGTCTTGACTGGAGCTGGGTTTCCCTCCAATTATCTCTTCCTGTGGGTGGAGTCCAGGGGAAGAGCCTGTGTTTCCCTCCAAAAAGTTTACAGACTTGAAATACCTAATACAAAGACATAATTAAAGATAAATACATAATAAATACAATTCTTTTAAAAAATTATGATTTTAATGTTAATTTTTTTTTAATTAAATAAAAATTAAAATTAGCTGGTAGCTTTTTTGACTGATATAAGAATGATTTTAGATAGGAAGCCAAAGTGTTTTTCTGTTTGATATTTTTATTAGATGCCAAGCACAAAACACATACAGGTAAGAGAAGACCTCATTTTTGTTTTACAGTGCCCCATAGGAGCCACCAAAAATACCTAAAAAACAGTAAATCCATAACTTATGAAGGAAAAACTGGAAATGATACAAGCAAATTGATTGGGAAAAGATAAATATCAAACATTAAAAATAAACACCCACGAGAATAATATATGAAGAAAGAAACAAATGTCACTCAGTTGATATTCAGATTGATCTTGCTCCAAAATGTCTTTCAAAAGAACATTTTAAGATACATTAGAACTTTTGGTTGTTTTTTTTATATGTACAATGTAAAAAGTCAGAAGCTCAATTTGTTGTCATAAACTGTTTCAATAATTTACTTCAATTTAATATAATGACTCATGAAATTTTAATTTATCTACATGAATTATTGACATTTGAACTAAGGGTTGTGAAGCCAATTTAGTGAAATTTAATTTTAAATGTGTGAAGTGACTTTTAAAACGGTAACTGGATCACACCCCATCAGATTCACTTTAATTTCAAAAACAAAACCTGACAAAACATCATAATTTAAAATAACCAGACTAATTATCAATCTGACACAAAATAAAATGTTTACATTGACAAATATCACATTTTTGCAATTATAAAACAGAAGATGCAATTTGTATACACATTTAATTACACTCCATCATTGTCCATTCTTTTTTATGTTATATTACTGTGTGATTGTAATTATTCTTATGATTCATGAATAAAGAACAATTTAAAAAAACTCATTGAGTTCTTTCTTTTAATATTCTGCAAAAATTATATCATACATTGAAAGCTCCAAACATTACCATCTGATAAGGATGTGCTATATCTGATCAATTCTTTATAAGTCATTTTAATAATTGTCAACTTTTGATGACCATCAATCTATCATAAGTCGATTTTATTACTCTAATTGAAACAGCTAAATTGACACTATTCAATTCAAGTAGTGTGATGGTTTGATCAGAGTAATAAGGAGTCTACCAACTTGATATAAACAAAAGAAAAAGCCGCAATTAATTGTCTTTCCTGACATGTTCATTTGAAAAACTTGAAAACAAGTAAGGCCAATGAGATATTATATTGCAATCTTATTTATCAATCAATCGATGAATTAATAATGGATTTGACTTTTTTATGATGGTGCAATTATGGCATTCACTTGCTGGTACTGGTTTCCATGCTCGATAGAGGGCGCTGGAAAACAGGGCTGCACGGAGCGGAGTGAGACCTCTTTATATATATATATACGCTCTTTGGTAACAGAAGGACATATCAAAACATACACTGAGCCACGAGGACTAGACACACACACTCACCTCCAGACTGGACAGCAAACTTCTGAAACCCAGCGGGACGCGGTGATGGACGGGTAAGTCTCCGGTGAGAACCCAAACCCTCTCAGGCCTGGAGGAAGAAGCTTCACTGTGACAGGAGGAGAAAAACACAGTCAAAGCCTGGACGTACCTGAACGCTGCCTGTTCGCATAGTCTGGTTCTATAGGAGAAGTGGGTCGGACTGAAAACCACATCCAGCCCATAATGCTCACAGGTCAGTCAAATACTTACGAGGGAAGAAAATAACGGTTCTGCAACATACAGGGGAGTTACGTTCTAAAATAACTCTCAATAGTAATTACTGTTCTAACCCCAAACACTTAATTAAATGCGTGGCTTGAAACGTAATAACCCCACACATGTAATACACTGGTAAACGACTGCTAATACGTTTGTGGTAAAGCTGTACCGTTCATGCGGTTATGTTAAATATGGCAAAGTTTTGTTTTTTTTCATCATATTTACAGAGAGTTATGTTTGTGGCTGTGGCGGTGCCAGTGATGCGCGCGCTGACCGGAAGTGAACAGGTGCCCGCGGTCGCTATCGTTTGAGATAAACATTAAAAAAAAAACCTGGTAAATACGCTTTATTAACTTATTGTCCGTGAAGGTAACATACACCGTGGTCTGTATCCTACAGTATGGAGGGAGGAAGAGAGAAAAAGGCACGTTAGGACAGCGGAAGATCCATAAACCAGATTAAAATGTCTCTTATGGTGTTACAGGTTGCCGAACATAATAACATCGGATTTCAACACGGAAATAAACGCAGGAATGTGCGTAGAGACATTTAATGTTCATAATGACCACTGACTATAATTTTAAAAATGCGGGTTGAGAAGCGGGTGCGGTCCGGTTCTTTGAAATACATTTATGATGGTCCGAGCTCGTTAGTTAAAAAAAAAAAAAACAAAAAAAACAGCGCTCGGTTACGGGTTGTTTATACATAGACCCGGTGAGCATTTGCGCTCCGTTATCTATCCAGAGTTTTTTTTCCCGGCATGTCGGGAGTGAAGCACAGATCTACTACAACGTATGATTAAAACTGGACATTGTTTAAGTTTACTTCATACATTGCTACTTTTGCACACAGACACACACAGACACACAGACACCTTCACTTACCTGGTGGGGAAGAGGACTAAACCGAGCCCTCCCCTCATCACCAGTTATATATCAAAATTGGCGCGCATCTTAGATCACATGATCCCGGGCTACGCCTAACTGTGGGTGGAGCTTAAGTGTATTTAAAGGGTGGGCAGACTACCAGTTTCTCATTATCCGGGGGGAAGTAGATGCTGCCAGGAAGACCAGCAGAGGTAAGCAAGAAGAAACTCTGTTTTCTACCCATTTAAATAGCATTCTGCTTATGTGTAAACATATAGAAGGCGAGTGTTCATAGCATTGTCATCCAGAAAGAGTAGAACACATGTTTATGAAATTGTTTGGAGGGAGCAAGCTATGTTTGTTTATTTGGCGCTAGCTTTGGGGTTTGTTTGGAGGGAGGGAGCGAGCTTTGGGCTTTGTTTTGAGGGAGACAGCTGGAGGGAGCTAGCTTTGTTTGGTGGTTCTTTTAATGGAGTTAGCTTTCGTGTTCATTTTGAGGGAGCCAGCTGGAGGGACCTAGCTTTGTTTGGTGGCTGTTTGGAGGGAGCTTTAGGGTTTCGTTTGTTTGTTGGAGTTTAAGCGTTTGTTGGTTTGTTGGAGTTTAAGCGTTTGTTGGTTTGTTGGAGTTTAAGCGTTTGTTGGTTTGTTGGAGTTTAAGCGTTTGTTGGTTTGTTGGAGTTTAAGCGTTTGTTGGTTTGTTGGAGTTTAAGCGTTTGTTGGTTTGTTGGAGTTTAAGCGTTTGTTGGTTTGTTGGAGCTTAAGCGTTTGTTGGTTTGTTGGAGCTTAAGCGTTTGTTGGTTTGTTGGAGTTTAAGCGTTTGTTGGTTTGTTGGAGTTTAAGCGTTTGTTGGTTTGTTGGAGTTTAAGCGTTTGTTGGTTTGTTGGAGTTTAAGCGTTTGTTGGTTTGTTGGAGTTTAAGCGTTTGTTGGTTTGTTGGAGTTTAAGCGTTTGTTGGTTTGTTGGAGTTTAAGCGTTTGTTGGTTTGTTGGAGTTTAAGCGTTTGTTGGTTTGTTGGAGTTTAAGCGTTGGTTGGTTTGTTGGAGTTTAAGCGTTGGTTGGTTTGTTGGAGTTTAAGCGTTGGTTGGTTTGTTGGAGTTTAAGCGTTGGTTGGTTTGTTGGAGTTTAAGCGTTGGTTGGTTTGTTGGAGTTTAAGCGTTGGTTGGTTTGTTGGAGTTTAAGCGTTTGTTGGTTGGTTTGTTGGAGTTTAAGCGTTTGTTGGTTGGTTTGTTGGAGTTTAAGCGTTTGTTGGTTGGTTTGTTGGAGTTTAAGCGTTTGTTGGTTGGTTTGTTGGAGTTTAAGCGTTTGTTGGTTGGTTTGTTGGAGTTTAAGCGTTTGTTGGTTGGTTTGTTGGAGTTTAAGCGTTTGTTGGTTGGTTTGTTGGAGTTTAAGCGTTTGTTGGTTGGTTTGTTGGAGTTTAAGCGTTGGTTGGTTGGTTTGTTGGAGTTTAAGCGTTGGTTGGTTGGTTTGTTGGAGTTTAAGCGTTGGTTGGTTGGTTTGTTGGAGTTTAAGCGTTGGTTGGTTGGTTTGTTGGAGTTTAAGCGTTGGTTGGTTGGTTTGTTGGAGTTTAAGCGTTGGTTGGTTGGTTTTGTTGGAGTTTAAGCGTTGGTTGGTTGGTTTTGTTGGAGTTTAAGCGTTGGTTGGTTGGTTTTGTTGGAGTTTAAGCGTTGGTTGGTTGGTTTGTTGGAGTTTAAGCGTTGGTTGGTTGGTTTGTTGGAGTTTAAGCGTTTGTTGGTTTGTTGGAGTTTAAGCGTTTGTTGGTTTGTTGGAGTTTAAGCGTTTGTTGGTTTGTTGGAGTTTAAGCGTTTGTTGGTTTGTTGGAGTTTAAGCGTTTGTTGGTTTGTTGGAGTTTAAGCGTTTGTTGGTTTGTTGGAGTTTAAGCGTTTGTTGGTTTGTTGGAGTTTAAGCGTTTGTTGGTTTGTTGGAGTTTAAGCGTTTGTTGGTTTGTTGGAGTTTAAGCGTTTGTTGGTTTGTTGGAGTTTAAGCGTTTGTTGGTTTGTTGGAGTTTAAGCGTTTGTTGGTTTGTTGGAGTTTAAGCGTTTGTTGGTTTGTTGGAGTTTAAGCGTTTGTTGGTTTGTTGGAGTTTAGGCGTTTGTTGGTTTGTTGGAGTTTAGGCGTTTGTTGGTTTGTTGGAGTTTAAGCGTTTGTTGGTTGGTTTGTTGGAGTTTAAGCGTTTGTTGGTTGGTTTGTTGGAGTTTAAGCGTTTGTTGGTTGGTTTGTTGGAGTTTAAGCGTTTGTTGGTTGGTTTGTTGGAGTTTAAGCGTTTGTTGGTTGGTTTGTTGGAGTTTAAGCGTTGGTTGGTTGGTTTGTTGGAGTTTAAGCGTTGGTTGGTTGGTTTGTTGGAGTTTAAGCGTTGGTTGGTTGGTTTGTTGGAGTTTAAGCGTTGGTTGGTTGGTTTGTTGGAGTTTAAGCGTTGGTTGGTTGGTTTGTTGGAGTTTAAGCGTTGGTTGGTTGGTTTGTTGGAGTTTAAGCGTTGGTTGGTTGGTTTGTTGGAGTTTAAGCGTTGGTTGGTTGGTTTTGTTGGAGTTTAAGCGTTGGTTGGTTGGTTTTGTTGGAGTTTAAGCGTTGGTTGGTTGGTTTTGTTGGAGTTTAAGCGTTGGTTGGTTGGTTTTGTTGGAGTTTAAGCGTTGGTTGGTTGGTTTGTTGGAGTTTAAGCGTTGGTTGGTTGGTTTGTTGGAGTTTAAGCGTTGGTTGGTTGGTTTGTTGGAGTTTAAGCGTTGGTTGGTTGGTTTGTTGGAGTTTAAGCGTTTGTTGGTTGGTTTGTTGGAGTTTAAGCGTTTGTTGGTTGGTTTGTTGGAGTTTAAGCGTTTGTTGGTTGGTTTGTTGGAGTTTAAGCGTTTGTTGGTTGGTTTGTTGGAGTTTAAGCGTTTGTTGGTTGGTTTGTTGGAGTTTAAGCGTTTGTTGGTTGGTTTGTTGGAGTTTAAGCGTTTGTTGGTTGGTTTGTTGGAGTTTAAGCGTTTGTTGGTTGGTTTGTTGGAGTTTAAGCGTTTGTTGGTTGGTTTGTTGGAGTTTAAGCGTTTGTTGGTTGGTTTGTTGGAGTTTAAGCGTTTGTTGGTTGGTTTGTTGGAGTTTAAGCGTTTGTTGGTTGGTTTGTTGGAGTTTAAGCGTTTGTTGGTTGGTTTGTTGGAGTTTAAGCGTTTGTTGGTTTGTTGGAGTTTAAGCGTTTGTTGGTTTGTTGGAGTTTAAGCGTTTGTTGGTTTGTTGGAGTTTAAGCGTTTGTTGGTTTGTTGGAGTTTAAGCGTTTGTTGGTTTGTTGGAGTTTAAGCGTTTGTTGGTTTGTTGGAGTTTAAGCGTTTGTTGGAGTTTAGGCGTTTGTTGGTTTGTTGGAGTTTAGGCGTTTGTTGGTTTGTTGGAGTTTAGGCGTTTGTTGGTTTGTTGGAGTTTAAGCGTTTGTTGGTTTGTTGGAGTTTAAGGGTTTGTTGGAGTTTGAAGGTTTGTTGGAGTTTAAGCGTTTGTTTGAGTTTGAAGGTTTGTTGGTTGGTTTGTTGGAGTTTGAAGGTTTGTTGGATGGTTTGTTGGAGTTTGAAGGTTTGTTGGATGGTTTGTTGGAGTTTGAAGGTTTGTTGGAGTTTGAAGGTTTGTTGGATGGTTTGTTGGAGTTTAAGCGTTTGTTGGAATATGTTTCTGACACGTGCATTGTGTTCAGACGGTTTTAACACATGTGTAGAATATGTCAGAGAAAGTATCCCACACATTTTGTGTTAAATTACACATTACATACCCTCTTCCGGATCGGACCCCCCCCCCGCCGCGCGTGTCCGTCTTCCGGATCGGACCCCCCCGCCGCGCGTGTCCGTCTTCCGGATCGGACCCCCCCCGCCGCGCGTGTCCGTCTTCCGGATCGGACCCCCCCGCCGCGCGTGCCCCTCTTCCGGATCGGACCCCCCCCCCGCCGCCGCGCGTGCCCCTCTTCCGGATCGGACCCCCCCCCCGCCGCCGCGCGTGCCCCTCTGCCGGATCGGACCCCCCCGCCGCCGCGCGTGCCCCTCTTACGGATCGGACCCCCCCCCCCGCGCGTGCCCCTCTTCCGGATCTGACCCCCCCCCGCGCGTGCCCCTCTTCCGGATCTGACCCCCCCCCCGCGCGTGCCCCTCTTCCGGATCTGACCCCCCCCCCGCGCGTGCCCCTCTTCCGGATCTGACCCCCCCCCGCGCGTGCCCCTCTTCCGGATCTGACCCCCCCCCCCCCGAGCGTGCCCCTCTTCCGGATCTGACCCCCCCCCCCCCCCCGAGCGTGCCCCTCTTCCGGATCTGACCCCCCCGCACGTGTCCCTTTCCCAGGTCAGGCCCTCCAGCGTGAGTGCCCCCTCTTCAGGGTCAGCATCCCCCCCCACCCCGTGCGCCCACTCTTCCGGATCAGCCCCACCATCCACCCCTTTTTCCGAGCATGCCCCGTCTTCCTGGTCAGCCTCCTCCAGCGTGCCCCCTCGTCCAGGTCAGCCCACCCCCCTGCATGCGCCCCCTCTTCCGAGTCAGCCCGCCCCCCTGCATGCGCCCCCCCCTGTGCATGCCCCTTCTTCTGCGTCATCCTCCTCTTCCCGGTTAGCCCACTCTTTCGGGTCAGACCCTCCCATGCCGCCCACTCTCCCCGGTCAGCCCCCCCTTCCACTTCATCTTGACCTTCTGAAACTACCTGTCTCTTATCAGATAACCAAGAGTCATCTTAACAGTCCACAACCCTACAGTGCTGCAATGCATGCTCTAGCACAACGATACAGCCAGCCACGGTTACTCACTCAAAGTGAACTAAAGGCCCTCCAGCAAGCTCCAGCAGTCTGAATGGCTGATGCCCAAGCATTCGAGGATTTCAGCACCAAATAACAAATAAACATTATGCTGTGCTGAAATCCTTGAATGCTTGGGCATCACCCATTCGTTTTTTTTTTTTTTTTTGGAGCTTTAGTGTTTGTTTCGTTGGAGCTTTAGTTTTTATTTGTTTGTTTGATGGAGCTTAATGCAACAAACTACTTCTAACTCAATTAGACACAAGTGGAAAAATTATGCTTTACTTCAGTAAAAACACACATATGTACCAGATTGTAAATACTCATTTTCAACTATAAATGTTTAATTAATCTTTATTGTAGGTAAAATGCACTCATGTTTTCATCAAAATGTACTTATGAGAAAAACAAGGTAACATTAAATAGAAATACTATAATAAAGTAATCTCATTTTGTGCTTACAGTTATACAGTTACATTCTGAAACTGTAAACAGGAAATTTAATTCATGTCATGGTATTTTTATGCCTTTTTATATGGGTGGTCTATTATTGAACTTTTAAATATTCTAATGTTATAATCACCACTGGGTGGCAACATTACCTCATTATAAAAAATAAACCTCTTGCACATTGATCCAGATGGGGGCTCTGCTCTCTTCAAACAACTCAAATGTATAACCCTCTCTTGGATATGATTAAAAATACAACCAAGCTTCATTGAGTGGTAGAGACACAATCCAGTTGATAATGGAATTATCTGTAATTCTGTGCATTAGAAAATTAAACAAAGGGCATCAGGAGGTCTGAATACTTGCAGAGGCTAAAACAATGGATAATGATCCTTTTTATTTTTTTTTGCTGATGTAGGAAACTTGAGACATGAAAGTTGAACCATATAATTAATGTAGTTATTCCACTCAGTACAGAGCTCTGCCTTACATAAAGCGTCATCACTTAACAAAAAAGGAACCTAATAACCTGGTGTGTGTTTCCTGTTATTATTTTATTGTAGTACGGAACAATGGCGGCCTGAATATTGCTTTCTTTTTTCAACAAAATCTATAAACCTATGAATTTTATAGACAGATCAGGCTTTCTGATATACAATGCAAAACCACCCTTAAAAGGTTTTACATACCAAACAACAAAGATAATTTGTTCCACTGCTAAGATGATCCCTCTTTATCATATGACTATCAAAGCACTACGTAGAGTCCGCTAAGGCAGATCAAGTCACCCCCTCACCACCAAAATTTAATCATCTGTGCCATTTGTGCCACTATCAACCTTTCCTGAAAATTTCAGCCAAATCCATCCATAACTTTTTTGAGTCTTATTGCACACAGCCAGCCAGACGGACAGATAAACACTGGCAAAAACATTATAATTGGCATAATCAGGTGGCCCTTTGTCGAAAGTGAATCGTTCATTGACAGTTCAGCTGTATTTGCTGCCGAAGCTATTGGTTTTGAAAGTGCCGCTAATTTTGTGGTAACCATTCATGAGGATCTTAAGTCTCTGCCTCTTTTCGGGGGGGGGGCTCATGGGGCCTGAGATCAGAAACTTATTAAATGGTATTCAATGGGAAATAAAATGCTAAAGTCATATCTGGTTTGTCATGTGCCCTGATTCAATCACATGTTGTGTCTCATAATAAATGATAATTATTAATGTGCGTTTCAACTGCTTCTGTTAACCAACGGCTGATTCATTTGTGAGTAAAGCCCTTTCATAATTTGGACTGCACGCCTGGTGTGTATCTGATGTCACCACAGACTCTACATCACAGCTGAGCGGAGTGTGATGTCACATACGCGACACATTGTAGTCTCTTACTAAGCTAACATAAAACCGAACATCACATTTGCTTCTCATGAAAAAACTGGTGATGCTGCTTATGTCACATCAAATATTTCTTGTTAACTGCTATCATATGTGAAGTTCAGAGCACTTGTCAAACGGAATCATAATTTAGCTCGACTCACTCCATTCACTCCCATTCAAATGTTTCATGAGCAAAGGACCCATGGACCGAAAGTAGAAGGGCGTGACTTAACCACCACATGGTAGCAACTCACACAGCTATTAGTCAATGCGTGGTATGGTTGCCGAAGGGACACCTTCATGGGGTCAGGGACCATTCCAAAGGGGGGTTCTGGGGGCCCTCCCCCAGAATTTTTTTTATTTCTTAAATAAGGCAAATAAGGCAGATAAGGCAGAACGGAACTGTGAGGATATAAATGATAAGAGATGATGATAGTTCTTTGATGAGTTTGCGACTGTAGCCAAATCAGGGGGTGGGCATGTGCAATGTGCATGGTAATGCTCAGAGTGGCAAAGTTATAAAGAGTAATGAAATTAGTTTAATATTTTTGTTGTTGTATGTCGTAAGTCACCCTCGAAATTTTGGATAATTTGATGGACTTGTGTAGGTGTTAGGCATTCCATAGATAAACAGGACACACTGCAGACAGAGATTTGTTGAATTATATATGGTAAATGGTCTGCACTTATATAGCACTTTTCTACCTTCATGGTGCTCAAAGCACTTTACACTAGCTTCGCATTCACCCATTCTCACACACACACACTCATACACCAGTAAGTTTCTAAGGTTCTGTCAGTCCTACTGGGGCCCTAAGTCAGGGTTCAGTGTCTTTCCCAAGGACACTTCGACATGTGAACAGCCAGAGCCAGGACACGGATGTCAACCTTTTGGTCACTGGGCGACCCACTCTACCAACTGAATCACAGTATAGATAGATATGTTTGAGATGGGAATCTGTGTCTTGCTCAGCAGCACTGTACCATATTCATCCTGAGGTGATTTTTCTTTCCCTCAAGGAGATATAAAAGTGCAGTGAATGTTGTGCAAGTAGTCAATGGAGAGAAACTCTTATGCTTAATTGATTTCCAGCTGATCTATATGTCATTGTAAATAGCAAAATATAAAAAGATCTGCAGTGGTCTTGAAATTATTCAGTTTCACTCCAGGTCTACATGGTGCTTTTCAGGCAAATCAATTTGAAAAAGAAGAAAAAACAGTGCAAAAGCATTCAGCTCTAAAACTACCACCCACAACTTCCTGCAAAGAAGTTTCTTTCAAAATCTATCAGTGATAATACACATTAGGAAAGAGTTCATACCTGGGGTTTAAGCATCAGTTTCACTATCCTACAGATTGCATTCCCGGACACTGACTCAAGCATCTCAAGACAAATCTATTGGTGAAAGAAAATGACAGCGTGATGCCAAATATGTCACTAAGCTGGTCCAAGGAGGAGTGGCATATGTTGCAAGGCTCCTTTAGGTCGCCCTATACTGAGATATTATATCCCTGAGAAACAGTGCTTCACTCTCACCTCTCATCTCTATTCGCCTATTTTCATGAAAGAAGCAAACTGTGGAGAAAGATTCCCTTTCACTCTGTAAAACCAAGACTGACATGAATTCATAATACGTATATAAGTAAAAGCAATGATTACATTGTCACTCTAACAATTAACATTCTGAAACAACAAGCTTTACATTGACAGAAATGTTTGATGTCACTTTTATGATCACATTGTTACACCTTGGAGGCAAACTTTTTTTTTTTTTTAAATTTTAACTTTTTATTCCATTACATTTAACTGTTTTAATTATTCTTTAAATTCCCTTTCCTATCCAATAATGTATGGATCTTTAATTTTGTGTGTAAACTGACAGATGTCTTTATGACTTCAGACTATTCTTTCTTAAACTATATACACACACGTCTGAAATCAGTGTTTGTGGTGCTGCATAAGGTGAATTATAAGTAGAGGTATTGCAACACAGATCAGCTTTTGTACCAGCACAAAGTATTTATTATCTCCATCCTAGTCGAGAGGGGAAACAGAGCTCACACAGCCCCCTCCCTGCAGTTCTCCGGCACCTTTTAATCATCAGTGTCTGGTTCAAGACTGGAGTACTGCCTCCCTGTATCTCTCGCCTATGTCCTGTGATCTCCATTTCCATTTTCACTTAGATAATTTGCTTTTTGGCATGGATTGTAAAGTCAACACTGTAGCCCAGGAGTTTCCAAACTTTTTTGGCTAAGAACACAAAAGAGACTCTTAGTGTCAATCCAGGATCCAAACCTATAAATAACACAAAATACAACGTCCTCCTGGTTTGCTTCAAGGAAGAACATCTTCATGTTTTACATAACATACACAACAAACCTCACACTAAAGTACACTACTATTAAAAAAAAATTTAGTTATTTCATTTCTATTGTAGATCTGTCTGCTTTACTCAACAATGGGTAGTAAAAGAAGAGATTACTTTTCAAACTCCAATGGCTTCAATGCTCAAAATAATTGTTTTTGGCCTCTCCTGGATAAATCTTTTCCATGAGCTTTTTCTTACAGTATTTAACCTTATACTTTTATTTAAAAAAACAATAACAACAACAACAAACAAACAAACATTGCTCTACACTGCTACTATTTATGACTTTTTGCTTTTCAATATTGTACTCTGACATTTATTGTAGATGTAAGAATTGCTATAAAATAAAATCTACATTTCACCACCAACAACAAAAAAAATCCTGCCTAATCCACTACAGGGATAAATTCTTTGGGGACAGAATGTACCAGCTAGCAATTTAAATATTAAAATACCTAAATAAATCAATGATGAAAATACGATTCCATCTGATTGTAGCATATGAAAGATATTCCTCTATTAGTCCCCTAGTGGGGACTAATAGAGGAATATCTTATTTTACATTTATTATGTCTAAACATTGACAACATATGCCCATTGCATTGGTTTCAAATAATGCATGGCTTGCCACTGTAGTTTGACCCATAAAGACTCAAACAAATCCTGGTTTATTTACTGATATAAAACGTTAAATAACTGTGGGTCCACTAATCATCCCGATACATATAAATATATGGTATAAAGTACAGTTTGCCATCCTTTCATGGTCATCAGGTAGGACTCAATTGGATGTTCAGAGGCTCCGCAGTGTTTTGTAAAAAAAAAAATACAAAACACTGAGAATAACATGAGACTAAATAGCAATTAATTACTTAAAACATTATAGGGGAAAATTTCGTAAAGTGGCACAGATTAGCACCGGTCTTTATAGGTTGTTTCAAATTGTTAAAAGAAATGTCAAAAAGTTTGCATTTAATGTTTTTGTCCTTCGCTGTTTCCTGTAGTTCGGTAGGTGTCGGGTTGCCTGGAAACGGCGGAACCGTCTCGTGAAGCAGCGATGGAAAAGTATGAGAAAATCAAAGTAGTTGGAAGGGGAGCATTTGGGTAAAGTCAGAGTTTATTTGTCATTCGTAGATTTTAGGCCACATTTGTCTGTATACTTTATAATAAACCTGAGCGAAGAAGTTACTTAGAACTCAGTAAGATATGACGTTTTCCAACTTTATAACGGGTTGTGTCGAGCCTTCGGGGTGTTCTCCGCCCTCAGAAATTAGCCATGTCCATAAAATGATGGAACATTCTTGAAAAGAAAACAAACAGACGTGTCTCTTTTCGGCTCTACAAACACTAGAATGTTGGCGCAGGGCTTTAGTTTTCATAATTTTTGTTCTGTTTTATTCATTGTCTCCCTAACTGCATTGTCTTGTATTACACTGGTCTATAAGTAAAATGCTTCCGGTATAAAACTAATGACATTTTACCACATGTGTGTTAGTGATAAAGAAAACTTAAATGTTAAATGCTGGTTGGATCAAGTTTCCAAGATATGTCTTGGGTCACAATGTGAAATTCTTACAATTAACAAGAGAACAGGTTTTAGTCCAAGGAATGTTGGTCTCTCAGATCTATTTCAAAACACTGTCTGTACATTATGATCCATTCACTTCACAGGTTTTTTTCTAGTGAAATATTTACAAATCCATTATATATATATGTACATAATGAGCTGTACACATGAGCTAACCAGCACTTTTGTCACTTGTTTTCTGATCCATCTTATTAAAGTAGCCTATGTAAGATTTAACACATTTAATATCTGAAACAGATACTTTCTAAAAACATTTGTAGAGTAGTGTTATCAGAACATGAAAACTCTTTATCAAATAAAGGACGATGCTGTGGTGTGTTTGTCATTGTCAAGACCAAATCCCTTAAACCAAGGTTAACTAAAGTTTTGCAGTGTAATATAAATTAAACGTTTCCCATAATTAATCTTGTCATATTGTCAGTGGTTTAATCAGTTCTGGAGAAAATGTGGTATATGTTTATTCCAGCTTTGATGTTTGTAAATTGATCATAAAACAAAGGTGTATAGACTATCTATATGTTATGGATGTAGCAAAAGCTTTGAGCATAATCAGAAACCTTGTTGAAATACACCTGAGCTGTTAAATTCCCAAGGGTTAATTGTTAATAATGTTTAACTGACATGAATCAGTGCCACATACACATTTAACCCATGAAGACTCAGTGTATATTTTACCTTTATGTGATTTATCATGTTTTATTGTCATATGATCTAATTTACTTTGTGTTTTTCCAGTGAAAATAAATTATTTTATGGTATTTAATTGTGTTAAGTGTTTAGAAAACCTCAGATTAAAGTTGGGGGGTTATTATATTTGAAATGGAGAAAACTGAAGAAAAAGTGACTTTTTCAGCAAAGCTATAAATAACAGAACTTAAGCCAACTGTGTCCATCCACTACCTATTATCTAACTCCATAGGTTTTAATTGTGAATCAATGTTGTAGAAGATGACAACGTATCCACATTCTCTACTGAGCCTCTAAATGTCCAGATTGGTCATATCCAATGACCATGAAAAGACAAAAAACTGCATTTTATACCAATTATTTACATTGATTGACAGGATTATGTGGATCAACAAGTATTAAAAACGTTTGATCAGAAGATGATTGTGGTTGACATTGGATGTTTAGGACTTTATGGGTTAAAGAGATTAACTTCTCCAAAAAAAAGACAGTTTATGAAATAGGGCTAAATCATGCCAGTGCATGGGATAATATTGAATGAAAACTGTGATCTATTAGAAATCCTTCCTGCTTTATATTTGCATATATTTTCATTAATCACCTGTTGCCTGAGTCATACGTTTTTGTTTACATACCACAACTGTTCCACTGTTCTGCATAGACAAGACATTGCTAATTTTCTTCCTTTTTCTTCCCTGCCAGGATTGTTCACCTGTGCCGTAGGCGCAGTGATGGAGCTTTTGTCATCCTCAAGGAGATTCCAGTGGAGCAGATGTCTCGAGACGAACGCCTGGCAGCTCAGAATGAGTGTCAGGTGCTGAAGCTGCTCAACCACCCAAATATCATCGAGTACTATGAGAACTTCCTTGAAGACAAAGCCCTTATGATAGCCATGGAGTATGCACCAGGTACAATTACTGTAATATCTAATTACATGACCCCCTATTGTTCATTGTCTAAGTTCACTTTTCCCATGATTTTGTGCTGTGGGGCTCTATACCTTTTTTCATTCCTGTGTCAAACCTGGGAGGGCCAAATGAAAACATCTAATATTAATGCCTGTGGTGGGGTTTTGGAAGTAACTTGATTAGGTAACTTTTGTTACATTATGCACTTAATGTAAAACAGGTTGACATTGTGTCCAGAAGTATACGGCAATACCGAGACTCAGTTTGTCTTTACTTATCCTTCTTGTCTTCTACATTTAGGTGGAACATTGGCTGATTACATACAGAAGCGCTGTAACTCCCTGCTAGATGAAGATACCATCCTTCACTTCTTTGTGCAGATCCTGCTTGCCTTGTACCATGTGCACAACAAACTCATCTTGCACAGGGACCTTAAGACGCAGAATATTCTTCTTGACAAGCACCAAATGATCGTCAAAATTGGTGACTTCGGAATCTCCAAAATCCTTGTCAGCAAAAGCAAAGCCTACACTGTGAGCAGATTTCTCTTAAAGTGGAAACTCTTGCCACTGCATTTGTGTGTCCTGGATCATACAGCATTTATTTCATTGAGAGCTCGCTCAACATTTTGTCTTTTTACACCACAGGTGGTTGGGACACCATGTTATATCTCTCCAGAGCTGTGTGAAGGAAAGCCTTATAATCAGAAGAGCGACATCTGGGCCCTAGGTTGTGTCCTATATGAGCTGGCTAGCCTTAAGAGAGCCTTCGAAGCTGCTGTGCGAAAACACTCCAATTTGCAGTAATTTTTCCATCATGTGATGTGATTCTTTTTTGTGTGATAATTATGCGTCCTTTTTTAAGCTTTAACAGTAATGCTACTCTTATTATTAAATAATATATGTATTATTGATGAGTGGTGAGTATGAGTATACAGAACAGAACAGAATCACCCTAACCACGAGCACTATTATATGATACATATGAGAGATAGATTCATACAGATTCAATGAATAATGAATTTATACACACTAGGTTTCCCCTACTTTAAGTTCAAAGCAGATTTTTAGGGGCTGGACTTTAAAATAAATCCCAAAGGTTTCTGCTTACACTAAAGAGTATAAAATCAAAAAAGTGAAAATGACAGCTTTCAGTACAACATGGTATAGCTTTGCATCAACACACTATTTCAGTTATCAATAAGAAAAATACAAAACATATATTTTCATAAATAGTGGAACAGTTGCTTTATTGCTACATGTTTCTGGTAAAGTGGAATGGCAACTCAGCAATTCGATTTCACTAGCAGAATGATGTGACCATGTGAAAATTCACTTTAAGCGGCAGAGAAAGGTGCAAAGGAGAGCAGAATTCACATGCTGTCTTCAGTGCAATATAGAATGTGACACTATTTAATCTTTAAAATTTTTACTTTTACTTTCAGAATCTACCTGCACTTGTTCTGAAGATCATGAGTGGTACCTTTGCTCCAATTTCAGACCGTTACAGCCCAGAACTTCGGCAGCTTATTCTTAATATGCTAAATCTGGATCCATCAAAACGGCCTCAACTCAATGAAATAATGGCTCTTCCCATATGCATTCGACCACTTCTTAATCTCTACACAGATATAGGCAATGTAAAAATGCGCAGGTAATGCCTTTTTGAATGTTTTCATTTTATTTATTCTGGGGGTGGGTGTGGCTCAGTTGGTAGAGCGGGTCGTCTAATGACTGAAGGGTTTGCATCCCGGCTCTGCCTGTCCACATGTCAAAGTGTACTTGGGCAAGACAATGAACCTGAAATTCGGCTCCCAGCAGGTCTGGCAGCAGCCACCTACTGGTGTGTGTGTGTGTGCATGGATGAGTGTGAGGCTAATGTAAAGCACTTTGAGCACCATGAAAGATGGAAAAGTGCTATATAAGTACAGACCATTTATATTTGTTTGAAATATATACATTAAGATGGGATTTTTCTGTACTTGGAGCGAGCGATTCACGGTGTATACACACACTACCATTTTTTTACAGGATTGAAAAACCACTGTCCACTGTCCAAACTGGTCCTCAAGGCCGACCAGGTGGGAGAGTAACTACTAGCAGGTCAAGAGGTGAACCACATTTGTCGTTTGCAACAGAAGGAACTGTATGAGGTCAAATGCAGTGCTTTGTCAATTTGCTTCTCATTTCTTGTTGCTGAAACAGATGGAACAGCAGCTTTAGGGACAGGTAAAGTGCATTCCCTCCCACTGTCATCTGTGTATACTTGGGGTAGTGGCATCTCAATGCCCCTCCGCCTACCAATGCTCAACACTGAGGTGCTTCAGGTGTCTTTGGGTCGCACTCAGAAGATGGGGGTAACCAAGTCAGGCCGTCTTATTACCTGGGAGGTCAGTATCTGTAATATTTTTATTTGTCAATGTGATTTCTGTGTGATCAGCCCTGCAACATATACTGAAAACAAAACATCCACTGTAACCCCTATATACCCCTGTAGGCCATCTCATTGTTGATATTTAATGCTGTGGTTCTTCTTATTTCCACAAACAACTGGATGAAAAATAAAATATTTTACATCAACTAATTTACACAGTATTTTGTAATATGTAGTTCACTGAAAACATCTTTCTAGTCATTTCTGTGCCCAAGGAGATTTAAAACATTTTAATTTCATGAGGTCGGCTAAAAAAAAAAGATTACATAAAAATATTTCATTATTGACAGAAAATATAATCTCTCTGTCTAATGATTATTTGTTGCCACAGGCTCCATCAGTTACCTCTGGTGATGCTACTCTACCTGGTGTGGTTGAGCAGATGCAGCCTCAGTTCATTTCACGGTTCCTTGAGGGTCAGTCTGGAGTTACCATCAAGTCTGTGTCCTGTGGCGATCTCTTTACCACCTGCATGACAGGTTTGTGGGCCAGCCCTCTCTGGATTGCAATCAGAGAGATCACATCCATGCTCAGTCAGCCAAAGAGCAAAGAGCTGAGCAAAAGAAAATCAATGTTTTCTGCCCTTACACATATCACAACAGCTCTGTAAAGCACTAAGAGCAGCATTTGAACACAAATGAATGTGTGGCTGTAATCTGGACTTGATCTGATAGTGTGGATCCACTGACAAAAAAGGGTTTCTATGCTTATCTAGCAGTCTGGAGGTACAGTTTTATGCTCAATCTGTGGCGCTGTCATTTATACTTCAGCATCTCAAGCAAATAATGCAGGATTAAACACTCTGCCTGTCAGCTCAGTTGCCTTTCCATTATTTTTTCTTGTAGTTACGCAGATTACTGTTTTCTAGGTAGGGATTAAATAAATTCTGTTGGTCAATATACATAAAGATTACATCAAGTAATAATACCTCTAAGCCCTTCATTTTATTTTGATATTTGCAGACAGGGGCATTATCATGACTTTTGGAAGTGGAAGCAATGGATGTCTAGGCCATGGGAACTTCAATGATGTAACACAGGTACTCTGTCAAGTGCCATTTCATTAAAATATTTTCATTCACTCATTAATTAAGTTTTTTTTTTATCTTGAAGTATAATCGTGATCACACCTTCATTTTCAGTAATATCAAGAGCACATGTACAACTGAATAATAGAAATTATAATAAAAGAAAGTTGAGCATTAGCCAGCTCTGTGGACATGCTGAATGGAATTCATGACCATTTAAAACTTTAAGTAATACCTGTCACATTTTACTGTAACTATTGACTCTCACACTCACATCAAATATTCAGTATCACTAGTTTATTACACATTTTCAAAAAGTAATCTAGGCAGATGTACCATAAACCTATCCTTCATCAATAATCTGTGTAATTTATTAAATGTTGATTGATTGATTGATTGATTGATTATATGTTGAACTCTTCATTTTTTAAGCACAACTACATTGATTCTTCTCCTGTTGTTGTTTTTTGTGTTCTCAGCCAAAGATAGTGGAAGCACTTCTTGGCTATGAGCTGATTCAGGTGTCATGTGGAGCCTCCCATGTACTCGCTGTGACCAATGAAAGAGAAGTATTTGCCTGGGGAAGAGGAGACAATGGTAGAGTCAAAAAAATTGGCTGTTGTTTAATCACTATGCCTAAATTGGTGGATTTTGGTTTTTCATTGATTTATGAGAGTGCCATCTAAGCATATAGCATCATTTTCAGGTTTCCCCTGTGTTTAAGGTCGCCTTGGGTTGGGCACCCAAGATACCCACAATTCTCCACAGCAGGTGTGTTTACCTGTGGAATTTGAGGCCCAGAGGGTGGTGTGTGGAGTTGACTGCTCCATGATTATCAGCACTCAACACAACATTGTGGCATGTGGAAGCAACAGGTAATTATTCTATTTTCCACCCAAAACTATGCCCATTAGTCTTGACAACTGACATGAGCAATGAAACATGAGAGGACATAGTGCTGTCTGTTTTCCCCCAAAGCTGTAGAATTTCATACCTGCCACAGGGCTCCAGGAAGTTATAAAGATTTCATCTGGATTTGATGGCTGATTACAAGAGATGTTGTGGCACACAGAGATGGTGTGCACAACCTATGAAACAGCATTCTTCTGAAATGACATACACTTTGTTTTCTCTCACTGTTAATACCTCTCTAAGACAGTTTTTGGACAGGATGTAGAGCTCTGCATGAGTAGGAGCCGACCAAAAACAGAAAACATTCTTCATTCATGTCTGAAGAGAGCCAGCTTTTTCAGATACAGTACAGCTTTCGTAGCTTACAGGAAATGGGGAAAAATATATTTGAGGAGTTTGTGACAAATATTCATACTGTATGTTTTGAGATTTATTTGTTTTTATCATTAGGTCCAATAAACTTGGGCTGGATAAGATAACAGTTGGAGAAGAACCAAATCCATCCAGTCAAGTAGAAGAAGTGCATTCTTATACTCCTGTTCAATCAGCCCCTCTCAACAGTGAGAAGATTGTTTACATTGACATTGGAACGGCTCATTCTGTTGCTGTAACAGGTGAAATATACCAAGTATTATTAGCACTAATCATCTTTAAAACTGGCAGTTGATTTCTGACAGATCATTTTGCTGTTACTTTCACCTGACCTTTTCAGAGAGAGGTCAGTGTTTTACATTTGGCAGTAATCAGCATGGTCAGAAGGGCTGCAGTTCTCGTCGTAGCAGTCGTATGCCCTACCTGGTGCCTGGTCTACAAGGGATTGCCATGGCAGCCTGTGGAGATGCTTTTACCTTAGCTATTGGATCTGGTGAGTAGAAGGATTTCTTGGATGCAAGTTGAAAAAGGCATAGATGGCTGTTTTCAAATCAATAATGTGAATTTAATAGTAGTGCATTAAAGCTATAAGGTCCTCATGTACATTAAAGAAACAGTCCTCATGACTCTTATCTTTCTACACAAAGGACTTGAATTAAATATTACAGGAAAATTTAGAGAGTGGTGTCTATGCTTGCTCCTGTTGTAGCTTCTCAATTCGTCTATAGTGGCAACACTGTGATCCTGAGTTTAGAAATCCAAAATAATCTCAGCAAACATTGTCAAAAATTGTCCCTTTAAATTGGTTGCTATATTCAGCACACATGCAGTGTATGTGTACTAGGACACATGTACTGGGGCTTTCAAAAATATTCTTGTTTAGCTTGTATATTTAAAATGGTAATAACATGGTAACATATATATATGTTTGACAAAAATAACGTTTGATTTTATCGCAATATCTGTCTCAAAATTTTCACGTGAATCTATACTGCTGAGTGCTGCTGTATTGTGTGATTGTTGTTACGTATTACGTGGCATGATTTAAATTGAACTGTAGGTCAGACTGGAATGAGTGAATAATTCAAAAACAACCCTGTGCCAATGATGGTAGACCAGTCACAGCGCCATTCAGCCACAGAGAGGGATTTTTACTCCAAGCAAAATAAAACGTCCTATTTGGGGGGAAAAAATAAAATTTGGTGAGGAGATACTAAAACTGTGGAACTGCCGAACAAAGTTTCATTTCAAGCTGTGTAACTCATGTCCACAGTAAAATGAATAGTTTTATAAACTAGTATTTTCCCCTGCCATTTAAAAGAAAATCTATCCATACATTTTGTTTTTTAAAAAATTCTCTGCACACACTACAACACAAAAATAACAGAAAACTGGTACAAACACTTAGACTTTAAACTGTGGACACTGCAGCCTTTAGATAATACTGGCACAGAAGTTTTAGTGTACAGCAACATAAAGTTAGGTCATAAAGTTAAGTTTGAGATGTCAAAGTGTATCCTTCATTTTATGTGGATTTCATTAAAACACTTGTGTTTTTTATTAGAGAAAAATCACATTGAGATAGACATGAAATTTACAAGTGAGCCCTGGCCAAGGGAGCATCACACACTTAACATGCAGGTAATGCACTGGCATATATACCTGCATATACTGTAGATAAATGTGGGATAATGACACCAAATCTTGCTAAGAGTGTTCTCTCTATGTTGATTTTTGTAATGCATGTGTGTTGGTCTCTTAAAATATGTTATATAAAGAAACTAGTGTTTATTGGTTTAGTCTATTGGAAGACTTTGTCAAGGAATAATAAATCATTATATTTAAATTTTGCCATAACAATAACAAAAACTAAAAAGAATCATTTTCAGAAAGCCACTTTACATCTCATTGTGAAATCCTTACAAGTTTTTCAGAGTGTGCATGTGTATAACTTTATGGGTAAACACAGTGGGGTTCAGCTAAGCTCTGAGCAGAGACAGCATTGCTCAGATATCTGTGGTTTGGTTGATTAAATTGTCACTATGATGGATTTGCAAATTTAAGAAGTTTTAAGTTTCTGCGAGACTATATTCATGCCAAATTTCAATTCTGAATGTGTGGTTTCAATGATGGTTTGAAGTCAATCAAAAATGTGGTATGCCCCAAAAATGATGTGGGGTAATTTAGAGAATGGTCTTAAATATGCAAAGCCTCCACACTGTCCTCAACATGTGGGTTCACAGATATGTGACAGATCTGTGTCTATTTGTACTTGCATAAGTCAAAGTGTGCATGTGATTTGTTCTTTTAGCTGTGGTTGAAATGGTAAAATGGTAAAATGCCGTAGTGTGCCAGTGATTGGCTCCCCTGGGAATAAAGCCTGCAGTGCCAGCCATGCCTGTAGGTTTTTTATGTCAAGGAAGGGCTTTGTTCAGCTTTGACATCCTACAGATAGAGCCATTATGCTGTCACTGTGGGAGACGCTGAGCTGTCACTTAAAGATTTGTGTGGATTAATGCCTCCTGGGGCTGATCTGTGAATTTGGGGAATGATGACCACCTTCCACCTCGTCGGTTTTCTACAGAAGGGGAGGTGTACACCTGGGGAAAGGGGGCCCGTGGCCGCCTTGGAAGGAAAGAGGAGGATTCTGGGATACCAAAGGCGGTGCAGCTTGATGAGAGTCACCCATTCACGGTGACATCAGTGGCTTGTTGTCATGGCAACACTCTCCTGGCAGTGAAACGTAATATTTTGCTTATTACCCTTTGTTAACCAATACTGAAATTTAAGGATGTGATAGAAACTAATCCGAGAGAATCTTTCATTGGGAAGGTCTACAAAGATGTATGTTTTATGTATCTCAAATTACAAAGATGAAAAGTGTCATTTATCCCCAAGCTTGATTATTTCCTCTATAGTAGCTATTTGTGTTATTTATGTCATTATTTATGATGTTAATCTTAATTCTAGCCTTAACCAGTTTCTGCAGCAGTCTAACATTACATTACAGGCACTTTTGCAACAGGCCTGTTACTGGAAGAAAAAGGAAAAATTGAATTAGCTTTTTGTGCCCCTTCCTCCCAATTGCGACAGTGCAAGAGCCACTAAAGGCTGAATAACAATGAAGGTGGGATTAAAACTCTGCCTCTTCACTCAAATTTCATATTGAAAGTAGATGCAGATTTGAACAGATTAAATTGCGTCACAATTTAATAAGTAACAGCGACGTTAGTAATCCTTTCTACAGGCCACGGGGCAGGGATAAAATGATTCTTTGATCCATATCATGTGATGAGGGCACTGCAATTGAATGACACGACTATTAAAGTGTTAGGATATCTGAGGATTTACATGTAATATATACTACATTATATACATTTATTCAGAAAGATCACAAACCCATGGAGCAGTCTGTTTATACTTAACTGCACACCTACAAATACCATACTATTATGGTGTAAATCCTGTGATTACTATAGTAGGTGGTTGACAGGAATCAGGTTATTAAATGTATATAAATTATGTACATCCTTAGAATCTAGATGATTATCTTCTGGTTACCTATTTATAAGTTTAAAAATACAAATTGGAAAGATGAAATTTGTAACACATGTATTTTTTCCATAAATACATACATGGAACTTGCAGATGGAAGCATAAACTGTAACTATTAGATCAAATCTTCTGTTCTAGCTGTCAAACATGATTAAATTCCATTGATATTTAAACAACTGTTCATGATTATTGACCTCATGAAAAGGATATTGATGTATTGTTCCCTTCTTGTTCTTTGCTCCCTCTTGTTTTAGCTTTACTCGAGGAATCCGTCCCAAGATGATTTTGTCCTGGAAAGTGATTTAAACCAACACAGACGTTGTCATGAAACCCGGCAGTGACATGAAGTGAAGGACAGCTTTGTCTGAATAACTCCATCTGCACATTCTGTTTCATTCTACAGCTGTGACCTTTTTTTTTTTTTTTTTTTTTTGTATTGTGGAAATAAGGTATATTGCCGTGTTACTAAAGGCTCAAACCTGTTTTGTAGAACAGGTGTAACTCATGAGCAGGTTGGATTTTGTAACACTTTAGGTTAAGCTGGTTTCCAGGAAGTCATTAGGCAACCTTCATGTAGTGCACCATTGTCTTCTTTCACGTGAACTGTGAGGGTGATAAGCCCTGTAAGGCCAGTAAAAGTCAAACTGGTTTGAGCTCTCTTAAGCCGGAGGTGAATGGAGGCGATACAAAGTTTAGAAACTAAAAGAATGAAAGCCACTTGAGTGATTTGTTACTCATCAGTTAAATGAACCAAACACTTTAATCTGGATTGCATTGTCAGTGGTCACGTCGTGGTTTATTGGATTAGTTCACCAATACATTTGTAGCTCATCAGCAGTGTTCAACCCAGATAACGATGAGCTCTTAAGTGGTTCATTTGTGAGGTGTTATTGTGGTAAACATAATGTTGCTTCAGTGTTATAACTCCCTAATATGTGCAATGTATGTAGCTATGTGAATGATAAATTAGGTTAATGTAAACTTTTCTCACCAATGATTTGTTTTGAATGTATTTTTTTATTAGTCTCATCTGTGTTGCTAATCACTGAACATCTGAAATTAAATATAAACTCCTTAAAGTAAAAGAAGAGAGAGAGAGAGTCTTGTGGTTAACTATACTGAAGAAGAAACAAAAGATCTGCAATACTCTAACTGCTGTTAAAATATTCTATGTTAATTTACCAAACAGACAACATAAGGGTGTGACTTCTAATGGATTTCCAATGGGGTGAAATTAGATATCACAATGGTTGTATTATGACAGTATTATTATGGTTACATTTCACAGAGCCTTATCATAAAGTGTCCTTCCTTTTAACTTTATTAGTGTTTTTAAATGAAATACACATTTATTTATTTTTTTTATTTTTTGCATTTCTTTCAATATTAATGATGGAATAAAAGGATTATTTTGCAAAATGCATCTACTCTTTACTGTGGGGATATTCAATATACACATAGATGGGTTTCCATTGTTTTCTTTTACGATGATGTAATGGTGATGTAATCCCATGGCAATACATTACATTAGGTGAAAACTGATCTGAATGTGTGTGGTGTGCATGTGGTATATGCATCCTCTTTCAACTCCAATAAAGATGCTCCATTTTTAAAATGTAATAATTAATTTTTATGACACCAGTGTAATGATTATCTAGTTTTTCCCCCATACATTTAAACAAAGAAATACGGGTTGAAAATACGAGACTTTTTATTTATTTAATTTTTTTTTATTTTTAAATGCCTGTTTTACCACCAGAGGGCATCTGTCCCCACTGGCAACACTGTAGGCTTATTATCACTGAAACACTACTGAGTTTAACCTTAACAAAATTACACACACACACACAAAACTTTGCATTTAAATATGAGCAAATAAATAAGAATGAACATACCCAAATATATAAATTCATAATAATCTCAGCAGGTTAAGGACACCATGTATAAAACTAATATTCTTGTTAAATATAGGTGTGGAAATAAACAGCCTAGGTTTCATTGCAGTGACAAAGATAAGCCCAATTAAAGATCCATAAGGGAGATCAGAGGGATAAAATGGTGTGAACAGAGCATTTCAGCTTCTTGACTCCTCCTGCGTGGGGAAGGAGGCGGGACTGGGTGCACCTAAACAGACGGAGGGGTTGTGCATTGTGCTTCAGTCTGTTAGTACCGCATCCACAGAGGGGAAAGAGGCCACACAGCAGCAACACTAACCCTCACGCGCACTGGACTGCTTGTTTTTATTGCAATCGGGGGGGAAAGAGAGAGAGAGAGAGAGACAGAGAGGGAGGAGAAGCTGGGGTGGAAGCAGCACCTCCTTCAAGCCCGATCGGTCGGCGGAGGAAGGAGACGTGATATGAACCCTCATCGGTTTGAACGGCGGTGCAACAGCTCAGCTTAAATAGCCCCGTTTACCGGGGAGGAGAGAAAAAGAGAGAGAGAGAGAGAGAGGGGACAGAGGACGTTTTTTCCACCTATAGAACCTGCAGCCGAGGCCCACGGACGAGCAGCGACACCAACCTGCAACGATGCCCGGGTTTGATTACAAGTTTCTGGAAAAGCCAAAGAGACGCTTCCAGTGTCCGCTCTGCAGCAAAGCGATGCGGGAGCCGGTCCAAGTGTCTACCTGTGGACACCGCTTCTGTGACACCTGCCTCCAAGAATTTCTAAGGTACACTGTTAATGTTCATGTGTGCAAAGAAGATTTAAAAAAAATATATATACAGATCCACCTCTGTGCAGCCGATACTTGTCTAGTTTCGGTCGAGCGATAGTAAATAAAGGATGTGTAGGTGTGTCCTCCTCACCTTTCCTCCACAGGGCTTTTATATTATATTAATAGGATTGTTTTGGGTTGTTTTTTTTTAATGCAGCTGCACAGTAGAGCATATATGAGACATCTAAACTCAGACTGGTGTCCATGTTTTATTTTTATTGTATTTGTTTAGTTTTAGGTGTCTCCTTTTCTCACATCCTCCACACATGAAAGGGTTAAATACCCTACATTCACGAGCTGCTGTGTCAACATGAACACACTGGTTTTATTTATGATAAGTCATGCAGATGTTTTTTTTTTTTTTTTGTCAAACTAGGTAGACGATTTTATCATTGTCTGAACTGGACCAACAGATAAAGCTGAAATAAGGAAAATAAGCATTATGATCGTGTGTGGGTTTGGGTTTTTTTTTTTTCCTTTTTGTTTTTACCTCCATATGTAGGTCTGCACTAAGAATAATGTCATGTTTGTGTTGACATTTTTTTCATTTTTATGGTATTAAGCCTGTGTCCTGCAGAGGGCCTATTCTTTCCCATCCTGTCTGTGTTTTTGCCCTGAGGTGGATGAGTCTGCATGGGCTGGCAGTTGGGTTAAAGGGGTAAAATGTGCATGTGTGTGTGTGTGTGAGGAGGAGTGAGGGGTGGGGGGGTCAGTCTGGGCCAGTTCAGTGGAGTCTGCCTAGAGTCCAGGATTAGACAGATCCCTTCATTGGTGTCAGTCAGGGAACCAGGGGCACTGAGGGACCTTTCACTTAGAGGTCAGCAGTCCTACAGACATACCACCTCAAACACCACCACCACCACCACCCCCTCCCCACACCCACCACCACCACCTCCTAATCTGCTGAATATTGAAGTCTGTGTGAAGACATGTAGAAAGAAAAGTCTTTTTGTTTTACTATTTGGCTGACTGCACTGTCAAGGAAGTCACTAAAGCTGCATACAGGGACACATGCGCCTCAATAATGAGACAATTAGGGGCCACTATCTAATAGCACAGAATGTATAGGCCCTTTATAAACATCCTGTTAGAATCTGGTGTCACCTTGAAATAAAGGAAACTTCTCTGAGACCAAGCAGATGACTTCACTGTAACTATAGCCCAGTATTTATGCTGTAAGTAGAAAATGATCTCATCTTGTCATTGGCCGTACGGTTTATAGTGCCATATTTCTAAATGATACAGGTCATATGTATAAGACATTTCACACAGTAACAAAATAGCTTGCTGACTTAATCAGACGTTTTAGAGCCATGAGTGTATTTACATGTGGCATTTTGATAGTAAAATCAAATTTTACAGGCTGGAAAAACCTTACTATTTCATGAAAGATGTTGGCGGAGTCTAACTAGTTGCAGTTCTGGATTTTATTTCAGTCATGAATCCGGTTTTTTATTTCATCAAAACCAGGACTGAGAGATATCTTAGATGTCTTCAGTTTTATTAGATGAAACTTTAGCCCGAAGGAGACATTTTAAAATATAAACTATTTGAAAAATAGTTAATCTGTCGGGGCAGAACAACATATCAACACTCTGTCTGTAATAAGAAAATTTATGGTAGTAAAATAATCTACTACTGGGTGAGAAATGTGAATTAATGTTGGAAATATACTAAATACATTGTCATGAGTTTACAGTTTGTTCACCGAGTCATCATAAAACCTCCTCTAGTTTTCTAGACACCAGAAAATTGCATTTGTTTGAAAAGCAGAACTTCATATGAACAAAGAGAGCGAGGGAGGAATTGTATTCACTGCTGATCAATGAGTTTGGCCCTCTGCTTTGTCTGCCTCATCCTGTCCGCCTCCATGTCCGTCCTTAAGTTTACACTGTTTTACTCCCACAGACTGACTGAGTTTAACACATTTCTAAACTTATGAAAGTTTTTTTTTTTTCTGTTGAGTAACAGTGTGCTTTGCATTTGGTGGGGTTGTCACTCCAGGTGTGGGCTGATTTGTTTCTCGCCTGTCTCATCAAAAGTTGTGCAGTCGATGAAATAATCATGTGATAGTGACTCAGTTGTACACACTTCAACATAGCAAGAAAAAAAAACAACACAAGAAATAGTTAAAAAAAAAAAGGTAAAGAGTATATTACTTCCTGATAATGGATATGCACCTTAATAAATGCTTAAGTAGCAATTCATTAATCAGTTATAAACCCAAGAACTAGCTTTGTTTCTAGTTAATTACTTAAGTTAAGAAATGCATTGCACTTAACTTATTAACACCTTTATTTACTTGTCATTACATAATAATAACTGATGTAGAAATATTTATTAACAAACTATTACTTCTGTTAATCGGAACATATGTAGAAGTAACGTTATTTGAAGGTGCTGCAAACATATCAAATCTATCTTTTATTTTGTCAGTTGTCTCACATTTATTTTCCTGTTGGATATATTGTAAATGAGAATTATATCAACTCTTTGGCACAGAGAAACTGATTGCCATCCGAGGCTGAGGGTTGTATTGTCACCTCTACTGACAAATTGTACCAGTTCAAGGCCACTTCATCGCTCTTGGACAGCACATGGTCCTTTTGTGTTCAGTGGGTTCAAGTTTATTGAGGCTGACAGACAGTAGTTAGCTAATGTGTTGCCCATTGTGTAACTAGCTTGATGTTTCCTTGTAATAATTGAAGGCTGTGTACCATCCAGTCCAGGCTTGCCAACCGAGTCTGCCCACTTTTACACTGACAGCTCTGTCACCCTCTCCAGAGTCCGCTGCTCTGTTGCAAGAAGACACACAAACTCAAGCATGCTTATGCATGACATTACTTAAGCGCTAATCATTGTTTCTCAAGAAATAATGCTCACTGGATTAAAGGGGCAAATTTGGAGTTAATCCTACATTTACCTTTTTGTTAAATTAAAAACAAACTCGTACTTCCTGGTTAGGCTTTCAAATAAAAATGCACACATGAATTGTTCTTACTTTCCCATGTCCCTGCCAGTGTGTCCTTCTGTGTCCACAGGCATGTTAGCATGTGATGCTAATGGGGTGTGTTTCCGGTCTTGGAGGAATGTGTAAATATTCTTCAGTGGCAGTCCTGAAAGCTGCCCCAGCTCTGAGGGAAAGTCATGGGGTTAAAACAGCCCAGCCCTGAGGCTTTAACACTCAGCCAATCAAATATGAGTCACATGCTGCAGCAATTCTGTGCATGCTGACTTGGGCAGGTCTTCATTTTTAGGAACAATGAGAACAGTGCCTTTTTAATAATGGAGAATAAACACTTATTGCCATGTAACACAGTTTTCCTCGCTGTGTGTGAGCTAAGTAGGGCTTATGGCCGTGCCACACATGCCAAGGCTCATGGTTCATCAGTTTTGGGTCTACTGAGCATGAGCAATGCCATGCAAAGTGACACTGGTGTCTCTGTGGGGATGATGCAGCACTGTACCACAGCCTTGACAGGGGTATAATTGGTTTGTTCAGCTCTCTAGCTTTTTCCTACAGGCCACACAGCAGCAGTGCAACTGCTGACTTACCCAGAGTCACAAGGAACTCCAAAGTGGGTTAATATGGGAAATTTTCACGGGTCGATTATTCACTGTCCAAAACCAGGGGAGTGTTTTTGGAATGGGCTGTGATTCATTTCACCTATCCCGCATGTAGTAGTACAATGTTTTGTCTTGTTGATGCAGAGTAATGTGATACTTTTGTCTTTTTAGTCTGAAGCACAGTTGCCAGCATTTGAGTTCCTTATTGTTTGTCAAGATCCTGTTTCACTTGTGACATTCTGTCTCATTAAATTTGTTGCAAGACTTTGTTAAATATAAAACAGTATTTTCTAATTAGTCATAGTTATGAAAATAATTTAAGTAAAAAAAAATGACAAATTTGGCTTTTTTTGTTAATATTCGACACATGCCAATCTTGTGCTTTTCTACTATATTTGATCCATCAGTGTTTCACTGAACAATGAACACGCTATAAAGTGTCCTGCAGACGGATAAACAGTTATTTTGATGGGTTCTAACTACGAAAGTAAGAGTAAATGATTAATTAACTTCTAATAAAGCCATTGATCACAACAAGAAACCCTTTGTGTCTTGTTAAAATTAAAATACATGAGATGCATTTGTCTCTGAACATGATCTGCAAACCTTTCTCCTTTAAATACATGATTAATTCCCTTCAGTCCATTGTATGTGTGTGTGTATGTGTGTGTGACTATGGAAGGATGTATAGAGGAGCACTGTGGCTGCTGTGACAAGGTGTTTCTTAAAAGCCTAAATGGAGCTCTGTTGCATTGGTGCCCAGTGTTGTGTGTAAGTCTGGCACTTTAGGCAGCTGGGGCTTTGTTTCTCTGTGGGTATCTGTATCTGAATGGGACTAATGCCATGGATGGCTGATGAATGACTGTGTGTTCATTGCCATCCCCATCCCTCAGTCCCATCAGAGAGACATTCACAGTCCCCTGCAGGTGTCCAAAAGCCCGCCCAGGCATCCTGGGTTCAGATCCGGGAATTCAGGGGGACTCTGCCGTCCATCCTTCCCTGATGACAACGGTGGTCAGTGAGCTGCACAGAGAGATGTTCTGTTTAGTTGAATGAAAGCCCTCAGGCCTCCGCTCTGCACTTTGCCTCTTAGAGCTGCGCACTGAGGATGCTGTCAGCTGATGGACTAGGGGTGACAGAGCTGGAAACAGGCCAGTAACTTTTAACACATCAATGCATAGATGGAGCCACTTATATGGTGAGAATTGACTCACGCATAGAAGAAGAAAAAAATACAACAAGGTAGATTTTTTTCAATTCGTCTAAATAAAGATCAGACATTCTTTTGCTCACTTGATGGTACCTTCACTTTCATAATGTCAAGATAGGGAAACAAACACTCGCCCACTCTCCTATTTCAGCAGCAGCCATTAGAAAAGGAGCGGGCTGCTTACTGACTGTTCCTGATCTTTGCTCATCATTATGAACTTTGAAACTAAGGATTTTATGAGAAGTTGCTGAACATGGCTCTTCACTTTCTTCTGTTTCAACATTCACAACATATTAGCACACTTTTACACTGCAGTGTGTCAAAAGATGGAGCTAAACAGTTTGATTACTTGTCATCAAACTTCATCTTTAATATGTATATTAAAAAAAATCTTTAGTATTTGTTTCCCATCTGTTTACAACCTAAAGGCACACACTAATATATAAACCCGACAGGAAATTGCTCTGCATCAGTGTTTTATGGGAATAAGGAAATGGATGTTGACATCTGATAGTGAGCAATTATCTGTGTTTAGAAAAGCTGGCATGAAAAAAAAAAAATTCTTGAATGTGTTTTAAGCCACATGTGAGTCTGTGTGACTTTATTTACAAACAAAAAGTGCACTTTCCCACTACAGTTTGGAGTAAAGATAAGGGGCTACATAGATGGTGCTTTTGATTGAGGCGACTTGGCTAAGACAAGAAGACATTTGTAGAGAGATTTGCTTGATTTTCTAGTACTTGCTATGACAATGGGTGTGGAAAAATTAATTTTCTTGGAAGCGTTTGTTCTCTAAGCGTCTCCATCACCCCAGAGACGGAGACAGATATTAGCTGGCCTGTTTCTGGATAAGGTAATTGTGGCGAGTCTCATGGGAGGAAGCTGAGAGGCTTTAGAGATGCAGCTGTAATGATGACATCGCTGAGAGAAAGTGTCCTGACCAGTTCACACAGCTGCACAGGTCCCTCGTCACACTGAACAGATATTTCTTTGACAGCTGTTTGCACGAATGTAAAGAACAAGAGCAGGCACTTGCATCAGGAAGAAGCTCAAGCTCCTCTGAAGATGGAGGAGCACTTCAGATTCTTTGGGTTTTCTTTTTGCAAAGCTTAGCCTCTTGAAACCCACTTGGTGACGGAGCAGCTCTCAATGCGTCACTTTTAGGTCGCTTCATCTGTCTGCGAGGAAGTTTGTTAGTGACAGCCAGTTCAGGCATAATATATCCCTTTTGAAAGACGTCTGAAAGTGACTGATTTTTTTTGATTCGCAAGGAACGCAGTCTGAAAAGCGCAGCCAGCTGCAGCTGTAGACGGGACTCCATCCCCAAAGGAGCTCGCTGTTTCGTATTTGGTATTTAAAAACAACTCCAAGCCTGTAGTTGACTTCTAAATGAACCGTGACTCTGAAATAATCAGTCAGTGACCACATGTAGTGTCTTCTCACTGCTGACCCTAATTATGTGGTTGACAACAATGCAAAAGTTTAGACAGAAGCAATTTGTGGTGGAGAGAAAGTCCTAAATCGGTGACTCAACTTCCACACACCTGATTTACTTGCAGTGAACAACATCAAATTACTGCAATTTTGGTTGGAATTTATGTTACAAGAGCTGCCTCGTCATAGTAGGTGGTTTAATTATGGCTGGATCACTCACTGGCTTTTTATTATTGTTTGTTTTTGTCAATAAAATAGAAAAAAGTCAGTATTTTAATTGCAAATTAGACTTTCAAAACTTGTTTCAAGCAGTGTAAAGTTTTGTATGGTTACCTGCACTGTAAAAATGCCCTCTAAAAACAAGTTATAAAAAATGACACAAGACATTTTACTTGAATTAAGAAAAAAAAATAAAGAAACCTGTCAATGGAACAAATTAAAATAATCGTGCTGGTAAGATTTCTTGAAATAAGATGTTTCAGATGTATTGTCTAAAAATATGTTCTTATATTGCATTGAATACTTTACCTCCGCTAAGGAGGTTATGTTTTTGCCAGAGTTTGTTTGTCTGTCTGTTAGTTATCAAGATAACTCAAAACATTATGGATGTTTTTTTGGTTTTTGGTTTTTTTTTTTGGGGGGGGGGGGGTCATCCATAACTTTTTCAGTTATCTTGGTAACAGACAGACACATTCAGGCAAAAACATAACTTCCTTGGAGGAGGTAAATATTTACAAAAAGAAAAAAATTGAATTGTGAGTATTTCTAGGTTATTATGATTGTATTTTATTGGCCCACTTAAGATTAAACTAGTCTGTATATGATTCATGTCTGAGGGGGAAGGTCTGCCTTGGTAGAGGTTTGTGCTCTCAGTGCTTTGCTAGTTTTAAGTGTGACGAGAAGTGACAAAAATACACTTGGAAAGATTTAGATTTTTTTCCAGTGTAGAAAGAAACTTCTGTTTCTGCAGTGAACAGGGTGTGGTGCTGGACTGTTCTGTTTGCAAGAATTAAAGCTGTATTAGTGACCCTTTTAATCACATATGAGCTCATATGGAGTAGTACTAGTGTGTTTGCACTGCTGGTAAGATCCAGTTATTAGACATGCCCCAACTTGCTTGCCTTAATAAGAGGTCCTTTAAAATAAATATCTCGCTCATTTGGTCCAAACAAAGACGGAAAACATTCCAGCTATGCACTGAAGCACCTTGCCCCTCACACAGCAAGCGTGCTGGGACCAAGCCGCCAAACCCAACCCTGCTGTTGGATCATAGCCAGTTGGCCCAGATCTGGAAAGCATGGCTAGTGCTTACACGTGCCTGGGTATGCCTGCTATGTGAAACAGCCTAAGGTAAAGATATGTTTATTATAACACATGCACGCAGAGCTTTACCGCAAAAAGTGTAAACCTCGACAAGAGTGTGTAATAAAGACTTGTCGTTGAAGTAAAAAGCGGGTAGATGAATGTTAACCAGGATCTTCCGTTGCAGATATTATAAGTTGTGAGTTTACACCTTGTCCTCAGCTGTTCAGAACCCTCTCAGTGCTCAGTTGGGCTACATCTGTGCTCTGCTCCTTATTGTACTAATTGACACTCCTCCAATCTGTTTGTCTTGTTCACAGGTCACTGAACCCGTCTAAAAGTCAACAGACCCACTGTGCATATGCATATACAGCAAAACGCACGTGTTCAAATTCCCAGAGACATTATTTCTAGCAGGATGCACTTGTTTTTTTTTTTTTCCTTTTTTTTTTTTTCTTTTCTGATGTGCGTCAAACTCCGCACAACAGGGTGTCAAACGAAATCACACGCCATCAAGCACACAGTCACTACCGACAATGACAATCTCCCAATTAGGAAATGAATATAGAGAAAAAGCATTCTGTGGAATGAAGAACTAACACTTCTTTAGTTCACTTGAAATGCGAGTCATACTTTTAACAGTAGCAGATGGAATATGACTATTATTCACATAGGAAGTGAACCTTATGACCTCTGGCTTACAAACCACAGACTTCCACCTTTTTGTGATTTAAGTGACAACAGTTGGAGCATATACAGTACACCGTGCAGAGGAATTTTCACTTTATCGCCCATGTCAACTTAATATATGACGCTCCTGTGACTGCAGAGGAGTGTTTGTGTTGGGGACTTGTCTTTAGGGACAGGCAGCTGAGTGACCGATGCTGTGGTTGCTGAGCTGATGGGCAGGCATGTGAGGAATCTGTGTTTGAGGTCTGAAAGGAGAGCAGCTGGGAAAGAGGCAGGGAGCGCGGGGAAGTGTGCGGCTCTGTGCACAGGCACCTGTCTTTAGTGAAAGGCCTCTCTGTACGCCAGAACAGGTGTCGGCAGAACACTTAAGCCCCTCACTTGAAGCCTAAACAGTGAATTAAAGTCATTTAGCCACAGAGGCCCCCATCAATGTTAAGGTCATTGCCCAGTTGCCCTCTGCCTTTCCGCCCTTTTTCTGCAATGAATCTTCCTTCCTTCCTTCCTTCCTTCCTGCCAAGGCTCCTCCATCTTCCTCTCATCAGCTGGTGTGTTTACTGTGGTGGTCCTTTAACCAAACAGCTCAATGACTGTCAAGTACACTAAGTCCCTTGTGTTGTGTCTCAGGACCTTACTCACAGCTCATTTTAAGATATGTCAACACAGAGTAATGTTCTGATCCCACTTCTTCCTCCCACTGCACAGGCAAACTATTGATCTCATTAAAGGAAGCAGAGGAAGTGGTCTTGTCAGGTGCATGTCCAGATGAATCCCACAGTAAACTCATTCAAGATGAAAAGAGTGTTTTGTTATGTTGCATTCACAGCTCATTAGTGATGAACAGTGGTTGATTTTGTTAGATTTGCTTTTGGATATACCTACGACTGCAGCTAGTGTTTATTTACATAAAAGGAATGACTTCATTACCATAGTTTTAATTAATTTTTTGGTCTAGTGTTTTCTCAACCTCTTTAATTTGCTTATGTTGAACAACCGACACCACACTGCAATAATCTAAATGTATTTTTCTAGTTCAAATATCTCATCACACTTGATCAATGAGTAATGTATTTTTAGACAATAGATCTTGAAAATCTTATTTCAAGAAATCTTACCAAGATAAGTTTCCCTTCTTCCATTGGCAGATTGTTTTTTTGTGCTTAATTCATAATTTTATTTCTTTTTTGCTTTATTCAAGCTAAAAAAAAAATCTGCCAATGGAACAAGCGACGGTTACCATGGGAATATTTCCTGAAATAAGATTTTCAAGATCTATGGTCTAAAAATAACTTCTTTATATCTCACTGAAAAGTTACTCTTTAGGTGATAATGTCTTATTTTAAATATGATAAGATATTTTGACAAGCAATGAGGAAAAATCCACTTGGTAAGATTTAGATTTCTTTCCAGTCAAGCTGTACTTTTTGTCCCTACATTTAGTAATAATTAATAATTATTACTAAATTAATTAATAATAAGTACATTTAAAATAATCTGTTCATTATTCACTATTCACAACCATCTGCTTATTCAGTTCTATCACAAAAAAATAACTGTAAACATGAATTTTTTCAACAGTTCATACAATAAAAAAAAAAAGCAAATGAACAATGCATTTCCAAAAATACTTTCCTCTTTTCTCATGAGTTTTATTAAGAAGGATAGATGTCAACTCTAAATTTTTTTTTCTTCTTTTGTGCTCCCCCTCTGTTCTTTTATGTGCTGTATGAAAAATCTTGTCATTTATCTCATTGTTGCTCCCAGCAACAGGGGCAGGTTGAAGAATTCATGGTAGATGAACAATGCAGCTGAGGCGTTTTGAAACAAAGGAAACGATTTGACGTCAGCACCTCGCCTCACTGAACAAAGAAATTGCATCCACAAAACAGAGAAGTGGACAACTGCAGGAGGCGTCGCTCGGAGCTGGCTCAGAATCAGTCACAGGGGGGAGATAGCATGCACAGACTGGAGGTGCTTTTCCTTATTCTTTTGGACTTTATCTACATGTACTCTTCAGATTTGGTGCCGATAAGGAAAACAGGAGCTGCAGCGAGTCTGAGATGCGATAATAGCCAGTGCAAGAGCAGGGAGAGGAGATTGTTTACTTTTTATGAATTAGTGCATGTGTCTGTGTGTGCTCACTGTCTGCTGACTGCTCGCTCTCTCTCTCTCTCTCTCTCTCTCTCTCTCTCTCTCTCTCTCTCTCTCTCTCTCTCTCTCTCTCTCTCTCTCTCTCTCTCTCTCTCTCTCTCTCTCTCTCTCTCTCTCTCTCTCTCTCTCGCTCTCTCTCTCTCTCTCTCTCTCTCTCACATAGGCACCTAAAAAGCCCTCACCTTCCCTCCCAGTTTCCATGGACACAAAAGCACAGACCTAAAATTGTCACAGTGATGTGCACACCTCACAGACCTGAGGCAGCTTACTGACAAATCAGGAAAAGGAGCTTTTCTGCAAGCAGTTCAATGGAAATACTAATGACCCCAAAGCCCAAATTTACATTATATAACATTGTTTTTTTTTTTTTTTTAAATATATATATTTCAAAGAAGGGTGACTCATTGATTTGAATAACTTTTTATAGTAACCAGCGTTTAGGACAAAAGTACACAGTGACTTCTGACTTGTCAAACCTATGGCCTCACTCCTACTCTGATAATGATGAATCATACTGAAGTAGATCTCACAGATAGAGCAAAATTTATTGGATTATTTCAGTGTTGATTCGTCTCACCGTGACCCTGCACTGCAAAAAATCTAAATCTTACCAAGGATATTTTTCCTCATTTCTAGTCAAATGTTTCGCTGCATCTGATACAGAACCACCGGGTCCTGTAATAGTTTTTTTCACCCAGGTGTTTACATTTATAGTGGAAATTTTTACTGCACAGGTGGCACTTTTAACCTGTATTTTAGTATATTTTATATATTATATGTTTCAATATTTTTTTTTTGCACTGTTCTTTGTCTTGTGCTTGGCCTATATTCCACTGTGTATGGATTTATATCTTACATTTTTTAAATTTACTTTACATTTTATTGTCCATATTACATTTTTATCATGTCATTTTACACTGAAGTGAGCTGAATGCAATGACATTTAGTTCTGTATATACTTTAATATACTGACAATAAAGTCTGTCTAAATCAAGTCACTATTTGATCACACTTAAAATAAGACATAATCACTTAATAAGTTGTGAGATAAAAAAACAACAACTTACTTATAGACAATAGACCTTGAAAATCTGATTTCAAGATGTCTTACCAAGATCTTTTTTTTCCACTTGTTCCATTGACAGTTTTTGAATTTTTTAATTCAATTTATTTATTTTTTTGCTTGAACCAGGCAACAAATAAAATCTGCCAAAGGAACAAGTGAAAATGATCTTGGTAAGATTTCTTGAAATAAGATTTTCAAGATCTATTGTAAAAAAAATAAAAAATAAAAAGTTCTTTATATCTCACTAGAAAAGTTAGTCTTTAGATGATTATGTCTTATTACCCCCCCCCCCAGCCAAAAAAAGAGAGGGATATTTTTTTTGTCTGTTTGTTTGTCAGCAACTTTACGCAAAAAACTACTACACCAATTTCTATAAAATTTTCATGAAAGATCCCATTAAATATTGGTGAATGTAGGTCAAAGGTCAAGCTCACAGTCCCCAAAAATTTGAAAAATTTTACAATGATAAGAGATAGCGGAAATTAGCTAAAACATTTGCAGGGACGCGGTTTGTTGTGCCTGGTTTTAAGTGTGATGAAATATTTTGACTAGAAATAAGAAAAATACACTTGGTAAGATTCAGATTTTTTTTTTTTTCCAGTGTGTATGCTCTCTAACCCAATCCTAAAGTTTCAAACATGAGCATCCTTATCAGTTTCAAAGCATTTTTAAACAATCGGTTACGGGTGGGCCTTGCTGTGCTGACACATTAATAAGTAGGTTTTACTGTTAATGATCCTAGAGGCTTGGACTTGCTCTTCTCCACCACTTGCTAATTAATGAATGTGTCACATAGGGCATTGCACATTTTTCCAAAGGTGTTCTAGTGGGATTGGACTAAAATAACTCCCTCACACTGCAAAGCTGATAATGGTTTACTCACACCTGCTATCTTGTACACATACCAGGTCAGCTCGAGAAGAATGCATGTGTGTGTTGAGTGGAGTACTTATCTATGAAGGACGGCAAAGAAAAGACAGCTGGTAAATGATGGCAGAGTTTAAGTATAAGAGTTTTGATAGAGTTCAGAACGGTAATACTGGGCTTTCATACTAGCGGTGACCTCCTTAAACAGAACAATAAGCAAATAAGTCTATTCTTTAGAGTTACCAGAGCTGACAAATAAAGAATATAATGAAAAATTCTCGATTTCGTTTAGAAATAAAGGTTGAAACTCTTCATTTGGAATCAGGATACAAATGTTTAAGCTTCACATGAGCAAAAAATAATACATAGTGACATGGATTATACTGCATTATTGTACAGGGGTGTTAAATTATTGCATTAATTAAGGGGAATTAATTACAGTTCTATTTAGTGCATTGTTTTGTTAAACGGCATTAATCACATTTTTAAATCTCTGTGTATGAGAGTTACCTTTATGATCTTCTAACTTAAAGCATTGTGATTGAATGGGTGTATTTTATTTATTTTCTGTTACCTGAAGCACAGGAAAAGCAACAAGTTCAGTGTTCAGTACTTGTATTGATTAGAAAAGTGTTCTCTCTGGGGTTTTTTATGCGTTACCTTACAGCACTTTATATAGACCTGATGTTTTATTTTATTTTGATTTTCCAATTATTTGTAGATTAACAAAAGAACAAGTCAATATTCCCCCCGGTGGTGGAAACTAAAGATTGCAGGCGGCACACAGGACTAGTCTGAAATACAGTAGAATGTAAATGGATATGATTGCATCTGTTCAAGTCTGTTGAAAAAAACAATAGGTGTCTTGATAAAGCCTTTTTTTTTTGTTAGACATCAATCTTTTGATTTGCCACAATAATGTAATGAATTGAAATGAACATGCTTCAAATTGTGGACTTTTCTCAGCAATTAAAACAGATGAATTAGATCAATTAATTACAGATCTTAATCTCTTTTTTTTTTTGTCTATCGATAGTACTATTATTGTAAAACATGAGCTTTTTATCTCATTCTTTTTTCTGTTTTCCGGAGAGCAGGGTGAACAGGTGCAGGTTAATTAAAGGATCTGTTGTCAGTAAGATGCTACCGGTTGCAGAGATTATCTGCACCACCCACCTGCTGCTGCTGGTCAGAGAGGAGGATGAGGGAAATAATCTTCACACCGATCAATCACTTATATGCACATCTGCTTTGTTGCGTGTTAACTTTGGCATCTTTACAGCTCTCTTTTGCTTTTCTTAAAAGCGTGACAGTCAGGCTGCAGTAAAAGTTTTAATTGAAGGGTGATGAGAGCTATGTTTCTCTGAGGCTCTATCCCCCCCGGGGGGCTCAAATTTGCGTGTATAAAAACAACAGCCTTTTTTTCTGTACTGTGGCACTTGGCATCAAGAGTAGATGTTATAAACAAGAAAAATTAATCATTACTCTTATGTATTTCTATAAAGCAGGGGTTTCAAACATGCAGCCCAAGGGGCCAAATGTGGTCTGTAAAAGGTTCCAATGTGGCCCATGGGATGAATTTTGCAATAAAAAAAATCTACAGTCAAGGCTGTGGAACTCATTTTAGTTCAGGTTCCACATACAGACCAATATGATCTACAGTCAAAAAATAGCAAAAATTAACAAATCCATATTTTCTTGTTGATTTGATGTGAAAAATTGTACATTATGCCTATAAAAATAATGACAAATTAAAATGTTGGTCTTTCTTTTAGTGCAAAAAATATCATTATATTATGAAAATATGTACATTTTCAAACTATATCAGGAAACTTTCCCCATGGGGATTAATAAAGTATATCTTAATTTAGTCCTGACCAAATATGAAAAACCTAAAATGTCTAAAGAAAATTAAACACAATTTTAACCATTTTCTGCTTCTGTTACCAAGTGTTTAGTGTGTTTGTAGATCTGACCCATGATACACACGCATAAATGATAAGTTTAGGTATAATACTGTTAAAATTGCACACATTTTTCTTGAGAAACTTTGTCATTTTGATTATTTAATGGGGTCTTTTTTTGTAGTAAAACGGAGAAAAATTTGGAGTTGTCATTATTTCCAGGTTATTATTTGACTGGTAGACTGAATGCACCCCCTAAAAGTAAATGAGTTTGAGACCCCTGACTTATGATGGGAACATGCACAGGAGCTGCTCGTCCTAACCTCTCCTTTTTTTTTTTTTTTTTTTTTCCCTCACATCTCCTGCTGCCGTCACAATAGGTGCTACTTGATCAGACTGACATGGTGAAACTTTACCTCTAACTGGCCTCTGATTGATGCTTTGTCTCCTGGTGGCCAAGTGTTGTTACGTAATTCTCCTTAAACAGAGTCTGTCCCTCCAGCCTTCTGGGTGAAACACATCTTGGCAGTTTTAGAACTCATAAAACAAAAGCCAAAGGGGAGTAAAAAAAGAGGTCGTTACGCAGAAATAATGTGTCGTTAAAACCAACTCAGAAGCCATCGGCATATTCATCATTTTTCCACATATGTTGAGACTGACTTAACAGTAAATGCGTTTGCTTGGTCTAAGTCAAAATTCAATTACCCTCCTTTGTGGTTTAATTGGTTGAAACCTATGGATATAAAGTTCTTTTCTATTATTTTAAAGGCTGTTTAACACAAACGCTTTGTGCGATGTTGTGCCAAGAGTGTGTTTTTAATCTTTATTATTGCCAGGGAAGATAGTAGAAGTACTCTATTAAAGCTCGATCCAAAGTTTCATATTTTAAGACTACACCTCTTCTCCGGATGCCTAAGCGGAAATTATCCTGACTCATAAATCATCAGGGAAAAGAGTCTTAAAAGTGAAATGAGTAGTCCAGTGATAATACAGTTTTGGACAAGTTTAGGACTTTAACACTAGACACGTTAGCCCCTGACGATGATCTGTCAGAAATGATGATAATGAATTCAATGCGAGACATAAATTCTTCCTGAATGTTGAATTAAAAAGTCTTTTCAGACTTGTGGTGATGAACATTACAACGATGACATACTGACTGGAGATGCATGACATTAATTTTGTTTTATTTTGATAGATGGTTTGTACAATAGCCCAAAGTACACCGCTGATTCCCCATTTAATCTGTGCTAGTGTTGCGATTTCATGCTGTGCTGCTTGATGACTGTGACTCCAATGGCTGATTCATTAATGCCATTTGAGGGGGAAAATGAAGCGACTGTGTCTAGTGCTGCCTTTCTGATGCCATATGCATACAGTTGGCAGACAGCTCTCCTTTTAATAGGCCAGGCGATGTCTTGGCAAACTCTACCCCCTCTGTCCAGTGCAGGCATTCCACAGGATTAGTGTGGCAGCGTGGCAGCTCCTCGAAGCTAGCCGTCACTGCTGCAGATCATGCTTTTGAGCAGAAATCTGCCCTCTGATGCTGAGCTAAAATTAGATCAGCCATCTGTGATTAAAACAAGCTAAAAGTCACACGTGTCTGTGGAAATTTATAGCATGTAACCGCTTCCCTTTGGTCTAACTTGCTGAATAACAGCAGCTCATTTGCTTGTTTTTAATGCAGCATTTGAATCTTTTGCAAATGTGTGACAGTGGGTAGTAAAAATGGAGAGTGGGGTATTTCACACCTATTGCACCCTTGACAGCAGCTTTTAGCACTTTTTTCACACACCAGCAGGTCCTTCTCACATGTGCGACATGTTAAAGCTCAGGACTTTCATTGATCTCCAGGCACAGTCCTCCACCCTACCCGCCCTCCCACAAACCGCCCTTCAACCAGATCAAACGTAAAGCTTCTCCTTTCAAGCCTTCTTCTACTTTCATGTATGCAGTGCAAGCTCCGGTGTGTGTGTGTGTGTGTGTGTCCTCCTCTGTTACGGTGGTCTTTTGACTGTGTGTGTAGTTTGCCACAGCAGCGTGGGTGTGGGTGACTGCACTCATGCATGCACGAGCTCAGCTGCCGGTACAATTGATGGGACAGACTTCTCCTCTCATCCCCCACGTTGTGCCCAGATCAGCAGCAGTTAATGAAAGTGGATTGATTTTCCTGTACCTCATGCATGCGGCGTATAATCTGGGGGATGAAATCGACCAGGAAAACAAAAGATCCTGCAACATTCTATTACATTTGCTATTTTATTTATTTGATTGCCTGCCAAGCCCAGGAGAAACAATCCCTATAGGTATGAAACTGCATAACCTGTGCCTGAAATCCATATAATTTTCAGTATTTATTTCTATGGGGTGCATAATATCACAGCCAGTCTTTAAACTTGAGTTTATGATAGCTTTAAAACCATAGTACACTCAACAGAAATAAAGATGGATTAGTATTTCATGTTCTAACCCTCCCCTTCCTATAAAGAGTTCGTGTCACGGCCTGATCACACTGATGGAAGAAGACAGTGCAAGGGATTATAAATACTTGTAAGCGCCGTCTCCCCTCCTCACACACTTAAGGATAGATTATGGCATCTTGCAAGCTTGCGCTCAGCCTGCAGATGGCTGCTCCTCCTTCCTCTGGCCCTCCCTCTATCTATTCACCCATCCTTCCTTCCCTTCCTTCCTCTCATCATCTCTGGCTCTGTGTTTTTTTGTAGGCAGATTGTCTTCTGGCAGGTGGCTCGCTCCTTTTACTCTAGTTGCACAGTTTGCTATCATGGTGTTATGTCTAAACTACACCTCTGGCAATCTGATGAGTCATCGTCTAATTGCTTACAACCATCTGATTCTGCCACATAAGCTACTATTAGTCACTTTTAGAAGCATGCAAGCAAATATTTCCATCTAGGAAGGAAGGGGGTATTAATTACTGTTTATTTTTCTTTATATATATATATATATATATATATATATATATATATATATATACACACACACATTTGTGCCAGTAACCTTATCAATAAAGGGCAGGTAATTCTACAGCATAACGTATAACATGATCTGCACACTGTTTATTTAGTTTGGCATACCTCTTTGTTCTGGTCATGTTTAAGATTGTACTTTGTATTATGGGCAAAAATTAAAAAAATAAATCTGCTCAGACCATAGTTCATTTACTAGAAATATAAAGGAGCCCCAATCACTATTAAATAAACCTAATACTACTCTATTATCTGTCCTAGTGCCAATGCAAAGCTGACATTTAAAATAAAGCAAACTTTGCTAACCTTTGAATGCTTTATAGCTGTGTGAACTAGCTCCCAGATGGCCTCTGCTCACAAATGTCAACACGGTGAGGTGCACTGCCAGTAAAAAAAAAAAAAGAAGAAAAAATGGAATATTACATAAGTGATGACGCCATGAACAAGGATGGCCTCAGGTGTCCTGACAGTTGGATTTACTATGTGTATGCATGTAAAATTATCTCTGCGTTGGCACATTAAAACAAAAAAAGGTTGGAAATATCTGCCAAAAAAAAGAGAAAAATCCACTTTCTTTTGTTCATGTTTTGTAGGTAGTGCAGTGTAGCTCGTAGTAAAAGCTTATTTTAATGGCTTGACACTTTTTTTTTGTTTTGTATCTTGGTCTACATTTGGTCCCAGTGAATGTGTTATATGGGGTGCTAAAGATGAAGCCAGGGAAAGAGGCCAGACATCCACCCACACTCAAAATCATACTCTGGTAGTTGTGCCTTTCTTTCACTTGCATCATTTCTGCCTCCTTTGGCAAAGCAACACAATAAAAATAGTATATCTCAATATAACAAAGCACAAAATACAACTGAGATTTTAAACTCCACACATGTAAAATGCTTCACTGAACTTAATATATCAACATACATGTAACAATCATTGAAAGGGGTTTAATTTTCCGCCTGTCGTTTTAGACTTGTCTGACAGAGAGTCTGATGTAATTTATTTCTGTCTTGTTGATGACCATGACCTGCAAACTGTCAGCCATTGTTGCTTCATATGAAACAGCTGCCAGTGTCTGTTAGTGACCACCACAGTAACTCAGATAGGATTTTACAGGTGCCATGCACTTCACACATATGCACCTCAGGCATGTTTCGACTGAACTCAACAAACCGGTTCCTGAAAATAATCTAGGTGAATACAATTAACATGTTACATAAGAACGTATCCCTATCCCTCATTTTCTGTCTTAATTTCACATAACGATGTACGTTTCACCTCTAATTCATGTACTTTCTTTGCCAGATTGTGATATAATGTGTGACATTATCCTATTACTGAAATGATAAATCACAGAGGACTAATACTTGTCAGATAGTCTCTGTGTTTGGTGAAATATGGCCTTGCGATTTATGGGAGAATTTGTAGTTCACAAATTAAAAAAGGGCAGACTGGAACATGATCAAGAATACAGAAAACCTCCATAAATCCAAACAGCTTACACAGAGAACTTTTTTATGTTTTAGTCCTTTTCCTGGAGGGAGCTTTGTATGTATGGTATCTGCATTTCCTATAATGACTTTTTAAGTGTTTTTAATGTTTATTCTATCATAGAAAGAGATATTTGATCAGTTTTATGTCTGGTATTTTGAGCGGAAAACAATAAGAATATAATAAGAGGCATCCTTTAACCTTATTTAATTCACTCGAGTAGTTTGTTTGAAAGGGTAAAGAGTTCCTTGCTGGTTTTAGAAGTGGCAAAGCAGAACGTCATCACAATTTCCTGAAGGCTTACACAAAATATAATCTCTAACAAGCCACAGGTATGGCCAGCTAATCTTGTAGGTATTAAATCCCACACAAGTAGCTGTCACAGCATCATTCTGTGAGGATGTCCCACACAGAAAGCATCTGAAGGAGCAGTCGATCCACCTGTGTGCCAGTGTGTCATCACACGCCGTGAAAGTAGGAGCTGCTCCTCCCTTTGCAGACAAATGAGAAGGCTGCATTGAGCTCAGTTGAAAGCCAACTCTGCCGTAGGCGAAGGGAGATCATCCTCATTGTGTATCGGGTTGCACAGGTGGAAACACCACCCAGCCTCTGCACCGTCACTCGACCTCATTTAAAGGGTGCTTTAGTCAGCACTGTGTGTTCATATGTGGGTGGTAATCCAGCTAGTCATGAGGATGAAAAGTACAGTCGATCTTATGCAGGCGTAACAACCTCTGCAGCTTTATGGACATTTTAGTGAAAGTGTTTTGTTTTACACAGAAGGTTGGATTATGGTTTGACTAGTGGGTTCTTCTGCATCATGTATAATAACCTCATAAGAACCAGAGATGGTTTTATGCAGAAAAATACAGACTTGATCTGCTCTTCAAACTGTTCCCCCTACAAATGCCACGCACAACAGTGGAGTGTCTCGTAGACAGCTTTTTATTTCATTTGGAAGAAATTAAAACAAATTGTGGATTGTGGTGAGACAGCTACAGAGACAGCTCGGAAAACATAAGCAAAATAAGATATTAAATCTTTGGAAAAGCATTTGGTTTTCTTATGGTGAAGTTTAAAACTGAAAGTGGCAGCTCTTTAAAAGTCATAGTGATTGATGTCCAGCCTGTCAGTAAAGTTATTGTTCGGTTTTTACACAGAAGATTGTGATTAAACCCTTTGTTCTGGAAACATCTGTCTATGAACTAGCAACTCTGTCCTCCGCAGTTTAATGCAAGCAGGGGACTTTTTTCTCTGTCAGCATCAGGCATAAACTGCACTGTCTTTCTGTCTTTGTTCAGTGTAGGAGGCTTTGAAGAAGGAAGTCATGACTGCACACAGTTTTATATACAGATACTCAAAACCAGATGGATTTTGGGGGATTATAGCAACTCTATCTGAGATAAAAAACCAAATTCCTGTTTTCTCCTAACTTCCTGAGAGGAAAAGCAGGGAATATGGTTTCAGCACAGACACCAAAGTTTGCACAGAATGCCCTGGTGGGATTTATCTTTGTATATATATACAAGTTAATCTGGGTTATAAATTGAAAAGACAAAAGGCTTTAACATGTGGATGGACATAAAAGCTTGTTGGGAGCCTCAAGTGGAGATAAGCAAACTGGCCCAGTCAAGGTTCCTGATGCTATCTGAGTCAAAGAGGAAAGGCAAAAGGGACAAAGGTCTGTTTAGAGTGTTAATGTGCCACAGGCTTCCACTCTCCAAAGCCCTCATGCTTTTGATTTAGTTTGTTTAGTGTGTCTCGACAGCCTTGCCCGCGACAATCACAAACATAGAGAGCTTTGTTTTGGAGTCTCTGTTACTCGGTAAAGAGCAGGTTTCAAGGTTGCTCAGTGGTCACTGGCTCTTGTTTGTGAGCAGGCGGGCTGTCACCAACATGTCCTCTCTGTGTGGCCGGTAGGCCGGTCGCTGTCTGTTGAAAAACACCCTGCGCTCTGCACCGGTGAGATTAAACCTGAGGGATTTGTACTTCTTACCGTCTGCCTGTCAGGAGCTGTACGCGGAGTGACGAAGCATGTTGTGACGGCTGTCCTCGTGGTATCAGCTGGATGAATGGATGGACGTTTAATCTGCGCCTGAAAAGAAGATTTGAGGCCAGAGAAGTGAGAGAGGGCAATTAGAGGGGAGAGGGATTTAGGGTCAAAAGCAATGAAGGGTCTGACTCCTCCGTGCATTTGACCTGCAGCGTTTATTGTAAACTGCGTACACTCTTGTGCCACAGTGAATTTTAGGTAGTTTGATTGTTTGTGTGGCAGAACAGCTGTAGAGCCTTCTCTGCTGTCACAGTATGAGTGAACAGAGGGGGGCCATGAAAGTTTAATGAGGTGGTTGTATTATACAGTATGCAGTCCAGTGTGTCGCTGTTCCACTGTGACGTCCCCACACAGCCCTGTTACATGTGTTTATCAGTCTCACGCAATTGATGTGCATGGACTAGGGTGTGACTAGCAAGCTGTGGGAGAAACTTTAAAAGCAGTTGAGTGTTTGTGAGGTGCAAGTTTCTGCATGCAAGACAAACACAAAGGAGATTTCCCTTTGGGACTTGTGTAACGTAAAAATAACCAGATTAAACCAGCAACTGAAAACTAATATCACTGTCAGGTATACATAGTAATGATTTTAATGATTATTTGATCAGTTATTTAGTTCTTTAAGTGATGATAGTATCCAAACCCAAAACCACAGGTGGCATCTTCAAATGGTTTAAACTGACCAAAAACTCATCATTACTGAATTTACAGAGAAATTAGCAAATTCTCATGTTTGTGAAGATATAATATGGTAATGCTTTCATTTTATTTTATTTGAAATTTTGGGAAAATTGTACATTTTTGTAGCATCATTATCAAAATATGAAAATGTACAACGAGCACAAAGCAAAAGCCGGGGTGAATCATGTTGAATAAGAAAAATCTTATTATATGCACTCACACTCACTATTCACACATTTGTTCCATCAGAAAGAGAATTTGTCATTCCACAGAGGCATAATGTATTGGTAATGTATTCTATTTTAATCACTAAATAAGCAATGGACTGCACTAAACTAGTACCAGAATCAAGTCTGTTTTGTGTTCAGAGCTCAACAAATAGTCGATTGTCTTAAATAAATCAACAATAATTGTGATCTCGCCAAAAAATGACTAAGCCAGACAAAACCACTACTTTCAGGAACTTGCCTCCTATGCTCTTGCAAACTTCTGAGACATTATTTCAATATATAAGCCAGAAAAATTGATGATCTATCAAAAGAACTCAATCAATCAAGCAAACATGAAAATACAACTCTGTAGAATATTCAGTTATCATTGTGCTGCTTGTTCATCTTTAAAGAAACAAAGTCATTGGATATGAATAGATAGAATTGAAACTGTGTCATAAAAAAGCAGCAGTAGGTTTCAATTCTTCTATAACCCTTTGATGTATAATGGTCACTACAGTGGACAGTTATTCTACTGTATAGTTGTTGTATATTCATGGGTTTTGTTGTTTTAGTTCCATGTCAGTCAGTTCATACCATTACTGTAACTTGACTTCTTAATAATAATAATAATAATAATAATACATTTTATTTGTATAGTGCTTTTCATGGCACTCAAATATGCTTTACATGAAGTAAAAATAGAACAATAAAAGGTCCAACTACAGTACAATAAAAGACAATCAATGGAAATCAGAGGAATCACACAATAAAACAGACAAAATAAAAGTAATCAAACATTAAAAGCAATCTTAAATTAAAAAAATTTTTTTTAACACCTGATCTGCACTAACATGTTCATATGTAAATCAATTGCTTGGTTTTATTAGACTGTAATTAACAGTCTTCTTAAACAAAAACCGGTTTTGTTTCATAGTGTTCTGATATTGCGTTTTAATTCCATGTTTCTTTGCTTCAAAGCTTAAACACATGTTGTCCAGCTGAGTGGACATGTTTGTATCTCCATAAAAATATAGGTTTGTTCAAAATATTTCAATCACATTGATTTTTTTCAGAACTAAAGAGGAATAAAAAACACTCAGGAAAAAAAAAACCTTGACTAAGGTTCTCATAATTCATGCATCAAAGGGATAAGCAAGACGAGCGTTCATATCAGCAATGGGCCGAGCTCTTGACTGTGTGGCTGCAGGACCCTCTCTTTGACCATGGAACAAATTAGCCTGTGACGGTCTGTGACTGGGCTCTTTTCGCCTGTCTGCCTCTCTGTGCATCAAATACGGGCCCTGAACTGGAGAAGGCCTCTGGCTCTGTAGCATGCCTGCACCTACATCACCCCCGTCCAGCGCTGAGAGGCTGTCGCTTCCCATTTCCTCTCCGTGTATGGTTGGGGGACAAGCACTGTCCTCTGTACGTACACAGCGAAACCCACTCCGCTTTCTCCCTCAATAGCTGAGATGATTCGTCTGTGATGGCGATGAGTACTGTAAATGATTTCACACTGTACACGAGATGCTGACTGGGCTCTCCCTGCCTCTAATCGATTGACCCTCTTTTACAGCCAATGTGGCTTGTTAACTGGTCTCCAGCTCCCTGCTGACACAGTGACCCTAATGGAGGAGAATTACTGCTGTCTCGTCATGCATTAACCTTCCTCCTCCACTCCCCCTTCATCAACCTTCCCTCCTCTTCTGTCCCAACCTCTGCTCCCATCCCCCCCTTCAGCACACTCACTGGTTTCACAGCAGCTGGGCAGACAGGGCGAAGTGCACATGCATTCCCGTCCAGTCACATGGCTATGAGCCTGTGGGATTCTTGGTCAGGTGACACTGCAGCCAACCAAATTAAAGCACAAAAACTATAGTCCTTAATTAGTTTAAACAGACATTGGGCACAGTCTGGGTTGTGAGAGGTCAGATGATGCTCCAGGGCTCTAATAAAGAATTGTGCATTTCTATTTAGTAAAGATAATCCAGAAAACAAAGAAATACTTTAGAAATATACAGGGAACTGTCACTGTATTAGGTCTGAGAATGAAAACGGAGACCATATGTGATTTAGACTCTGTTCACATACTAAGAGATCTGCCATCATTTGCCTTTTTTTGTGTTTGAAGTAACCTTTGAGTGTCTGTATGATTTTGGGAGATTATATTCTGTGTAGCAGCTCACCCCTAGTGGCTGCTGTCTTTATTATTTACAATTGTGAATATTTCATGATGACATCAGGGTAGGGGTGTGCAGTATTGGGAGAGAACTGCCCTAATGAGCCATGGCACTCGGCTCATCTAGTCCTAAAAACAGACCAGGAGGGCTCTGCTGTGGCGCCACAAAAGCTGCACAAGGGCCTGTAGTAAAACAAGAATTCATCTTATTTTGACTTGAACTCTTGCAGAAATAAAATAAAGCATCTTACTCTTACACCAGCAAATCAGTAAATAATTCCTGAGGAAAACCTCTGAGCATGAAGGCAAAGTTTTACAGCATTATTCTCAGAAAATCAGAAGCTTGTTAAAATCTATGGCAGTATTATCTTGGCTGAAAAAGGAGTTGTTTCTTTTAAACAATGTGAGTGAAACAGTAAAAGATGTAAGTGAAGGCTATAGTCATCTATATAGACTATATTAATTTGACTTGTGTAGTTGTAAAAATGTGTTCAGACGTGTCCCCTGAGGGAGATGGAGATTTAAGAGGCAGTGTCATTAGACCTAGTGACTCTGAGATGTAACTTTTTTTTGTGCTGCATGTTTGTACGTCATACAGAAGTATGAGTCAGAGAACTTGTAATGCATTCGACAAGACAGAATAAAACTAAAACTAACCCAGTGCTGCTCATTCAGCCTGTCAAAGTCTAGCCTTTAAGCCTTAGTTTCTATAAGTCAGAGTCAGTGTTTGTAATCTTAGTGAACATCAAATGTCCTAGCAACTCTCTTTTTTGAGATGCTTGCAGTGGTTTTTTTTGTTTGTGCTTTTATTTGAAGCTATACCAACCAACATTTTCTGTTTGTTTTGTTGCAGTGAGGGGGTCTTCAAGTGTCCTGAGGACCAGCTGCCATTGGACTATGCCAAGGTACGAGTGCATCCTGACACCGCAGTGCCACTCATTCCTCATGTCAAACTGATGTACTTTAAAAAAAAAATAAAATAAAAAAAATAACTTCAATTCCTGATCGCCAAGAATAACAAAAAAGGAGTTCAGATAGTAAATACCGTCTAAAAACAAAATTAGCATCCTTCATTTTAGATATATTTGACATATTTTGAACACATGAAGCCGAATCAAAGAGGAAGGGAGTGTCTATGTTACTATGACTTTTCCATTTATATGCAAATCTAGGACCAGAAGAACCAGAATGTACACATTGGACATTTGAAGGAAACATACTCAAGTGCAAAGTACTCATTTATTGTGGAATTAAAACAGACAACAACTCAAACATGACAAAAACCGTACTTTTATCATATGTCCAGTGGGTTATATGTGAACAGCACCAACAAGACCATGATCATTGTTATCATTATGCAAATGACTACATGCTAATTACATCATACTAACTACTTCCATGAAAAACTGTTGACCTGCGGGTCAAACATAAAGGGAACCAGAGATTTTTTCATTTGTAGTGGCAGTTACATCCCCAAACCCTCCCACCCTAGTGGTTTTAACAGGTGTTTGGAATAATAAACAAATAAATCATAAAACATCTGCCAGTGAATAATGTTAAAGCAATAACCCATGTCTTTCCCCAAAGTCAAGGGTTACATTTAATTTTTATTGCAGTGGGAAAGCAGATCATTTGACTGATCTGATAAAAATCGAAGGGATAATTATTGAAAACTCTTTGGTTTTTCCTTTAAATCTGTCCCAGTTCACAGACACAAAACTAGCCGATATCCAAATTTTATTTGGCTTATTTTTCTTTGTTTTATTAAAGGCGCTTAATCAGATTGTGCTCAGGGGCAAAAAAGATAATGACTAACAGTAGTCTGAGTCAGAGTTTAGCTGTGTCCCTGTTGTGAAGTGACAGAGTACAAAACAAGGATAAGAGCTTAATTCTGAACTATGCATGAGAGACTTTAAAAGCAATAAAAGAACTCTGGACAGTAAATGATCATCTCTGTTTCTGAACAGCTTTTTTTATCCATTGATTGAACAAGGATTGGAGAGTCAACCGTGACATGCAATTCTCCCATGCCATTAGCTTTAGCCTGAATTAGCCATCAAACCATTTTAAACCAGGGCTGCAGCAGGATCTGCTCTGCAAGCTGCACGAAGAGCGATGAGGGTTCCTGTAATAGTAGGGACTCCCCACAGGAAGGATGTGCTCATGGCACACCTGTCAGACGTTGTTATTTACCAAGGCCCTCACAAGCTCTTAGTCGCCGGTAAATTACCCCGCGCTGGTGGTCTATTGTCGGTGTTATTGTAATGCTCACTGCACACTGTCCTTCGCTTACTCTGAAAACATGCATGAACACAACCTTGTTCTGACAGAGCCAAACTAAGAGTGCTGCAGTCATTATTAAAGGATTTTACTGCTACTACTGCTGTAGTAGTAATAGTGTGGGACGTCAACCAACAATGGCAGAAGCAGACAGAATAAACCCCCAAGTTTGAGCTCCAAAGAGCTTAACCCCCCCTGATCTGCCTGGGACTAAGTTATTAAAAGGTCATTATTGCTGTCCCCCCGCAGATTCCAAGAGGGGAACAATGGAAGAGTGTTTCAGCTTCCTTTAAAGGATTTTTCCTTCTTTCCCTGACCTCAAAGAATGTGATTATGGCAGCAAAATAGCATGTGTCTTTACTGCAACTGTGTAGTTAGTCAAACTGGTTTTAATTTCGGATGTAAATGTGCTTTATTTACAAGTATTACTGTAATTACTAATCTGAAAACTACGCATTAAAAAGCATTAATTAATCCTAAAACAGGAGGGGGAAACCAGGAAGTGATAAGCGATAACAGTTTTGATCTTTTTTTTGCATATGTCAGTTCAAAGACACACAAGCACAGTCAGGCTGTTACTGAGCTGTTTGTTTAGAGGGCTGTTGTGACATTTTGAGGAAGTGGCTTTTCTTGTTTGACCAGTGCGCTGCTGCTGTGACAGCATGGGGGGATGGAGATGCATACAGATCTGTAAATCCTTAGGACAGCATACTGTAGGGGAGGATTTGGGGTGTTTGGGCAAAAAACTGACTCATCCTCATCGCTCAGTGACCGGAGAAAAATATAAATCATTGCATTCTCTGCTCTCTCTCTAAGGTCCCATAAACCAATAAACCAACTCATTATCACTGCAGCGGTTGGCTTAAGACTTGCTACTGGTTTAGTGCACTGTGTCAACAGTTTGATTTTACACTTTAACAGATCAGGGATTCAACTTGTAAAGATTTATTCTTGTTTGAATTCACATAGAAGTTATCATATTGCTGTTTTGCTAGAAACAATTACTGTATTACATATTTGAATAGCCTTAAAATAAACCATCTTGACTATTTAAGGGATTGTAGTCCAGTATTATATGAAAAATATTGTTGGTCACAGCAAAAAAGTTACAATTAACAGCTTATTCCTTCTTAAAATGTACTTCTCAGTCATTTACAGATAGATAAATATTGTACTTTTTGGGAAGCATGAAAAACTCAGCACACAAAAAAAAAGAGTATGACAAATATTAATGTAGTATGTCAGTTTCACAGTTGGTTTATGTACATGTATACAATGGATTTCTAAATATTCCACTAGAAAGAACCTATAAAGTGAATGGATCATAATTTGCAGACAGTGTTTTGATGTAGATCTGAGACCAATATTCCTTTGGAATAAAACCTATTCTCTTGTTAATTTTAAGAATTTCACATTTTGGAAACTTGAGCCAACCAGCATTTAAGACTTGTTTTCTTTATCATGCGGTAAAATGTCTTTAGTTTCATTTCAGAAGTATTTTACTTGTAGACCAGTGTAATAGTGTCTTTAATTCATCACAAAAGGCTGTGAGGTTGAAATCTTAACAATTGTACATATGTTGTATAAATAGGGTTTAACCTTGTCAACCAACTTGACCTGGTCAGTTCCTCTAATCTGACCCCCTGACCCACTTCTCTTCTTCAGATCTATCCAGACCCAGAGCTGGAGCAGCAGATCTTAGCCCTGCCCATCCGCTGTATCCACAGCGAGGAGGGCTGCCGTTGGACCGGCCAGATGAAGCAGCTGCAGGTGAGAGGTCGTACCCACTTTCCCATACACACTTGAACTTGGATGTACCTGCTGCCTCCCCTCTTCGCCTCTTCTTGTTTTGTGGTTGGATCCTGGCAGAACGCTGAGGCGTGGGTGTGTGTGCGATGAGTATGACATGTTCCCTCTCTCCTTCCCTCAGGGCCACTTCTCCACCTGCGCCTTCAATGTGATACCCTGCCCCAATCGTTGCTCTGTCAAGCTGACGCGCCGCGACTTGCCTGACCACCTGCAGCATGACTGCCCCAAGCGCAAAGTCAAGTGCGAGTTTTGTGGCAGCGAGTTTACTGGAGAAGCTTACGAGGTAAACACACAGAGACCAAACCTATTTTTCTTTCTTTACTTTCTGGAACAGTTTTGCAGGAGCTTGACGTCAACACACTGGAGTGACGGAACATAATTTCTGTGTCCAAATAAAAAGCTTCTTTGAGAAAAGCACTAGAACATGTGTCACAGCCTTCACAGGCTATTTTGAAATAACACGTGTGTTGGCAGAAGGGAAGAAGTTTTGACTGGGTCTTTCATACTAAATGTGTTTTCCGCAGTGAGAAGCCTGAAGTACCTCAGAGGTCTCCTCACTAACACCTCTGTCATTTTTACCAAACTGCCCCTTTTCTGTTTACTCTGGTCCACATGTGTACACAGACACAGGCATTAATCCAACTTTCAGCTTTCCCTTTAGATTTACACACTAAGGTTTAGGATTGGCTGCCATTCAGATTTTTCCGCAAAGCTTATTTTCTCAAAACTCCATTTTAGTGAACGAAACAACAGTAATTTTAAGTGTCACTCTTACAAAAACAGGACACAGCTTAACTTATACATTTATAGCATGGATTAACTTCTAATTATATCTTTCTATTTTGTCCCAGAACCACCAGGGAGTGTGTCCCCAGGAAAGCGTTTACTGTGAGAATAAATGTGGAGCAAGGATGATGCGTCGTCTGTTGTCCCAACACAGCATGGCAGAGTGTCCAAAACGCACACAACCATGCAAATACTGTGGCAAAGAGTTTGTCTATGACACAATCCAGGTCAGTTTACGGTCTTAATTTATATTTTTCTGCTCATATTTTTATATAACCAAATGTTTGAGCACCTGCTTCTCCTTGTCTCACATGATGGCATGTGTTGATTTAATTGTATAATGTCCTTATATACAGTAATGATCTAGAATAATCTACAGTTTAGTCATGTTTGAGAATTTTTCTGCAGAGACAAATGCTGTATCTTCTGTTCAAGTTTTAATGAATTTGCAGAATTTTGATCCCAATTTTTAAAATGTCCTCATGTGGCAGGATTGACAACTTTTATTTGTATCAAGTCTTCAGTCATATTAACATTGTCCTTTGTGCTTCAACAGAACCATCAGTACCACTGTCCACGTTTTCCTGTCCAGTGCCCAAACCAATGCGGTACACCTAACATTGCCCGGGAGGATTTGGCTAACCATGTGAAGGACAACTGTGGCAGTGCACTTGTCCTCTGTCCCTTTAAAGACGCCGGCTGCAAACACAGAGTAAGCCTCACCTACACAATCAAACTTTGAAATACACTTCAATACTGTTAATGCTGCCATTGAAATGCTAATGAAGTGCTAGGTTTGTTTGTTTGTGTTGTTTACATCCTCTTTGCTTGATATTTCTCTTCTATAGTTGTACTCACTGGGTCCTCGTGATGTTTTCTTTCTTTCTTTTCGAGCATACATTGCTCTGTCTGTAGGGTCTGTTTTAATGAGAGCAACACATCTATATTCTGACAACACGTTTCTGTCTATTTCTGAAACTGACGTCAATTTGTGAAAATGTGGACATGCTCGAGGAAAAGCGGCAGATGAGCCTCTTACTCGTTGTTGTCGGCTCTGGGCGCTGTTGAGAATCACAAGGCATCTGGAAAGCTTGATGTATAATATTTACAGATGGTCTGGCAGGAAACAGAAAGCGTCTCTCAAACCTAATACTGAATATTGAATCTAATAATCCAAGTGCTGTCATCATGCTTAGTATGGAAAACATGGATACAGTATGTGTAGCTGTGCATGTGTTAAATTTGTATGAATAACAAACACTTTGGCACACAGCAGATGCATTTTTAATCTCTTCTGTTTCTGCAGTGCCCCAAACTGGCTATTGGTCGTCACCTGGAGGACACCACTAAATCTCATCTAACTATGATGTGTAACCTGGTGGGGCGCCAGCGGCAGGAGATCCTGGAGCTTCGGAGGGAGATGGAGGAGCTGTCAGTCAGTCACGATGGCGTTCTCATCTGGAAACTCAGCGACTATTCCCGCAAACTCCAGGAAGCTAAACTCCGAAGTAACCACGAGTTCTTCAGCCCGCCCTTCTACACTCATCGCTACGGCTACAAGCTGCAGGTGTCGGCCTTTCTAAACGGTAACGGCAGCGGCGAGGGCTCCCACCTGTCCGTCTACATTCGCGTGTTGCCAGGAGAGTACGACAATCTGCTGGAGTGGCCGTTCTCCTACAAGGTGACTTTCTCCATCTTGGACCAGAGCGACCCATCGCTTTCCAAACCGCAGCATATCACCGAGACCTTCAACCCCGACCCCAACTGGAAAAACTTCCAGAAGCCCTGCAGCAGCCGCAACTCGCTGGACGAGAGCACCCTGGGCTTCGGCTACCCCAAATTCATCTCTCATGAGGAGATCAAGAAGAGGAACTACATCCGAGACAACTGCATCTTCATCAAGGCTTCTATAGAGATTCCCCAGAAGATAATGGGTTAAGATCTGATACTTGTTTTCTTTTTATGAACGAGGAAGATAGGTTAAAGACTGGAAAACATGCATAACCTTGAAAACTTCTTACACGTACCCTTTAGATACTCTCGACCCCTACAGCCTCTTCACCACAGAGCTTGAAGCAAGTCTGTTTGGCTGTGTTAGCTGACTGGAAGGACCTGATATATCACAGAGGAGAAAGTGTTTGGTCTGCAGAACCATCACTCTCTGGTGTTTCTTTTGAATTTTGTTTAAAATCTATTTGTTGACCTTTTATTACAGTCTACAACAAAAACGCCTTGGATATCAAACAGTGCCTAGAGAGTTTATCTTAAGTTATATTTTTGTTGTTATTTCTGCAGTACAAATGATCAAGATTATGGAAAAAGGTATAAAGAGGAGGAAAGAAGGGCTTCACTAAGCTTCCGCACTTAGTAGAAAGAAATTTAGAAGGTGGTCGGTTAGTGATGTCCCGCTTTATCTGGGGTGATCTGATGAAGAGGGAGCTCAGCAGACTCATGCTCAAGCCCAGCTGCCTTTTGTTTACATGTTCGTACAGTATACTCCCAGTAATCCTTTAACAAACACAGAGCCCTTGGTGTGAAACCACTTGTGATGTTTGTGCACACAAACTGACAAATCAACATTTTCAGGTGAGAAACTTGCAGCATCCACCCTAGTGATTAATCACGTTTTACTAAAATTAATTGGGCCTGCATATAAAGAATACAAGAAATATAACAAAATCTATTAAAAAAAATAAATCGATTACAGACAACTTCGCAGACATACCAAACTGACACTTCATAGAATCACTATGGAGCTTCATATTTATTGTGGAGTCCACCAATAGACAAAAAGCACCTTTTGTTGGTCTTCAGATGAGCAGAGCAGACAAAGAGGCCAGCCACACTTGTCAGAGAACATGTGCATTTAAATAGTGAAGGAAAAGCCATGTGGCCTTTTTATACAGTATGTCTTCGCATGAGGGTGGGGGGTGAGCAGGGTGACATAAACACCTGCATGCTTCATGTGCTACCACATGGACCACATTTTTGTACTGTAACCTGTATTCTTGAAATCCTCTCCCATTGATGGCAATTTTTTTTTTCTTCTCTTTTTCTGACCGCAACATTTTGAAAGTTGTCCTTAAGAAGAAGTTTTTTTTTAAATGTTGATTTTGTTTGTTTTATATCAAGAAAATGTGAAAAGCATTGGTTTATTACGTAGATACGATGTTTTGACTCATCCCAACACTTGGCTGTGAAGTGCAGTGTTTTACATAGCCTGGCTGTGGATGGTGTTCACAGGCTGTTTGAAAAGATGGTTAATGACACGGTCTCTGCAAATATGTGGGTGTCTCTGGACTGACTGCACCTTTGTTGTTACCATGGTCACCGGTGTCTATCTTCAGCTCGGCACACAATGTGACGATGAGGAGCAGCTAAAGATAAACAGCCCAGTGGAAAACACCTGTACCAGACTCTATCACAGCACCATCAGACGGGCGGAGGACTTTGACGAAACAGTCCATTCATGATGTTTGTGAATACTAATGTAAAAATGCAGAAGCACATTCTGTCTTTTATTATACATGGGATTTCCTGATTTCTTGTCATAATACCAGCTGATATTTTACAGTGATTTAAAGTGAGAAGATTAAAAAAAAAAAAAGTCGAAAAGAAAAGGAAAACGAAAAAAAAAAAAAATACAACTTTTTTGTAAGATTCTGTATTTTTAAAGATGCTTAGCTGTTTTATACAAACACTTTTTGTTGGAGAGTCGGGGTTGACTTTGGGAATTTTCAGACCCTTTCGTCTCTTGGACATTTGGATAATTTGTTTGTCTGTGTGGTTTGAGCCTCACATTCTGTCTGTATTATTTTCTCTTAAAAGTATTTATTTTAAGGAGCCATTATGTGAGTTTGAACAAATGGCACTAATGTTTTAATATGTTGATTGAGGAGTGCTTGTCAATTTCTTAATTGAAATAAAATACCATATATTATAACTTGTTGACATCTCTTTATGAATATCACTTTATTACAACATTTTACAGCCCTTTAGTTAATAGAGTCTCAGACAGTTCTCTATATAAACCTTATTGTGGACATAATGACTCAGGAGTCATATGTAACAGAAACTTACCCCACAGGCTTTCCTTGGATTAGATTACACCAAACTACTGAAATGTATATGAAGGGTATTTCACTATAATACTTCATCATTATAGGAGGACTTGCAAGGAATATTCAGAAAGAATGGTCCGAAGCCAAATAGCAAAGGCTAACATACCATAGTTTTTAGGCCTACAAGTCTCAGAATGCAACTTGATAGTGTGTCTTTACAATTTCCAAACCAAAACCACCCACGTTTTCCATACCTCCTTATTATATGAGCGCAGGTTAGTTCTCATAAACCACCAGTTTGTCCTTTACCATTGTTACGCTCAGGTTGATTTCAATAAGCATCTAAAGCAGGGGTCTCAAACTCATTTTCTTCAGGGGCCACATTCAGCCTGATTTGATCTCCAAAAGGCCAGACCAGTAAAATGAAAACATAATAACCTATAAATAATGACAACTACACATTATTGTTATTGTTTTACTGCAAAAAACCCAAGACAAAATATTAAATTATGAAAATAGTTTTATAAATTATCCAAACACAAAACAAGTTACATTTCATAAGGAAAATAAAGGCAATTTTAACAAATTCAATGTATCATTAGTTTGTGTGTTTTTTATGGATCAGTTCTACAAAGACACTAAACTCTTAGTAACAGAAGCAGAAAATTGTTAAAATTATGTCTAATTTTCTTTAGACATTTCAAGTTGTTCACATTTGTTCAGATTATTCACCTTTTATTGTTACAGGATAGTTTGTAAATGTAAGTATTTTCATAATTTAATATTATTTTGGCAGTCAAACAATGACAAAAATTTGAAGTTGTTGTCATTTATAGGCAAAAAAATTCAAAACTGAGAAGAAAATATGGAGTCATTTAATAGGTTATTATGCTATTCATCCCACGGGCCGCACTGGAACCATTGGTGGGCCGCATTTTTGAGACCCCTGATCTAAAGTAAACGATAACTGAAGCAAAACTCGAGTAGTGACTGTAGAAAATCTAGTTATATCTGGAAATCATCTTGTGAAAGGTCCGATTTGTTGGCACTGATCAGATTCAAGGACACTTGAGGTTAAATAGTACACAATACTTCAGCGAAAAGAAAGAGAAAACCAAGGCCAGCAATGGTGTCAATAGTGAACATTTCTGCAGGTTTTCTGCTGAAGGTGTTGAATAGACTTTGACAGAAGTTGTATGGAACACTTTTAAAGGTTCAGTGTGTGACATTTAGCAACATACGACAGCCAAGTTAATGTTTGCAGCTAATGGAACATCTTCAGTGACTGTAGGAGTACTGAAGTCCCAAATGCAGAATGCTACACACCTTATTCTTCTGAGACTCAGGAAAGTGAACGTTTTTTTTTACATTAAACAATTGTCCTGATTAGGGAAAAAAGTGTAATGCAACAGTTTTTTCAGATATATTTAGAAAATTATTTGTATTTATTTAGTTATTTTTAATGGAATGCCCTTTGCATTGGACAGCAGTGATGCGTGGGTGGATGTATAAATTACCTTTTTTTTTTTTTTTTTAAACTAACCTGCCTGCAACTCAGACCACAAGAAATAGATTTGAAAAGGACAGACCTGACCCGGTTCTCAACCCACATTTTTAAAAGGTAGTCACTGGTCTGTATGAACATCACATGACCTTACTCACATACCTGCAATTATTTCTGTTATTCTGTTAAAATTCGATGTCATTGCTTATAAGTTAATATGTTGAGAAAATATTTTTGTTCTGCTTCATCATTCAAAGGTTATCAACACACAGCATCTAAACTTGGGGTCGACAACCTGTAACACCCAAAAACACATTTGAACCCAGTTTCCACAGAAAAGAAAACAATGGGAGACACTAATAATCTTTAAAAATCTAAGCGAATGTGTCCAAAACCTTACTTTTTTTGTTTGTTCGTTTGTTTCCGGAGCTTCCACTCTCCCAACTTTATTTTCTCTCTTGCTCCCTCCATACCATAGGTTACTTCTGAATAATAAATTACATGTATTAATCATACATAATATTTCAATTATAATGATTCACCAGGTTATTTTAATGTTTATCTCAACCGACCGCAACCTGAATATTATTAAAAATATTCTTAATGACCTGCAACTGTGGGTTGATACTTCGGGTCAGCCCACGCATCATTGTTGGACAGTATTTTTTAAGTACAACTCTGAAACTTTTGTCCCCTATAGAGGACAAAAAAAACATCGCTGGGTCTCAGGAGGATATAAAAAAAAAATGAAGGAAGGACAGCGGAAGAGAAAAGTCATAAAAACTGGTGGACTGCTCCTTTTTTTCCCTAAGGTATTAAAACACAGTAACTCTTATTGTCATGTGTCTTTAAGCTAAAGTTAACACAACTCTCACAGGTACATCCTAACACACACTGGACCATTAAGGCTCTTTACTGGATTTTATGAGACACAGTAGGGAAGGCAGAACTCGCTCACTCTCTTTCTTTCGACTCACAAGAATCACAATTAATACCTTTAAATGCAACATTCAATTATTCATGAAATATATTGTATTATTCCTATTAATAGTTAATGAAACTACATGCCTATAAAGTTCCTCTTAACACAAGACAAAGTGGATGAAATTGAGCCAAGATGCTACTTTACAGTTAAGCATTTGATCCCAACTCTGCCTGCACTTATTCATATTTTAGAACAGTACATTGTTTATTCTCTCATCAGAACTCCACAGTAATAACATATAATCACTTTAGCTTTCTGATCAGTCTGTTCAGGAAATACTTAAAAGGAGTCATTTTTATTAGAGCTAAATTTGGTTGTTCTTGAGTCCAAAGAAAATGTCATCTGATCATTTCACAGCAGCTAGTTTGTTTTACTACAATGAAAAAATCGACTGATATGAGTTACATCGACTTTTAGTGGTATTTGTTTTCTCTTTTCCTTTTTGTTTCAATCCTGCTGAGGATGGAGGCAACTGATGGAGTAGAGGAAAGGGGGCAGAGGAAGTGAGGCAGACACCAGCTCTACTTTGAAGCCATGCCAGGAGGTTGCATTAGTTTGCAGCTTGCACGATGTTCACTGTAGTCGGATTTGGGATTTCAGAAGAAGGAAAATGAGCTTTTAATGGTCAAAGTAACTGAGAGGTCCCTTAGGAGGACAGTCCCGTTTTCTACTTACTGTACACTGACCGGCCAAAGTCTACTAACCAAAAAAAAGTGTAATCTCAGCTCAGTCACTGCACATTTTTTCCCTTTAAAAAGAAAACATCTGCTTTAGAAATACTACGCCTAAGTCAATACAGTCAATATTAAAATAATGTGCGTGTTGTGTGAGCTTTTTTTTTTTTTTTTTCCCCCGTTCAGGATAGTTGTTTACTTGGCAAAATGTGAGTTTCCCTTGTGAGGGATCACTCATTTCTTTTCAGGGAGGGGTCCCCTACTCAGGACAGTCCCTTCTGTCTCTTCAGATAAATGCAGAGAGTTGAAGTTTAAAGCCATACTGACAGCCTCAAACTTTCCTGGCAGAGAGTATACAACCAACAGCCTTGTGCAGCTTCAGGGCAATGCAGAGTGAAAATAGTAACAGCTAATTACATGTTAGCAAGCTCCACGTTTTCCCATGCACAGCAGAGTCACGTGCAGCTTAGTGTACAGTCCACACTTTGGCTTTTCTGTCTTTCAGATGACCCTCTGTGAATGATTCACAGGTACAATCACGTTTTCACACTGCGTATCAGTGTTGTTTAAGCTCGGTAAGATCACTCAACCTTTGGCCAACGTCCGCTTATAGTCAGATGTCAGCTGGGTTAGAAAAGGAGGAGGAAGAGGAACAGGAGGAGGTGAAGGCAAGCAGAAAAGGACCCAACCCATGAGGTTTTCCTCAGCCATAAAAAAAAAAAAAAAACAACACATCAAAGAGAAGCTGCGGTTTGTGAACCGGTGCCATGCTGTCGTCCCCTGGACTGAAGTTAAACAATTCTGCCTCAACCCAAGAACTGATCTGCTGGTGGTATGTTGGTATACCCACGTCCTACTAAACTCCCAGCAGTGGTAAACATCTGACTTATGCTGCTCCAATGTCTGAATGGGGTAAAGAGGAGGAAGAGGAAGTTTGGAGACCAAGACTCGCCTTCATGCTCTGGCTTCAATTAACCAAAATTAATCTTCTATTTTTCACCATTAAACAATAATGCACTTATTAACACCTACACTTAGAGTACACTGCAAAAAACAAAGGTTTTTTTTCACATTTCTAGTCCAAATATGCCATCACACTTAAAATCAGACATAATCAACTAACAAGTAAATTGTAAATGAGATATAAGAACTGATTTTTGGACAATATCCAAAAGTTACTCTTTTATTATGTCTTGCTTTTAGTGTGATGAGATATTTGGAGTAGAGATGGAACACACACACACACACGGGCGTCGCACCCATGGGGGATGGGGGTGTTGCTATACCCCCACTTCTACAACCAGATGATTTCAAACCCCCCACTTTTTCCTGAGGTTATATATTGTAGCGTTCCACTGGATCCTGGAAACTGATGGACAGTTGGTCTCACCTACTTTTTTATTGCAGGATAAACGGTTACTGTCAGTTGTAATCACGCTAAACAAACAGCAATAATATTGTGGAGTTGTTACAATATCTATGGTTTAAACTGTTTACCCGCCCTCATGGTACACCAGCATAAGGAAATGAAGCGCACCTGAGTTCCAGAGCCAAATGTAAACAGTTGTTCTCTGTGGTGTTAACAGTCACCAACCAGTCAGTAATGAGAAATGTTGCCGTTGTTAAACTAAGTTAACTAAAGTATGTGACATATACACTAAACTAATTTACTGACAGTAGGAGGGGTACTTTTGGATGTTTTGAGTAGGGGTAGGGAGGGGCAGGTTTTCATTCTTATTATATTTCTGTCAAAAGATTTATTCTTCTTGGAATAAAACTATAATATTTTTTGTTATTTTCAGCCATATATTACTTTTTTAATGTAAAAATGTAATCATTAATGGATAATTGTTGGTTAATTTTCCCAATGATTCAGAAAATTTTGCTCATTTGCCACAACCAAGAACACCCTCATATTTTAAATGACTGTGACACCCTGCACACACACACACACACACACACACACACACACACACGCGTTTACATGAGTCATGGGGACCAAGTTTGTAATCAAGTAGCCATTGGGTAGTGAATGTAAACATCTTTTAAAATAATAATAATAATAAAGTTGAAAACTAAACTGCATTTAATAAATAAATAAAAATTAATGATCAAATAAAACAATTAAAATGAAATAATAAAATACATAATTTAAATAAATAAATAGATAAAAATAAATACATTCAAAAAACAAAAAAGGAAACACAATTTCAAATCTTTAAAAAATATATGTTTCACTTTGCACCTGTTTCCCCCATGCCTTATGGGGACTTCCTGAAAAAAATAATTCATGTATTTATAGGGCCACGTCATTTCTATTTTACTAGTGGGGAAATGCATTTGTATTTAACCCTCATGGGGACCTGAATTTTGGTCCCCATAGTGTCAGAGGTCCCCATGGTCTGAACATATCAATGTCCCAATAAAGGTAGGAATACAAGCACACACACACACACACACACACACACACACACACACACACACACACACACACACACACACACACACACACACACACTTATTCCAATGTACAAAGTGGTACATATCAGAAAGCCAACAAATATTGTAGAAAATAAAATGCACTAAAGATGATTTTTTGTTTGTTTGTTCTAAATAAAGAGAACAAAAGAGAATATAATAAATGAATATTAATTAGACATGATTGAAGGCTTCTTAAATTGAGGTACCTTGTTATTTAAGGAAAGTATATATTGTAGATAAAACTATAAGAGCATGATTCATTTTGTTTTCCACCCTACTTATCCCTTCAAAACGATTCCGCATTTGTGAATATTGTGACATGACCTCAGCTCATATTTTACTCACCACATATTTCATGCATAAATAATTTAGAAATATCTGAAATACTGAGCTCAGACCTTTTCCGCATGTAAGTTATCTAATACGACGAGAGGCCTGACTGATATGCCATGTGTGCCGTACATGTTATCCACCGGATCTGAGTTCAAGCGTGTGCGCGACCGCAAATAGAAACTGAAGAACACGTTCCCATTACTTCCCAGCAGTTCGATCAGTTTGAAATGGAGAAGCTCACAATGGTAAATGGACTGCATTTATATAGAGCTTTTCCACCTTCATGGTGCTCAAAGCGCTTTACATTAGCCTCTCATTCACACACACACTCATACTACACCAGTAGGTTTCTAAGGTCAGTCCTACTGGGGGCCAAAGCCAGGGTTCGACATGTGGACAGCCAGAGCCAGGACACGAACCGCCAACCTCTCGGTCATTGGGCGACCCACTCTACCAACTGAGCCACAGCCGCCAATCACACTGCAACTGAAGGATGAGAAATGCATCTGAATGATTTATTATTAGGTAACAGAAAATCCTCTGCTATATATATATACACTCAACAAAAATATAAACGCAACACTTTTGTTTTTGCTCCCATTTTTCATGAGATGGACTCAAAGATCTAAAATTCATCCCAGATACACAGTATTACCATGTCTCTCAAACATTGTTCACAAATCTGTCTAAATGTGTGATAGTGAGCACTTGTGCCTTGCTGAGATAATCCACCCCACCTCACAGGTGTGCCACATCAAGATGCTGATCTGACATCATGATTAGTGCACAGGTGTACCTTAGACTGTCCACAATAAAAGGCCACCCTGAAATGTGCATTTTTTTTGCTTTATTGGGGGTCTGGGGACTCAGAACCAGTCAGTATCTGGTGTGACCACCATTTGCCTCATGCAGTGCAACACATCTTCTTCACATAGAGTTTATCAGATTGTCAATTGTGTCCTGTGGAATGTTGGTCCACTCCTCTTCAATGGCTATGCGAAGTTGCTGGATATTAGTGGGAACTGGTACACGCTGTCGAATACGCCGGTCAAGCACATCCCAAACATGCTCAATGGGTGACATGTCCAGTGAGTATGCTGGCCATGCAAGAACTGGGACATTTTCAGCTTCCAAGAATTGTGTACAGATCCTTGCAACATGGGGCCGTGCGTTATCTTGCTGAAATATGAGGTGATGTTCATGGATGTATGGCACAACAATGGGCCTCAGGATCTCATCACGGTATCTCTGTGCATTCAAAATGCCATCGATAAAATGCACCTGTGTTCTTCGTCCATAACAGATGCCTGCCCATACCATAACCCCACCACCACCATGGGCCACTCCATCCACAACATTGACATCAGCAAAGCGCTCACCCACACGACGCCACACACGCTGTCTGCCATCTGCCCTGAACAATGTAAACCAAGATTCATCCGTGAAGATAACACCTCTCCAACGTGCCAGACGCCATCGAATGTGAGCATTTGCCCACTTAAGTCTGTTACAGCAACGATCTGGAGTCAGGTTAAGACCCCGATGAGGACGACGAGCATGCAGTTGAGCTTCCCTGAGACGGTTTCTGACAGTTTGTGCAGAAATTATTTGGTTATGCAAACCAATTGTTTCAGCAGCTGTCTGAGTGGCTGGTCTCAGACGATCTTGGAGGTGAACCTGCTGGATGTGGAGGTCCTGGGCTGGTATGGTCACACGTGGTCTGCGGTTGTGAGGCCGGTTGGATGTACTGCCATATTCCCTGAAACGCCTTTGGAGACGGCTTATGGTGGAGAAATGAACATCCAATGCACGAGCAACAGATCTGGTTGACATTCCTGCTGTCAGCATGCCAATTGCACGCTCCCTCAATGCTTGTGACATCTGTGGCATTTTGCTGTGAGACAAAACTGCACATTTCAGAGTGTGCTTTTATTGTGGGCAGTATAAGGCACACCTGTGCACTAATCATGATGTCAGATCAGTATCTTGATGTGGCACACCTGTGAGGTGGGATGGATTATCTCAGCAAAGCACAAGTGCTCACTATCACACATTTAGACAGATTTGTGAACGATGTTTGAGAGAAATTGTAATATTGTGTATCTGGAATGAATTTTAGATCTTTGAGTCCATCTTTAAGTCCATATATATATATATATATATATATATATATATATATATATATATATATATATATTCACTCTGATGTGAATCCATCCCAGGAGTGATTGATCATTTTCATCCCTTTTTAAAGCTAGACTAGACCAGAAGCACTGACCCAGGGTTAAAGGTCAGATCCTCAGTGGCTACCTGCCAGCATGGAGTTGCTGCTGCGCCCAGATCAATGAATGACCTGGATTGCTGGTAGAACAAATCTAGCTCAGCGGGGGAAGGGTCTGTAGGCGTTCTAGGGTCACTCACATCCACTCACATCAATACATCTCTGATCAATCATAATAAATGTGATAAAAATATATATCATGTTTAGCTGGTTTCAGAGGTTCAGAGAGTTTTCAGAATGTATCAAGCAGCAGATGATCCCACATCCACATCACATGAATAATAAAACAATAATTTAATTTTAATCACACACTTGCAGTTACTCATTGTGGCGAATAATCACAGCCTCTATTACTTTTGTTATTATTTTATCCAAAATTTCAACATGTTTTCATCATAATTGCTCACTGGTTACAAGATAAAAAAAAACAAACATGTAATTAATAAAAAAGGTTTATTTTAGTTGGATTCCCTATGATTTCAAGGATTATTTGCAATTTCAGATCTAGATGAGGCAAAGCGGTAGGGAGAGGTTTTCACTGTGTAGCATGGGCGGATGGTATATGGGATTAAACACATATATACATCAATAGATTCGATTAAAGATTCACAAAAATACTGTTAACCCTTTAACTCCTGAGCCTAAAGCAGTTCCATAGTAAAAAAAAATAAGATAAAATAAGCAACAAAATGAACAAAAATTGCCAAAGTGATCAGTCAAATGAGCAAAAATGAATATTAAACTAACAAAATAATATGTAACATGAACAAAGTAAGACACTGACAGAACACAAGTGAAAAAAAATCAAAAATATTCACAAAATAACACTTTTGTCAAAAAGGAATAAATGACTAGTGTTGTAATTAGTTCTAGTAGTTTTAGTTTGCACTTTTTCTTTTTCTAAATGAGTTGCTTTTTGACACTTGTGTCATGACCTCCGCTCCGGTGACCTTTCCCCCAGTTATTTCCTCACTCACCTGGTCCCGCACTGCGCAGCTGCAAGCCGTTCCTCATCTGCGGCTATAAAAGCAGTAAGGCTTGCAGTTGCCAGTGCGGGACCATTCAGTATTGTCACCTCCATAACCTGGACAACTTTCACCATCTCCTCAACCACCATAACCCGGACATTCATCATCACCACGGACTCTGGTCGTTTGTTCCCAGATTTTGTCGGTCTTCTCTTTATGTTTCTTAGTTTTGTTATTAAATTATTTTTCCCTTCAGTACTGTGCAATGGAGTCCTCCTTCACCTCGCCCCGATCCCGACAACTTGTACATCATTTCCATGAACAAAATTATCAGGAACATAACACTAAATTTCATAAATGTACATGTACCATACATTATTAGTTTTTATAAGTGATGGTCGAGGAGCCCAGATAAAGGCATGGTGGTCTCCTCATTTGATTGTTTACTATTTAACAATGTTACATACATTATAATATATAAGGTACTTAAGTATATGCCTTTAGGATTAGTGTTGACCATTTACATATACACATATATACATACATACATATATATTTTTATATATATATATATATATATATATATATATATATATATATATATATATATATATACGCTATTTGAGTGAATAAATTATACATAGATTCTTGCTTTGCGTTTTCTTTTTGGCAGGATGGTTTTCATTATTGATTGATTTGGGAGAATGGTTAGAAGTCGTACTGCACTCTGGCTGCTTATTCTGGCTGGTTTCCAGTGCTCGAAGTACATCAGCCTAAAGATTACGCTGATTGGTTGTAGTACCATCCAATTGCATACAGAGGGATTTGAAAGAGCCTCCCCTGCCTATTCAGCGTTACTAGACCCATACATATAATGAATGGGGATAGCGTGGCTAGGCTAGTTTTCAGAATCTATTGTCCAAAAATAACTTCTTATATATCACTGAAAAGTTATAATTGAAGATGATTTTGTCTTTTATATGTAATGAGATATTTTGCCTAGAAATGAGAAAAATACACTTTGTAAAATTTCGATTTTGGCATTGTACCATCAGGTTTTAAGTACCATTCATCCACTGTGGGGAAAAGCTTCTTTATACTCAGATAAAATCTCAGCCTGAGGACAAATATTTACATGTGAGCCATTGAAACTTAAAGAAGTCGATACTGATACACTGATTCTTTAAACCATCTGATTCTCCCCTCAAACACTTTGCTATGAGAGAAAAACATACAATTCCACCCAAATGCTCATCAACCAGAATTAGCTCAATCATGGATTTAACTATTACCACACCAGAATCCTCTCAGTATTAATCACAGTGTTTGTATCGTTGTGCTTGTGGATTGAAATCTCATTGGCCTCAAGTCCTGCAGATGATCTTAACCCCAGTATTTATCCCCAAAGTAATGTTTTCTCGTGGTTTCGACTATGCAACCCATAATCTGGCCGTATGCTAAAAGGCCACAAGGCAGGGAAAAGTCTTTCAGAATAAAGTCGAAATTGTATGGTCTTTTGACCTACTTCTTATTTGGAGCTCTTCATATCTGAACTCACCACCAGCTGGTTAAGACCCACTGACGTATTAAACTATTCTTGAATGGGACACAGCGCCTCTACACATCCTAAACCTCTTAACCCGCAGATGAGAATTAGTCTGATTACACGGACAGTAAAGCCAATATCTTGACACTCGCTGTGATCTGTTTGTGTCCTTGTGAATCAGCTTATTTCTATATATTATTCATGTATGGCTACTTTATTTCACAGCATAAACAGGGATATTTGCCAGGAGTATCAGATATCATATATCATAAATGATTGATTTGAGCAGAGATCTATGGTGTTTTTGATCGTATGGTATGACTTTAGATAAGTCATGCTGGGGGAAATATGTCCTTATTTCATAAAAAATGCATCTTTCAATTATTTAGACACTTTTTTCTCCCATTTCTTTTTTTTTTGTTCCACCCAATGAGATGGTAGATACTTGTTCTTATTGTTAACAATTAATAATGTAAAATACATATATCTCTTCTTTTACAAATAGCATCCAATCTGGATATATGGAAATTATGTACAGCTGTGTAGTTCTATAAACCAGAGAGTGGTCACCTAGGTTTTACGTGTAATATATTTTCACCAATTTTGTTCAGAGAATTTGAGATTTATTACATTTGTTTTATTTTCTTATTTTATATCAAGTTTGATTTAATACATGTCAAATGGTGGGGGCAGGGGTCACACTAAATATTAACTTTACAACCCATTTAGTTGTGTTTTTATATTTCTTTAAAATGTGTACTGTACACATATTCTTGGATTTTCTTGTTCTATCTGAACAAAAGGAAATGAGAAATAAATGGTAATTTCAACCCTGCAAAAAAAGAAGGTAAAGGTAGCCTGGGTCTTTTTCACACCGTTACATCATATAATATGTGATTGTAGAGCAAAGTTCTTAAATCAACTTTGCCAAACAACACTTATTTACATTTAATTTATTACTTTATTTGATCAATAATAATAGAAAAATATGAATGAGAATGAAAAATGTATGAACAATAAATTTTAACCATAAATGAGCTAATATTAGGCAGTAGGGATCATTTTTTCCCTTTGGTCTCTGCAGCTTTAGAACAGCAACAATTGACAAAAGAAACAAAATAATAGAATGAAATACAGTACAGTGTAAGACCCACCACTTCATATTATACATAACAAATCTTCTGGTAAATAAATAAATACAAATACACCACAGCAGTACGATAATATAGGAGTGTAGTGGTTGTTGATGACTGGTCTACAGCTTCAGACATTAAATGTGCTAAATCATACATAATTTAATAAGATGGATCAGAAAACAAATGACAAAAGTGCTGGTTTTTAATGTATATGATGGTGTGTTATTCCACATATATGCTGGTTTATGTACATGTATACAATGGATTTGTAAATATTCCACTCGAAAGAACCTGTAAAGTGAATGGATCATAATGTGCAGACAGTGTTTTGAAGTAGATCTGACACCAATATTCCTTTGGAGTAAAACCTATTCTCTTGTTAATTCTAAGAATTTCACATTTTGGAAACTTGAGCCAACCAGCATTTAAGACTTTAGTTTTCTTTATCAGTAACACACATGCTAACATTGTATTACTTTTATTCTGGAAGCATTTTACCTGTAGACCAGTATAGTAGGTGTTTATTATTCTAATAATAGATTATATTACAGTGATTGCAGTGGTATTGTTGTCAACTGTGATTCATATCCATAGTGGGTTTTTTTTTTTTTATCTTGTTCAGAAAATAAGGACAGATATGAAGCATTTTTTAGCTCATGCAACATATATATATATACAGGTTACAAAAGGTTAGAAACAATACAGTAAATACATTATTGTACTCCTAGTGTGATGCCCTGTTGTAGGAATGTCACACTCCTGTCAAGCTCAGTTTAATCCTATTACAACTACTTTCATCATCACCAAGATATATGGATTGAAATTCCCATGTCAACAGATTATACTGTGTGGTGAATGGGATGGCTGGAGCATCCAGATGGAGACATGCAACTGGAACTGATCAGTAATAGTTTAAGTATAGATTATATAGTGCACCACTGGCCCGGGTTGTGACACAGACTGCTCTTTGTCCATCAGATGCCATTTAATTATCTATGTGTTCACAAAGATCAGAGCGTAGATCTAAAATCAGCTGACATCTCAGTTGCATTTGAGAAACTACAAAAAGTAGTCAAATGTCATTCTGACATGTGGAGAGGAAGAGGAAATCAAAAACACAGAGAAAAGGGAGGAAAATCTTGACCAGATGGTCCAAGCAAGATTATCCTCTAAACATGGCTTCCCAGTCTCTCTGAGCCTCTGATGGCAACACTGTCCTTTCAAAGAAGGAGGGCAATAAACAGTTTTTCTGTGTGTCAAGCAGGTCTCTCCACTGGGTGTGTGTGTGTGTACGTTTGTGTACAGATGTGTATTTGCTAACGTGCAGTCATGGAAGGGTTACTCAAATAAGTCTAGTTTGTCTTTTGACCCAGCTGCATTGAAACACACAGCACCACCCACACTTGTCTTGAGCTGTGTTCCCACATCTGTGCTATGGCTCAAATATCACTGCTTACCCCCACGAGCATCTGCTATAGGCAAAGGAAGCAGCTCACTAACACGCTCCGCTCTCAGATTTCTCAAATCTTACTTAGCCGAAGTCACTTCCCTTATCATCTGGGATAACCCCCACCCCCCCTGCTTTCCTAATGTGAAATATTAACTCATAAGCCACATTCTGCTGAGAATATCATCCTACTTTATGTAAAACCCACACAAGCATGTCCGGCCCACCTCCTTTGCTGCATTAAGATTTACTTCATCCTGAGACGGAGCAGCGGTCAGTTTCAGATCACCGGTGGGTGTTATTTTGGCCATCTGATGGAGACAGAGAGGACGGTGTGAGCAGAGGTAGAGTGGAGCGGTTGCCAGGGTGAATGTGCTCTCTTTCTCAAAGCTGGGCTCTGATAGGACGGAGCCGTGACTGAGGGGAGGAAATTCTGCCAATTGGAAACAATTGATGTTTTGTTGCCGGGCCAAGCTGTCCTGACACAAGGCTGACATTTATTGGCAATGAGAGTGCTCCTCAGGTTTGAAAGGTAACACATTAAAAAAAAAAAAAAAAAATCACAAGCAGATACTCGCATGTGTACGTATGCAACCCACAATTGTAAGTTGAGTATTCATATATAGGATGTAGCTTACACAGTCCTTGGTGTATTTTTACATTAAAGTTTTTTATTTATTACTTTACTTCACATAATAATCATAATCATAAGCATAATTAAGTCATATGAGTATTATTATCATTATGATTACTTTTATTGTTATTCAAAAGAAAAGATAGGGAAAAGAAAAGACATCAAATTGCACTTTTCTAAAACTGATAAATCTATGTATTATAAATGATGGCTGTAGTTTCACAGAGTTGTGTCAGGCATCTAAACTCTAAATATAATAAATGATAATATATACAACAGAATATCCTCTGTTCAGCTTTGGAAACATGCTGATCTTGCCCATTCTTTATAAAAACGACAGGCTACCATAAAATTTAGCTGAAACACAAAACTGTACATTGTATATTTCTGACTTGCTTTATGTACAATGCAGGACTTATTTACGCTTTATTAAATCTGAGCGGCCCATACAAACACATCCACCCTGTTTTTAATAAACACTGGTGTCTCTATGAGTTCAAGCTGTGTGAAGCTGTGGGACTTTCTGAACTTTGTGCAAAAGATGAAAAACAATGAGCTCAGTATTCTCTGCGGAGGGTTCCGTCTCTTCCAAGCACTCTTACATTCTGTTACGTCCTTTACCACAGAGGTGTGAGCATGAAAACCTATTAAGCAAACACTTTTATTCACTTTGTTCAATGTAAAAAGAAGAAAAGTTAATAATAAAAGCCCTCTGGATGTGAACATTAAAGCTTTGTTGCTTCTCTTCTCATTTAGCAGATCATATTACAAAAGGTGGAGGAAAAAAAAAGTGGATTTGAAAACATCACAGGGAAAGTGAATTTTTACTCATCACTTAAGGCTGAAAATGTATTATGACCCAAGCAAAAAAAGATCTATATGTGTTACTTATAAATATAACAGGGGCAGATATTTGTGTAAAAGGTCAGTCATGCAGTAATGTAAGGTGTCAGAATGTCACTTATTAGTCATGCATCTTAAACAGCCAGACAGTAATTGTCAGCTGCAAATGAGTAATTGAACTGGGCTGGAGTGCTTAAACAATTGAAGCTAATTGCATTACTCTTTTGGACCGTGATGACTATTGTCACGCTGAAATTTGCCCCCTCAGCACTGCTAATTGCATATGTAAATCAGCAATATCTGGCCCCTAACAAGAGGGGAGAGTTAATGTGATAAAGGAATTCGTGCGCTGTGCTTAATTTACAGCAGGCCTGGCAGCCGTCCACTGGTGGAGCCCAAGCTGACTGTGGAGATCCAGCCGATTTTGTTTGAACGCCGCTAACGTCATACTAGCATCAATCAAAGGTAATGATTTCAGCGAGCTCAGATGTCTCAGAGTGATGTTTCAAACAGGGCGGTGGACGGAAGCGTTGAGGACAATGAGGCGGAGGGGGTCGAGTTTCAATTCCCTGCAGCTTCCTCTTCATCCTGCTCCTGAGTTTTCTTCATCCTCCCACTTGGTGTGTGTGTGGAGCAGGACTTCATAAGGAAAGACAGAGCACATCTGGAGCCGCAGCCATGGGGCCAAACACGGCGCCAGCCCCAGCTCTGGGCCAACGCCACAAATACACTCACACAGAAGCGCACACTCTTCCTGCTGCTGTACGCTGGCACCAAGGTGTAGGTTCTCACTCGTTCAATAGTCAAAGCTCTGGATGGTTTTATCACATACTGTATCTATATATACATTTCTGACAAAAGGAACAGTTTTTAGCTTTGGCTGCCACAAAGCTGAAAAAAGTCAGTCTACTTAAAAAAAAAAATCCCTCTGACTGTAGTGCCCTTAAAAGCTTCTTAAATTAATCCTAAGAAATTAACATAAGCAGATACCATTCCTTTCTCATCGGGGCAGGGCAGACCCTCATGCATGTTAATTGTTCACAGCTTTTATAATCCAGCCTTCAACATGTGGGACCCAATCCAGTCAGTCTGTTTTTGATTAAGACCCGGCCACGTGGGATGGGAGAATCTGAGCGAGGGATCTGCAGTACATTTTTTCGGGTTGTGGCATCCGAAACTATTGTCTTGATTGGCCGACTGAAATTTTTTTTTGTCGTGCTCAGAGTTGTGATTATTGTTAATTTGCCCAACTGAATGAAAATAATACATGCCGAATAGAGCTGGGTAATTACATAGTATGTAGGAAGGATGGAGAAAGAACAGATCTGGAATGGATGATTACTCCTTTTTTTTGGGGGGGGGGGGGGGTTGAAAAATATTTTCATCTCACACCATGAAAAACCTCACGGAGAATCTTGAACTTCTGGCACTTTCACGTGAATCGATCAATCAAGAACAATGTTAGTCTAGATTTGTGTCACTCTTGCAAGAATGAAAATAGTTCTAAATGGGAGAATATATTGAGTGTGATACTTAACACATGTTTGTTGCAGTAATGTTCACAGAAAAACAGCATCTTTAACACAGAGAAGAAAAGGTCGTAGAAAATGTAAAGTCATTTTCATCTTATTAGCTCGTCCCTTCAGGGTTTGTTTTATTGCTGGATTTGGAACATTGAAAAGAGATAAAAGAAAAGACATGCAAAACAACAAACAACATTTGCTGGTTAACAGCCTATAAATGTATGTTTTCTAGGTTACGGAACTGGTGTACAATGCCGGCTATCTATTTCAGTCTTGATCTCGTCACCTAAGTTAGGATAATGCATGCATCATATTTCATTTTCTTAAGTTATTTTGGGAAATGAGCAGAAAGTAGAACATTTCATCCTCATAAACAAAACATTAATGCATAATATTCATCGTACAGCATCTAAAAATAGCTGGCGTCAGTACAAATCTTTTATTTGGTTTATATGAGGACATGAGCCCCTGTGGCCTTTTGCTTTATAGCCCTGATGGGAACCTAAACTAGACCAGGGTACAGATTTTGGGGATGGGATAATGAAGATGAATAATTTGGTGGTCAGACAGCTCTGTGCTGTATTGATGGGTCACCAGGGAGCGTTTCATCACCAGTGAAGCAGTTTGTCCTGTTATGCTTCCATTCTTGATCAGTGTGTCAGGTTTCAGGCACATGGACTGGATTAGCTATATGTGGCACCAGGGCCCCGTCCACCACACCCTGACTAAGCAGTGACTGGTGTGTGTTGGGGGAGGTCCTCCTTTGTTTTCTCTATAAACACAATGTACATTTAAGACTTGTTGTTGCAGAATGGTGCCCATTTATTGCCGCTGAAGCCACCGTTGTAAAGCAGCCTGAGGAATGTTGCTGGAATTTGGCTTCCACTGTAGAGAAGGTAACCACCTAAACCACAGGTTATACTAGAGGCTCACTTTTTCTTCTCTAAAATTGTTCAAGTTTATGTTTTTTTTTCAATACAAGGACATAATGATACCACTGCCATTATTTTGTAGATTTGTACATATACAACTAACATATATACTTTTAAAAAATATATATATTTAAACATTTTTGTTGAACTGAACAATTACTCTTTGAGGTAAAAAATAAAAATGCTCTTTACAAGACAGTCCCAGCCCAGACAAGCAGCAGCACAATTGTTTAGACACTTGTCAGCTATGCAATTATACATATTTTAAACAATTCATTGTCAAATATGTTGAACAGACATGGAATAATAAGCGTAATCAGCAAGTATTTATCATAACAATCACCAAACCTCATTATTAAGGAATATAAAATTATATTGACTCCCTGAAAATTATTTGGTTCTTACCCAGATTTAACAAAAACAATGATTTAGACTTAGAAGTGGAAGATATTTAAGTGTTTTTAAGAGTTAATTTCTTATTTTAAGTGTTTATACATCTATAGACATACTTATTTCTAGATTTAATAATCTTAATTCAATAAGTCTTGTTAGGTGAAGAAAGTTCTCTTGCTGCATGGATAAATATTTCAACTGTTACTTCATCAAGGAGGTTATGTTTTTGCCAGAGTTTGTCTGTCTGTCTGTCTGTCTGTTAGTTAGCCAAATAACTCAAAACGTTATGGACGAATCTTGATGAATATTTCATGATGTGTTTGATGGTGTCACACGGAATAAATGATTAGATTTTGGGGATGATCCGGAAGAGATCTTGGATTCTGGATCACTTTAAAATGTATCCACCATTTACCGCAATGTAAAAGTGCTCCAGAGTAAATTTTAATCAAGATTCGTCCATAACTTTTTGAGTTATCTTGTTAACTAACAGACAGACAGACAAACAAACTGGTGAAAACATAATCTCCATGGCGGACTTCTCTTCTGCCTTGGCGGAGGTTTGCGGTCTCAGATTGCTTTTCTAGTTTTGAGTACCTTTTTCATTCGGTTTAGTGTTTTTAAACACCCCTTTTTGCAATCCTGTACTTGGTGAGTTTGCTAATGCTTTTTGTAATTCATTCCAAGCAGCGACAGCACTGATTCAGTTTTCCTTCTTCATAATGGAACTTTAGTACAGTCAGATAATCAGAAATTCCAGTATTGAAGACCTCATATTTTTTGATAGAAACCAAGGAGAAACACTAAAAATAGATTTCACCCCAAAAAAATAAAAAAAAATACTATAGAATGTTTGAGTCTGTGAATGGACAAGGTAGATCATCCAACTTGTGAATATATATAGAAGTGAGGAGCTTAGAATTTGTTCTATAGCTCAGCGTTCCACGGTAAACAGTATCCTTTTAACATTATGCTTTTTGTAAATTGGATTTCTGCAGAGTGAATAAAGTACGTGTGTGATGCATAATTAACATACAAAACAATTAGTGTGTTTTGCTTAAAGGCCTTTCTGTGTATTCCACTCATGGATTTCATTATCAGGTTTCGTGCTGCAGTTTGGACTGGACTCAACATTATCCGCTTTTCATAACTGTAGCGACTGCAGTGTCTTTTGTGTCACTGCTCAAGCCGCTTCATTTACACATTCCATTTATATGACACACATTTGAACAACCGGGAGAGAAGTAAAACATTAAACCATGGTCAACAGTCTCACAGCTCATGGACTTTCTGTTGGCATCACTGGTACCAATGATACACCAATGGAAGCATTTATTAGGACTGTGTCAGCGAACGTCTCCTTTTCAGGGAACGTTTGGCCATTTTCCCAGAGCCTGACCACAATGGAGCTGAAACTGCAAGGTGTTCTCCCACTCTTTATCTCAAAATTCTTAAATCAAATTAGGCAAAACAAGCATTGACTGAAACTCTCATGAAGAAGGGAGTTGTGATGAAACAATGTCTAATACTTGGTTTCACATTTGAAGCTGCTCTTAACTAGATTACTATTAAACACAATGAGCTTTTCCAGGTGGGTTTAGTTAAAACAAGTGGATTGTTGTCAGTTGTACATGAATAAAAAATGAATGTCTTAATGTATGTCACTTCAGGAAACCATTAAATTTCCCTTACTGACAAAAATACGTACATAATAAACAAAAAATATATAAAATGTGGTACGAAGCTCTTCATTTTTTTTTCTCCTTTATTATAAAGTGTATTTCCATGAATAAAAATGTGCAAATGCTGCAAAAATAGAGATAATGGTGGAGGTTCAGTTTTAAAATGTATGGTCAAGATGGACATTGAAATAAGTGATGTAAATGAAATTCATGAAGTTGTTATTTGTATAATTGTTAAATGAGGGGTAGGATTTTTAATACTTCAACCTACTCCTTTTGAGTGGTGACTCCTTATTTTGTCCTTTGTTCTGTATTTTATTTATTTATTTTATTTAATTTTCTTTTTTAATTAATTGATACATTTTTTAAGATGAACTGCTCAAATAAAAATAACTGAACTGAACTGAAAATCAACGAAACAACAACAAATAAAGATAGACAGAAAAACAGAAAACCATTTTATACCATTTGTGATAATACAGTGTTAGGTTGGTTTTTTTTTAATTATCTCTCATATTTCTGTGTTGTATGCCACCAACCAAACACTGGATATTTTTCCAATTAAAACAATTCATGGTGAGTTCTGTTCCTATTCTGAGAAAACCAGACCTTGTTATTGTAAAGACTTTGTCCTGTTGAATTTCAAATTGTAATGAAACGGAATCCACCCGTGAAATCATATGCCTTTCACGTCTGGCCACACAATTTCAGTAAATCTTTGTGTGACACTGTTAAATTGAACCTTTAAAAAGGTTAATGTTAGAAATAAAACATTTGATTTCTATCCGAATTAAAGATGATTTAGTACTCTCATGTTTTTTCCCCATCTAAGGATAATTTGATTTTAAAATGCATTAAAATACTCCAATAAATAATACAACTAAAGAAATACAAAGAAAACTAGGGCTGCGTGTACAATAAAACAAAGCCAGTGGAAAACCAGCATATCCAAACATTTCCATCAGCTCACAGTCTAGTTTGACTCCAGAATAGATCTTGAAGGAAAAACCAGTGCCAATGGAAAGAGCAGAAAAAGCACATTTTCGGTTCTGTAGTCGCCAAATTATGAAAACTGTGTCATCGTCACATCATCTTATCCAACAAAGAATGCTGTCTTTAACCCCTCTCCTCTATGTCTCCACACTGCATACATAATGACAGGCTAGACGCAGTGAAGCCAACTGAAAATAGATAATGATGTGTTATCTCAGTCACTGAGGTTGTTCAGTATGTAACGGTGCCAGTCCCCTGAAGAAAACGTCAGCAAGGATGTCTCATGTATCCATCATGTTCTTTTAGATGCAGCCATGCTCCTGTTCCATCAATATTAGTGCTGTCAAATCAAGTCACATACGTCCGTAGCAGTGTCACATGACATTATGTACATGGGAGGGAGGGCACATTGAACAGCGGCTGGCATGGGCCTTTGAAACACAAGTGACTCACAGATGGTTATCTTTAGTCCTGACAGTAAATATAATGATGAGGTCATGCCAATCTCAGGGTGTTTTGTCTGTGCCAATGATTCCACTGAATCATTAATTTTTTAGGCCGACACATTTAAAGTTAGGTTGATGGTCAGGTTAGTTCAAAACAGACTGAAGTCACAGTTCAGTCTAAGCTGCCCTAGGAGCTGGAATGCTGGGGGAAGTACAGACACTGAGTTCTTTCTCTTTCTCTTTCTCTCTCTCTCCCTTTCTGTCTCCCTCTCTTTCTCTCCCTCTCTCATCAGTTTTTGTCATTTTTATAACCTATCTTACATACCAAGTCTGTTCATGGCAAGTCACCTGGTGTCCCCTTTCCCCGCTCTCTTGACAGTGTCTGCGTGGGAGCCATGGACGACAGGATCTGCTGTGACTCGCCTGTGCTGACCTGTGACCCCGGACCTCTCCTCCCTCGCCTGTCTGGTGTCTGGACCAGCCCCCCCCCCCCTCCTTCATTTATAAATGGACGTTCATCTATAGCCTGTCCGCCTATGGGAGTGGATCTTTCCTTCAATGTGGTTCTCCTTAAGGTTTCTTCTTTTTCCCACTGGGTTTTGAAGTTTTTTCTTGCCAAGAAGAAGGGTCTAAGGACAGGGGATGCTTGGGACTTTTCATATATCTCTGTAGTTGATTGTGTTTCTATAAAGCCCTGTGAGATTACTTGGTTGTGATTTGGGGCTTAATAAATAAAATTGAATTGAATTAATTTTTACTTAATCCAAGGTTTGGTGGATTTCAGGAAACTCTACATCTGTAGAAACCAAAATGCAAGTGAAAAATTGGGAGAATTTGATAATACAGACCTTCTCTCCACCTGAAAATACCCATGCTGTAGACCACTTGAATTATATAATGCCAAAAAAGTAATTAGGGAACTTTTTCTCATGTGCCAAAAAATCATTTAAAGATGTTAAACATACACTCATAATATTTTAGGTGATGCTCAGCCAGTTAATGTAATATCTTAGGAGACCCAGTACTTAACCCAAAATGTCTCTGGTGTGAACCTTTCCCATAAACTGTACAGAAGGGAGAAGTGGAAAGTGTGATGATATGACTGTTTTTTGAATGCTATTTTTCAGCAAGTAATTCACAAATGTTTGTTGGCTTTATTATGATAAAAGTGGCCATATTTAGATGGTAGCCATGGAGCTGCAGGAGGACAAGTGGTCAGAGCCATCTGTGGGAGGGTAATGGGTGAATTAATGCTAAATGTTAGATGACTGATTCAATAAACCTAATGAGTACATGTGACTAAGTCATAATAGCCTTGTTAAAAGAATTTAATAACCACAACTACAGTCAAACTATGTGTGTTGTTCGTTTGTGTGCGTGTGTGTGTATATATATTATATATACATATATATAAATTGTACGTCAATCGGAGCCATCATGAGGCCTAGGAAAAACGGAATATTTTAAAGTTCTACAGCTGTCAGGGCTTTTTGGAGTCAACCCCAGTGGCCATCAATGATATTACAACTATAACAGATGGTCCATATTGATAGTTTAATTTTCATTCCCTTCCCTTTGACCTCTTCTCATTTCACTGATCAAAAACTCAGTCTTATTCATAGTGTTTTTCTGGTACTTCAGATAGTTTAATATTCAAGAAATTAACAGTAAGCAACTGTATTAGACATGTTTTTTTTTTTTTACATTATTTTCTGTACCCATTTCTTTTTCCTGCAAGAACAAAATCTTGCAGAGGACTAAATTCATTTGACAGACACTGTATAGTAGGAAACCTTTAAAAAGTCATGACATCAGATGAGTTACTCTATCAATTAACACTAGTTTAACTGTTCACTGGAAAACATTTTTATGGTGAGGCAAGATAAGATAAGACTTCATTCATGAAAATGCTTATTTATTTATGACCTGTACTGTTACATGTGTTGTTTATGACTGACAAAGACAAATAAGTAACTTGTTTGAGACTTGATTTCAGTGTAAGTATTTTTCTTGCTTTTATTATTGTGTCTTCGCAGATATTATCTCATATTTTAGTCTCTTGTGACAGATAATATAAAGAAAAACCTTCACAATGCATTGTCTACCCTCTTGCTGTGCTCTTCTTCCCATTATATTACTAAGCTTACAACCACAGCCACAAGGGATAAGGACTTCCTTTCTGATGTAAACAAGGAACTCACTGTAAGTGTCTCTCAACTACGTTACAGTCGAAGATGGGATAAAGACAGCCATCCTCACATGTTTTGAAACTTTTGTCTTACTCATCAAACTATTAGTAATATACTGAGACATTCAGGTGATTAGACTGTAGAGAATGTCTCGGCAGATATACATCTCTGTTTGTTGTGTCTTCAGAGACAGAGGAGAAGATGAGTTAGAAGGTCATAAACTGGATTTATGAGATATTTGGTGAGGGGTGAAATAAAGGCCAATTATTGGTAATTGCCCTTGATTCAGCAGTCATTCAAACACACATGCAGGCGTTATAAACATTTCCAAATCTCCCCATAGGAATCTCATATCAGCTGGGTAGAAGCTGGAATCAGGAGCAGAAGTGAAGCAGGACTCACCCTCTTCACTGTAAACACCCAATAATGTCTGAATAAGGAGGTAGAGGATGGACAACTGTAAACTAAGGTGTTGGTTTCATTTCAGTTTGCACATAGACATTCTTCTGAGTGGCTCACAGGGCTATAACCTCCTGACCTCAGCTGGATCTTTGCTCTTTTTGGGGGGGAGGTGAGGGATGGTCCCTGCTGTTTCTTTTGTGATGTTTTCATAACATAAGGAAAAAGTATTTTGTCAGGGGAAACAGCCATATGTCCTCTGAACCACTCCCAAAAGGAATAGATTTATATATATTTTTTGGCATTTGTATTATTGTTTGGTACAATAGGGGTGGGAGAGATAATAATTTTTTTTTATTATTTCTTCCCACTCCCTTTTCGAATATGGTACTTGCCTTCTTATTTTTTATTTATGCTATATTGTCTTTGTCTTGTTATTTGATCAATTATTGGCTTTTGAAAGATCAAATGTTTTTGTGCTTGAGATATTCTAAATAAAATGACTAAACTAAACTAAAGTGAATAAGATTAGTTTAAGCCAGATGTCTGGATGGATGAATTAGTCAAACGCAAAAATTACACTGAAGACATTAATCATTTTAGATCAGTTTCCATATACAGACCAGTTTAATCTTAAGTGGGCCAATGAAATACTATCATAATAACCTAGAAATACTCACATTTCCAATTCTTTCTTTTTGTAAATATTTACCTCCTCCAAGGAGGTTATATTTTTGCCAGTTTGTTTGTCCGACTGTTATTTAGCAAGACAACTCTAATAGTTATGGACGGATCTTGATGAAAATTTCATGACGTGTTGCGGATATCAAAAAGAACAAATGATTAGATTTTGGTGATGATCTGGAAGAGATCCTGGATTCTGGATCACTTTGAAATGTAACATTGTGGTAAATGGAGAATACATTTCAAAGTGATCCAGAATCCAGGAGGTGTTGTCATGGTTATGATCTTCTTCCTTGGTGGTATACTAGTATGACCTGAATACATCATTGACTGCCCAAGAAGTTTGGTGTCAAAGGACTTAAATTTAGATTAGATATCAGGGTTCAAAGTTACCTCTACCAAACGGTTGAGCTGACCAACACAGGGTTAATAAATGATTACAGGGGGTATAAAGTGCCTAATAATGTAGTTTGAAATGTAACTTCACCCCAGTAACTTCCTCCACACATGAATCTTGAACCACAGCAGACTGAAGCATTCACTGAACAATATAACACGTTGTGGACGACTGCACTAAACTGTACACAAGACAAAGTTTCACACAAAACCCTGATATTTGCAGGAGTTATCTTCTCTTGGTTTTGCTCAAAATCTGCTCCCTCTCCTCGCTTATGTCATCGATCTCCAGTGTTGAATAACTGAGGCCGACACATTTTGACATGTAAAAAGAAAGAAGCTTTTTCTCCTCTGATACATTTAACTTGAGTGTTAACACATCGAAGGGAGTCGTGGCCTCTTCATGAATTAAACATTGTTGCCATCAAACCCCAGAGGGAGTGTTACCTTGCCATCTACAGCAGAAGAGGACAGGGGCTGAGTCGGTAGTACAAGAAACTCAGAACTTAAAAGTCAGGGATAGCATTTTAGTTGCATCATCTCGCCAACTCTAGTATTTATAAGCCACTGTGGTGCATCCTTAGGCTGATTTAAAACATTAGATGTTATCAGCAGCCTCAGCACTTGTTCTCATTAACACATAAGATCAGCACTTTTCCACCACACTCTAAGTTTCGGCACACTTTCTTTTTCTCTTTGTTCTCTGGAGGAGTTTAACCAAACAGTTGGCAGAGGTAGAGATGTCTCTGATGGCCCTTGGTAGCCTGCAGCCTTTCCTGATGGCCTAAAAGCATGCTGTTTCAATGATCGCACGCTCAAATGATCACCAAGAGTTTGGAGAGCATACGCAAACATGGGATGTCCCAGCGGTCCAACAGGGAGAGGTCTGTCAACACTGTGGTAATGTGTCAGTGTCACCAGATCTGTATATTGACTGTGTTAAAACACCTCTGACGCACTCGCATGGTCAAGGGACAAGGAAGTACTAACAGCGCAGAAAAGAATCCATACCATATTTAACACACAGGTTGATTTATTCTTATTTGTTAATAGTTCACTGTTGTTTTTCCTTTTCTCAGCGGGGCGTTATTGTGCGTTTCTGTTTGTTTACACATGCACTGCAATGAATCTTGAGTCCATATTTGTGTCACTGTATACTGAGCAGATAAGGTGAGCAGTGAAAGATTCAGTCTATCTAGAGGGTCGTGAAGGAAGTCCTTTGGTCTATACAGGAAGCATGTAAACTGAGCTGCAACTGAAAACAGGAAGGGAGTGATGGATTGTTACAACGAGGAGAGGAAGAGCTTGATCACTCCAGCACATGGCTGAATTGTTAGAAAGCTGTTAAGATGTTGCAATGCAGGAAAAAGGAGGGTGTGTGTTGGAAATGGGGTCACGAGGTCATGTCATGAAGTTTCGGTACCAATAAGATTTTGGACTATAAATGTGGATTGTAATGATTTTAATCCTGAACTAATAAGACTTTTTTTTTATGTGCCTTATACTTTTGAAAGTCACAAATACATACTTTAATTTGGCTTTATTAAAGGAAAATGATCACATAAAATAACATAAGAAGAGGAGCCATTGCAGTGACAGTAATTCAGCAACGTTACAGCACTGTTTGCAGATCTGGGTGGTCTCTGGATCATGACCTCATGAGCCTCAGAAGAGACAGGTGTTGCCACATTTCGTTATCTCCCTGCATCTGCTGCAAACAGTCGACCTGAAGATTAAGCAATGTCCTAAAAATGTGAATGGAAATGTTCACACATTGTCACCTCAGAGGTAGAATTTTCTCAGCTGGTGTTTACTCGACAGAGGGAGGAAAAACATTACTGAAAAATTGTAGGTTAAAATAAATATTCTATTTAAAGTAAATGGTTGTTTGTCTGTTTATGACACCTTCAGGGTGTACTCCGCCTTCACCCGTTAGCTTCTGGGAGTGACTCTGACACTGTTGTGATCTTTGTGAATGAATGAATGAATGAATAAATGAATGAATGAATGTTCTAATGGACTATCTATGGCCCAAGAAGCATTAAGTATGATCCGCTGTCTGAGTATGTTTTATTGTATGTCTTGTTTGGCACCTGTTACTGCAGCTCTTCTACTGTCATAACCATGAACTTTCCTGTAAGGGTTCAATAAAGTATCTATCTATATAAAACATATTTAGGCAAGTTGATGTTAAAAACAGAAAAAGTGGTCATAACACCACAAATGCTATAAAGTTGTCCTAGAAGATGTGATATTTCTTCATCTTTTTTCAGGTATTGTGATGAGGTCCCTCTGTGTGTCTGTCAGAGGGTGTGATCTGTGCCTCAGGCCTCCTATAAGATGGTCTGGATCTGGAATCTCATTTTATGATTATGTGCTGTTGCAAGATAAGGTACTGATTTTAGTGACTTTTGTGTCATATTTTCTTGTTTTGTTTTTTTTTTTGGGGGGGGGGGGCGGCAAACATTCTACATAATAATGTCCACCAAAATTTTCAAATTCTTTGTGATACAGATTATCCAGAGATGAGAGTATACTTTCATATTGACTTTGATGTTGGATATTCCTTATCTGTATGAGTTGACCAGTTAGGAATCTACACAGTAAATTTTGCAGTGTTAAATCAACACTTAGAGAGTTAATTTGGAGACAATGGGACCAAATACACTCTAGAAGAAGTTAAATAAACTCTCTAAGTGTTGATTTAACACTGCAAAATTTACTGTGTAATAACTGTTTCTGTTCCTGTTCAACCTGGTGATAGAACTAACAATAATGACACTGACACTTCACTACCACTAAACTCACCACTACAGACAGAACTGTACGAATCCTGACAGAATGCTTCATTGTTCAAAGAACTGATTCATATCATATCCAAATATTTCATTTAGTGAGCTCATAACTAGAGCTGCACCATATTAAACAAACAAAAAAACAACATTGCAATTTTTTTTAACCCTGAGATATATATTGCAATGTGAAAAAATACTCAGGGATATAGAACACCTGTGTGGTGCTGACACAAACGGTCAAACAGATTAATAGACGACACAAAATATACATTTCAGTATCATCCTTCTTTTAACCAAAATACAGTAATTCCACATAACTGATGTTGCTTTTGTTTCTGGCACCAAATCTTCATTTTGGGTGATTTTCTCTTGTTCGTTGCTCATTTTTTTCAGTTTTATTACCAGTGATTCACTCCAAACTGGTTCAAAATGATTGTGATGTGCTCAGTGTGTGTGTCAGGTTCTATTCAAATTACATGAGAAAATGTTGAGCTCATTTGTCTCTTATATTGCAGGGCCTGCGATGTCACTATTGTGCACACGTACAATGTGATGTCGATGCTCAAACAATATATTGTGCAGTTTTACTCAGAACATACCATAATTATTCATTGTGCTTATCATTATCTACATCATCATCTACAGCAGCATCATTAGCTTCTTAGTCTAACTGAATGGACACATAAAAATGATGACTTCAATTCACTTAATGGAAAAACATTCAACAAGAACAAGGCAACTCCACATAACTAATCACTCATTAAACAATAAATCTGCAGATTATGGACTGCACTTACATCGTGCTTCTGCACCTTCATGGTGCTTAAAGTGCTTTACATAGCCTCACATTCAACCGTTCACAAACCAATGGGCAGCTGCTGCCATGCAAGGTGATGCCAGATCTACTGGGAGCAATTTAGGGTTCAGTGTCTTGCCCAAGGACACTTCGACATGGACAGTCGGAGCCAGGATTCAAACCAACTGAACCACAGCTGCCTATAATTATGTTATTATGTTGTTTGTCAGATAGTTTGTTTGTTTGTTTGGCACTGAACAAGGAATATACCGTAATTAATTTGGTTTAGACATCCCTAAAAGTAGAAATACATTATGAATGAAGGGCTGACATGAGTAAAAGAGAGTAAAACAACAAACCTCAAAGTGCCTGGAACCTGTTGATAACTGTATAGCTAATCCCTTGACATTACTGTTAACATATTTATGTTTAACATTGGTAGTGTGTCTGAGGGATCATTACTCAGTGTTTCTCAAGCCTACAGGCAGACACCTGCGAATGAGCATTTTGTGGTAACTGTCAATGCATTTGATGAACTCCTCAAGCAGTGACTCAGCCGTGCTTCTTTACTCCCAGCACAAGAGTTCACAGGTCAAATTCATTCCTCTTTTTTTGCTTGTCAGTCACTGGTGTCACATTCCTCTGAAACAGATATAGTCGACACAAAAGCAGTACTTACTTTCTTGCCACTTTTCTGCCACAGCTGCAGTGGCTCAGAAATAGCAGTCTAATTCACAACTGACACACTGACGCCAAAGTGAAAATTCTGCCTTTCTGACCTTTCAAATCTCTTTGACCTAACCTAATATACTCAACCTGAATCATCACTGTTCTTCTACACTGAAGACAGGATTTTTTTTTTTAAAAAAAGCTCCTGTAATCTCTGCTAATATATTACATTAAACTAATGATATAAACTGCATTGAAAAGCTCTGCCAGTTTTTTCAATATTGTCATTCTGCTGACATGACTTATTGCAGACATTGTATAAAATCAACACTGCAACAAGACTCTGCTCACTATCGTCTCACACTGAATGGCATAATAATGACTTTGAGCATATCTGCAGAGCTGTCGAGGCAGATGAACCACCATACTGTCTCTGACACAGAGCAGGATGTATGTTCATGCCTGTACAGTGTCTCTGTAATCAGCATCCTGGCTGCCTGTGATAAGCCATAGTGGTATATTGTAGGGCTATGACTGGCTGTCTGCCAGGAGGATCACCAAATGCACAAAACCACTGTGGACACCATCATTAAATAAACACACACACACGATTGAAGGAACATTACCTAACGCCTTTTCTTTTATAGTAACAGCCAGAAAACCTTGTGAAAATCACAAACACTTTGCCGTGTATAGAGAGTAGCCATACATACTGGAGTAAAAAAGTTAGACATTTGTCTTGAATCACTGATCGCTCACTGTTCTTAATGGGAATAACATTCATTTCACCTGTCTGAGACCTCTTAACCTATAGTAGACAACACATGACAGGAATGGTGAAAGTGCTTTAGTCACTTTCTATATTATTACTCTTTCACAGTAACCTTATGTTATGTGTTTTCACATCAGTGTATGCATTATGTTACTTCGAGCTTCCTGTCAATCACCTGACGGCCTGAGAAAGAAAGAGAAGTCTATGCCTAAAAATAATCCCTCATAAATATTCAATTTATAACAGTTGTTCTATTTCAGATACATACATTCAGACCTTTCTGTGTGGCGTTTGCATGTTCTCCCCGTGTCTGTGTGGGTTTTCTCCAGGTACTCCAGTTTCCTCCCATCATCCAAACACATGCACTGATAGGTTAATTGGTTAATCTAAATTGTCCATAGGTGTGAATGTGAGAGTGATTGTTTGTCTATATATGTTCAGCCCTGAGATGAACTGTAGACTCATACAGGGTGTACCTCAACTTCACCCATTGTAGCTGGATTAGGCCCCTAGTGACCCCCGTGACCCTAGTGAGGATAAAGCGGGTTCAGATGATGAGACATCAATTAATTTTGAGGTTGGATGGATTGCATTTTATCTTCTTTTAAAGTGGCCAATGTATTGCAGTCTTCATATTAAACGCAGAAATAAAATACAGTTCAATAAAATAGGCTCAGTGGTATTAAATTTTCCTTTAAATGGGAACTATCAGAACCAAAAACTGTTCAATGCAAATTGTTTTGAAAGAAAACGTTAAGTCGTTTTTTCCAACTTGTGGTTTTGTAAAGTGTCATTTTGTGCTGTAATTTTTTTCTCAAACCTTGGACAGTGATTTACTTTTAATAACTTCCATTCTTCTCTGATTACTTTTTTGGGTATTATCTAAAAGAGGGCCTTTGGAAAAACAAAGCGCCCTCCCCTAGATTCATTTCAGCAACTGTATTGTACAATAAATCAGATCCCAAACCCCTTAGTCAGGGAAAATACACTCCATGTGCAAGTTGTACTACGTTGCATCAGCCAAGAGTGGAAAAAAAAAAAAAAAGGTTTTTAACATGCAAAGAGGCTGAGTGAGCCAGAGGCAGCTCTTCAGCCAGAGCTCCATCTTTATGAGCCCACAGACACGATCACACTGGAACATGTGGTTTTGATCTGCTCACGTGCAAGGCCGAGGCCAGTTAAAGCAGCAGTACACAATGATTATTCACTATACTGCAGCAATGAGAACCACATGCCATTTTAAACCCAAATGCCCTGATCCTGGTCTCTGTTTTCAGTCATGTCCTGTCTCGCGGGAGCCTTGTTCCCAAGCCTCCAAACAATGGCACTGTATTCATTCAACTTTTCAAACAGTTGTGACTATATAGCTCCTCCAAAACAGGTTTTATTGTAACACTGGCTTAAATTGGCCAATGAGTTAAATAGCTGTTGAGTGAAATAATTTTGTAATTTGTTAACCATAGACACAGCATGTTTCTTGAATAGCACCACACCCAAGGATTTCAAGGATTAAAGACAATACTGAGTGAGTTTCTAAACAATGAATCATCATTTTCAGGCAGATAATGTACGTAAATCTGGATACTATACATCCTCCTTCTCATCTAACAACAAATATATTATCACTGCTACATGTGCATTTTCTGAATTTCAGGCACAATACATTTAACAAGTATTCAGAGAATGCCTAATCTTGTCCCTATTTTGTGCCAATCTCCAGTTTCTATGACAACCCTTTCTTGAATTAGAGCCAATAATGTGATTTTGACCTTTCTGCTAAACACGACCTTGACCTTTGGCAATATTGATCATTTCGTTATATGTATATATGTGTCAGCGCGTGTAATATTATGATAATATATCCAGTATTGATTAAGTTATAGCGTGATAGGTCTATGCTTGACACACACAGTGTTACAGAAGTTCATTTTGCGACATGTCACCTTTGACCTCTAGATATCTCAAAAACTGTTGGTCATAGGTGATAAGACCAATGAGGAGAATTGTAGAAATCTTCATTTGCCATCGTTTGGTACAAATCTGAAAGCTCTGTGTTCTTGAGTTAGAACTAATAATGTGATTTTGACTTTGACCCTTGACCTTTGTGCAAATGGATCATTGCATCTGATGTTCATTAGCTATATGTATATGCCCATGTAATTTCATGGTTATATCTCAAGTACTCATTAAGTTATAGCATGATATGTCTCTGCAGACACACACACACACACACACACACACACACACACAATTATCATAATAATAATAATAATAATAATAATAATTACAATAATCTCACCCAATGTTGGGCAAGATTAACAAAATGTATAAAACTAAAACATATTAAGGTTAGTATATGCAAACATAATATCTAGTAAACCAATTTGTGTAAAATTCTATTTATTCATAAGATAATATTATTCAAAATGATAGACTGTCTCTGAGTTAATAGCTTCACTTCTCAGATTCCTTATGATTTAAATTAGCATGTCTGTTAGATCCACCTATATATATTCTGCATTCATGATATATCTTAAAAACATGCATCACTTGGATTGTCTATTTTGTCTATGCATGCAAGATTTACCACATTTTTTATCTCTGAAACAGATCTGATTAAATAAAAAAAGTACAAATCAGTGCACTTAATCAGAATTGAAATTTGGGAAAGGTATTAAGGATGCATTTAAATAATAAACTAATGGGGGAAAATGCTAGGATGAAAATGCAGAGTTTAAAAAAAGAACGTTTTCTCAGTTAACTAATGTCAAAAGCTGATGGATATTCTATATAGTTAAAATGCAATGTATTAAAAATACACAGCATATATATTGAATCCATATAAATGATAGGTAAGATGTATATGTTATACTAAATGTATATTTTTTAAAAAATCCAAGTTTCAGGATATGGATGTGTATGATAGTAATCCATAACTTTGTAGTTAGAGGCACTGAGGCATACTCTGGGTCAGATATTACAATTGCCAAAATGTCACACTGATCTTTCCTGTCTGATTTCTCCCCCTCAGTAACTGTCCAAGTTGGATGTACCTGTGAATTTTCCCCATTTGTCTCTCAGCAGTACTGTGTGAAAATTGGCAGAGAAAAAAAAAAAAATCTTACTTGCAGCTCAGCTTTGTATTTTCTTTACACTGTTTTCACTGGCCATGAGTAGACAATTAATAACAAAAAAAAACTCTGCACTGACCTTCAAACCAGAGAAAAACTTTCATATTTCCCACTAAACAGCTGGCTAATCCTCTCTGGTGAGCCAGCAAACACCCTGAATCCACAGAAAGCCAAGAGTGGACACCCAGGCAGAGGTAGTGTTATAAATTTGTGCTGTGTAGGAGAAAGTGGCAGAACAGACAGGTCATAACCCTGAACCAGTGACTGTGTGGGAAGACTGGTGATGCATGCATCTTTATTTCTCTGTCTCTCTCATGCTGTTGCCTTGCATTCCACTTTAGACCGTGACAGGCATTCATTGCTCACTTGTGCCATTCAACACTCTTCTCCATTCACTTCTAAAGAGCAGGTGATAACCAAGAATACTTTCACTGTGTTGACAGTCCGCATGCCAGTGTGAGAAAAGAATATAGTGGTGACATGACACATTTTAGCCACCTAGAAAAGACATTATAGGTAATTGTGAGGCCTTCTATAGTGTCCAATGAGGTCATCCAGTCACGCTACATGAATATTATTCTCCTCACTGAGCGGCTGAGGCTGTAGCTTCAGGGCTCAAGGCCATCTATGCCCGAGCTACAACAGCTCAGCCTTTTATAAAAACTTTTGCATTGTCCTACATGACCCCTCCCTGTTATTTCTGTCCATTCTCCCAAATGCCACCATAGATAATGCGTAATGCACGTCATCATTCTTCCCTCAGATTAGGCCGAGGGGAATATTGTGTTTGGGAGCCCTCTTAAATGTGCTGAGAGCAAGGGAGGCTGAATGGGCTGCTGGGAGCAGGACTAAAGCAACAGGCCTGTGGTGTCTCTCCAGGGCGCCACTGGGAGAATCCAAGCGTGGAAGCCATCACAGCTCTGGGCACTGATGTGTTCTGACAGTGTTGTGGTAAATCTGCTCTGCTGTAAGAGGTACATAGGAAACACAGTGTGGTTCACACGGGGAGCTCCTTTTCCATCCACAGCTCGGCCTCAGTGGGGCATCATCCATGTGTGTGTGGCCGACTTCCGCATTTCAGGCACAGAAATCTCTTTACTCAATTCACAACTACTAGTTTCCCACTCCCACTCTCGCCTTGCTGCTACAATTTGTCCTGCTCCCTAGGGTGTTTGAATTAACCCAATGGGTCATCAGACTGTGGCCCTTTGGATACAACTGTAATAGAGCAAACCTCGTGGAATTTGCAGTTTGCTGTGCTGAGGCCTAACACATGTTTTCTCAGGGCTCGTGTGTCGAGGTATGCCGCGTGGGAAACACTTGCATTCCACACCCACTTGTTGACCTTCCCTGAACTCTCACTTTGCTGGCTCCTCACTGTTACCTTGGCCGTGGAGAGAGGATGTCCACCGACCTCATGGGGAGGATGAACATGTGCAGGGGGAATCACTCACTCAGCAAAAATAAACTGATGACACATTTTGTGGGAGTTATCCGGGGTTTTTTTTTTATTCATTTATTCATATTATGAAGTGCCTGAGAACTTTATAGATACTGATGGAAATCAGGTCATCTGTGATCATTATTCATGATTAATGCAAAATTTGTATTTCTATAGAGATTTACCACCATATGCCCTGTTCTTATGAATCAACTGTTTCTTGTGCTGCAGGATTTAAACCTTTTAAAACACACTCACTTTCTCCAGTTAAAACAAAGCCTAAAACAAACAAGAAAATGAACTTTAACAGCTGCTCACACAATGAGAAAAAGATCTTATCTGGTATTTCATCAGCATATAATGGTGTCTCCCCCAGGTGCTTTACATATCTGAATTAGGGATGCCGTGCAAGTCAATGTAAAAAATGTTTTAAGTGATTTGTAAGATGGAAAAATGTTCTATAATAATCATATGGGTTTACTTTAACCCTCAGAAAGCCAAGACACTTTTTATGGAACATGAATCGTTCATGCTTATTCATTTAGTATTTCTAAACTTTAGTGTCAGTTTCCATCAGATCTCAAACATTATCTGATTGAGGAGAGCCTCAAATATCAACTGGTTCATTCATCGTCACAGTTTGACATTAGCATTGACTAAGAATGGATGCATTTACCAGAAATAAGAAACATACAAACAGAATGTTTAGAAAGTTCATTTTGCCTTATGTATAAATTCACAGAACATATTTTAGACCTCCAAATGATTTGTTTGTGTACATTTAACAAATGTCCAACCTCCCACAAACTACAGACATGCATATAAAACAACACTATGTAAAACAAAACAAACTGTCAAATTTTAACCTTGTTTAAAGTACTTATTTCTCAGAATGACATAAAACACTTTCTCAATGACAGATCACAGAATGGCCAACCTCAAAACTCCAGAAAGCCAGCAAGTACTTGAGAAAAGTTCTTGGAAAAGTACACTTTATGGAGAAGTGGGAAGATTACACATTGGCATAGCTGTTATAAAGTAATGATTGGATACTCAGGGAGACTTGTGAAGGGTGCAAACTGCAAATTCACTCAACAATTGTACAAGTAGTTACTGTATTTGTGTAAGAACAGGTGAATGTATGTCCCCATGACTTCAACAGGTAAAGGACATACTGGACAACTGTGGCCTGTCGTACATCTGAACCACACAGCTGTTCATTTACTGTAATTTGGCTTAAACAAACTGTTGAACTGGTCCTGAAAGAGCAGCGTATACATAAACAGACATGACTTCTTATGATGTTTATGTTGAAGTTAAATCAGAACGTAACCTTGAAATATGTCTCTTATGTGAAAACCTTGGTTACAGGTAAGAAATGTGTAACTTTAGAACAAACAACAGAGATCCCTAAAGTCACCGGACAGTACAAAGGTTTGGAAAGAAGTCTGAAAATCAGTCATTTGTGCTGTAGTGTTTGTGGGGCAGATTAATTCCATGTTTTATTTGAATGCACTAATGCACATCTTGTTGATTTTAGACAAAAATACTTGCCAAAATACTGCTCACATCATCCATCAATGTATAAACTTGTAATGCTTCAGCCAAAAACAATCCATGATAAGGGTTTTACCTCTTTTTTTCAATTAATTTTATTACTGAATGTAAATATTTGTTTCTGTTATGACATAATGTTTGTGCTTCACACCATATATTTGGTGCTAAATGTAATTTAAATAAAAATACATCTGACATCACTTGGTCATGTGACACAGAAACTTAGAATACTGTAGAATAGAATCTGTCAGTAGGTTCACACATGTTATCATGCGCTACACTGACGTTTGTCCTCTGCTTTTAACTCATCACTAGATCGTGCATCACACATGTAGATGAGGAGCAGTGGGCTGCCATATCAGGCACCTGGAGACTTCTGGTTTAAAGTAAAATAAAAAATAATTGATAATAAATAACAAATATTTTAGTCCAAATGTTGCTTTTAACTTACCCCCAAAGAGTGCATTATTTACTTTGAAGTAAAGTTGAAAAAATAATAGATGGTTGTTGCACTTTTTTTCAGTGTATAACTTCTGTTAAAAGACATAGGTTTGTGTTGAATAACCTCTGTCCACAAGAGTATATACTAAAAGTAGTCTTTTAAGAAGGTTATGGTCATAATAGCGTGTACATTTCATCGTGTTCCTCATTAGTTACATTTGGTTTGTGTCATAAAAAGCCTATAAAATACTAGTTGGGATCAAAAACACAATCTGCAGATTTTTGCAGATTGTGTTTTGTGTGTTGTGTTTTGTTTGCAGATCATTTTTAGGTACAAAAACATGTGAAATATTATTAATATTACTGTACGTTTGTCATCGTGATTGAGTGTTCAGCGGTTCACCATCATTCACTGCCAGTGGATTTTAATCTTGGCAGGTATGTCATCATGCATATTATAGAAGTACTCCTGTGGTTTAACATCACATTTCTATTAAAGTTGGAGGTTTGTGAGGGATAAAACGCTGAAAGGCTGGAAGAAAAAGAAAAAGAAAAAAAAAACAACTTTAGATCCTTCAATAATCTTATAATATCATGTTATCTCATCTAACCCTGAACAGCTGTGTAGGAGTAAGAAGACAGTAAAAGATAAATGTCAAAGAATACCAGCTAATAAAATTCTAATCTAGTCTCCAACAGTTATTATAGACAGTAATTATAGTTATTATAAACCAAAGTAAATTAAGTATTTCTTTTTTTTTTTTTTTTTTTTTTACATGTTTTTCTCTTAAATTTGTTTGAATGTTACAGTAACTCAGGTTGGTTGTGTCCTGTTCTTCTAAATGACATCAACAGCATAATTAATATAAGACTGGAAACTTGTTTTAATGTGCAAGAGACAAAAAACAAAACAAAACATCCTGTCTTGTAAACATAGCAACTGTATGTTAATTAACAGGAATGGCCAGATCAGACAGGTAATAACAGTAAATCTGAGTTGAAGGTACTTTGGAGAGATTACATTTACTGCTGAGATGTGCTTTATAAATAAATAAATACATTCAAGAACTACAGAGAAATATTTCACTCCATTGTCTTCATGAACAAAACTTGTTAAATTTATGCCTTCGATCCACTCCCAACCTCAATCAAGGATATTAACATCATCCAGGTGCCTCTTCATGCTGTCTTTTGTATTTTAGAGTTTGTGTCCATTTTAGTGCTTTGCTTTTTTGAGGAGACTTAATCTTGTTTCAGAACCTTTCCATGACAGGAGCAATTTAACTGTGTTTTCTTCTAGCCTCCAAGGCGTGTGGCAGATGCCCTCTTTTCTTCCGAGGGGCCTCATATTCAAATCACAGCAGCTGGGAAGTGCATTGGTAAGAAAAAGAATGGGCAAAGACGGGGGCGTTTTCAAAGATGTAATGAGGAGGGGGTGAGCATTTGTTGAGTTCAGAGTATAATCTGGCACACTTCTATAACACTGAAACCCCAAGGTTCCCCTGTTTTTGATCCACACAAATGGTGTGAGGTGTGCGGGCTGGGACTTTGAAGCCCTTTGCTCAGTGTGGGCGGGGGTTGGCATGTGGCTGGAGAGACAGCAGGTTGTCTGCCCACAGGCACTGATGCTGTAGGAGGGGCCGTTGTAGGGAAGCACACATGTCACTCTCAGAGCCTGACATTATTTTCTTTGTTAGTCTCCATGTGGATAATGTATTCTGCATTCATTCATTGCCAATATGTGATTTTCTACAGTATGTTTCCACATATGCTGACCCTAGTGCTTCAGACTGGCCTGCTTCATTAAAAGCATCAGGAAACTACTGACAATAGACTAGTACAGTGTTTCCTAACCAGTGGGCAGTGAGAAATCATCAAGTGTGCCGTGAAAAATGATGTAATTTCACCTTATTGATACTGTAAGTGAGTAGCGCGATTATAAATACATACAACAGCACACACCACTGATCCTCTCAGAGCTGTTGAGTTGTCTTAAATTCCTGCAAAAGTGTCAGCTTTGTGTTTAAACAGGCTCGGGTTGTGCACTGAATAAGTAAATCAAGTCTAGATTTGCATTATATTTCAATAAATATACTTTTTGTGAGATTTTTCTGTGCCTTGTCGTGTTTCTAATGTAAAATATGTACACCAAAAGTAGGCGACAGTGAATATTACTTTGGAAGAAATAACAATTTCTTCAGGATTGAAAATTTTATTATATTATTGGCAGCAGATAGTGACATGACATGACAAAAAAATCTTTGGAATGAAACTTGGAAGAGAAAGATGAGTATGAATCCAAAGTATCAGCTTCCAAATTTTTTTTTGTAGCCTGCCTTATCTGAAGTAACATCGATATATAAAATTAAATGACATGACAGTCACATATTTTGGTGTACTTTATTCTGTGGCTTCTGTCGTGGTTTGGGATAGGCTTCTTTGTAACAATGTTATGAAGAAAATTTACATTTATTTATTTAGTGCATTATAAAAAATAATGTTCTTTCCTCTAAAGCTCAATGACAGGTCCTCTATTAAATGTATCTATTGAATAGGTGTCAAGTTTCTGTATTTTTTTTTAATTACATTACTGTACTTCTGTGTTATAAAACAAAATAAATGTAAATGCCAACCGCTTTAATTGCAGTTTATATATTAAAGTCAAAGTTTTGCCATATGGAAATAGCATACAGAAAATTTACAGCATAAAACTCTACAATTTCTAGAGGATTTTTTTACATTAGTAGCACTTATTGTACAAAAGTCAGCATATCTACTAATACACCAGGAAACTTCCAGCATTCACGTTTTATTTATGACAGTTAAAACAAGGCTACGGGAAAATGATCATGACATAGATACAACAAAAGGGAAAAATGTGGGGTTTTCAAAGTGCAAATATGCCATCACAAAGCACCAACCACTTCGACAAAATGTATTTATTAAATGTGTCTGTAGTGTCATGACCATTCAGGCCTGAGGCTAAAGTCTTCAGTGAGGGGTAAAAATGATCTCATGGTAACGACAGGTTAATTGGCATACCTAGTAGTAAACTTCAACAAACATTCGCATGAACAACTAATTAATTTTAGAGATTTGTCATTAACTTATTGACCAGAGCGACACTCAAACATTCTCTCAAGAAAAAAATATATATAATTCATTAAGTTAAAACATAAGTCATATTCTGTGAGTGAGAGAGCTGTGAATCAAGGGGTGACACAAAAGACATCATAACATTACTGCATTTAACCCCCAAATGATATTTTCTCTCTATTTAACTGAGCTTCATCATCATTTATTATAATATTATTTCTTAAATGTATCATTCGTTTCCGCTAAAAATCATCCATTTTCCAATGTTTAATTGACTGATCATGTAGATGTTAAAAAAAAGCACAGAGTAAAGTCAAAGCTCACTGTATTGCAACAGAAAAAATGAAGAAAAGGCTACTTTTTTTTTAGTAAATAGCATTAACTGGACATAAACCAAATGTCTACATCCACTGTTATTGTTCTACCTCCATTGGTTTTACTGGTAAATCAATGTTGTAGAAGATGATAGTGTTCCCACAGTAACTACAGACCATTTGAACATCCAAATAGGTCATATCTGATGACCATGAAAAGATAACAAACTGTATTTTAAACCAACTATTTGATATATGTATATATGTACATATATTATACGACTCTGTGGTGGCCTCTGCAGTTATCTTTGCCATCGTGTGCTGGGGTGTGGGCAGTATGGACAGAGACAGAAAAAGACACAGAAAGAGACCTAGGCTGCCCATTGGACTCCATTTATGAGATTGTGGACAGACAAACAGTAAAACAACTGATGTTCATTGTGGACAACCCTTCAAACCCCATGCATTATACTGTAGAGGCCTTGAGCAGCTCCTTCAGCACCAGAGTGCAGCCCCAGGAGGTCAGGTCATTCCTCCACAATAATCAGACTGTACAATAGCACTCAGTGACCCCAAATATACAATTATAACAATCGTTCAACGTGATGTAAATACTGTACGAATATAAATATACTCTTCTCTGCTATCTATACCTGCACTTTATTTTTTTCCCGCTGTAACTATGAAATTTCCCTAGGATGGGATGAATAAAGTATTCTATTCTATTCACAGGTATTGATAGGATTAGTGAATCAACAGTTTAGATCTACAACTGCTTTTGGTCAGTAGTGAATGCTTGGGTCTTTGCGGGTTAAAATCTTATTAATAGAGTATTAATTTAAAGAAAGACAAATAGAACATTTATTAGAGGGTCTATATTAACAGAGGATAACTGACCTATATAATCCTGAGAGGATGCAACATGAAGGACGCCAGGATGGAGTGGTTGTTAAGGTATAACAATGCAATGGGTATCTGACATAATTTTCTGGTACACACGTGTCATGTTCTCCAAAATGGTCACAATTCATTCTGGAGCTGGACAGTAGCTGCACTTTTTAAAACCTGTGAAAATTAATTCCAGTAAATGACCCTGGAAATCATAGGCATAGTTTCCTTAACAAGATAGTTTGCTTCTACCGCAGAAAGTAAGTAGCCATCTAGTCACTAACACTTGGAGTTATGTTCATCTTGTGGTTGTGAGCCATCACTGTTTAACACAGTTGTATCATACCATGATGTGGAAGATTACAGAGTGAAACAAAATGGCCTCCAATATATTATTTTCTTTTGTTCTCCAGAAAAGGACCCCATACGGTTCATTTGTGACTATGTTTATGTCAGCCTCTAATAATCAGCTTCCTTCCTAACAAACAAATGCTGTCTAATGGTGCCTTCATCATTTTTATGCCTGATGCCACTGACAAAATGCACTACACGTTCTTTCCTCAGATCTGCAATTTTACCCCAAATAAAAGTTAATTATCATGCTTTACACAGTGACTGTATCATTGTAGTTTGCACTTTACAAGTCCAAAGTAACACCTGCAGTTTTCATTAAAGGTTACTTGGGGTTATAGGAACTGTTAAGACCTGGCATTAACACCTGACCTACCATAGGTCTTTTTGATTCCAGATTTAATTTTTTAATTTCTCTAATGATTGGCCCTTTATGTGAGTTTCCACAAAGTAATTTTTATAAACATGTAGCTTCAGACTAAGAGGTGAAATGAATGAATACCCAGTGGTAAACAGTGTGATATATTTAGTTGCATGCTCTTTTGCTCTGGAAGGCAAGCAGTCAGGCTTAAGACCTGACCTTTAACCCTACTGTTGCATCTTCCCGCTCTTGTCTCCTTCCTAGGTGAGGTTCCATTAATCTCAAACAAGCCTAATTAAGTTGTAAAGAAACACAGAGTCAAAGTCAGCCTATTAAACTAGAGGTGATGTGTGTGTAAAGCTATAGATGAGCTTTTTCATTTGTATACAGAGTGGGGAAGTGACCACTTGAGAGATATCTGGAGACAGATCCTAACAGTATATGTGCAGGGATGTAGTCATAACTGGAGACTCATGTTTGTATAGCTCAAGGTGGATGTTAATGCATGGTCTAGATAAGGTCATAAGTTATGAATCATTTACCCCTTAGAGGCTTGCACCATTTTCCCTTGCACAGTTTAACTATACTGCATTCTGACAGCTTTAATAAATACTTTTATAGAATATTATATGCTAAAACAATTCAGTGATTCACATTTTTATTAAAATATAAGTATTTTTTTTACTTTTGGGTATGAGGAGTAGTGTACCAGTTGTTGCTAAAAATGTTTTAAAAAAAATACATTTTTATTGTCAGTTTTTCTTTTTTGCTCAAGAAGATTGTTTTGTGTACGAGTCTTTAAAAATGTATCATGGTAAAATCTAAAAAATATATATAACAATTCCCACTTACCACAAATGTACAGATGTTTACAGTTTAATACTACAAATCTACAACAACATGTCAACACCATTCAACCTCGTTAAGAATAAAAGAGACTCAGAATGTGTTTCAAACATCACCAAAATGCCTGAGATATTCCAAAGATTTGTATTGTAATTCTGTAAAATTCACAAAAATCTCTTTGTATACAGTTTCAGTTGGTCTACAGTACGAGTTGAGCTCAGACTAAAATTCACATCACAAAGAACTTCATTCACATAGTCCTTAAATGTTTAACTGTCACAGAGATGAGCAGTTCCTCTTTTGAGATAAATAAATCATAATACTCTCACTGGACTGTAAAACAAACTTTACTCTGGCAGGTGTACAGCTGTCCTGTTATTGTGCAGTCTGCTTTGCTGTTACTCATGGATCTATGTTGCTCATGCTCTCTCTTATGCATTGAGTCTCTCCCCAAAGATCTCAGTCACCCCTACAGGGTCACAAGATGGGACATAGAGAACACTGAAACGAAATGCACTTGTCACTGTGCGTTCTACTCACAGAAATAGATCAGAGTACTAGAGGGATAGTTTCACACTCAGTTGTAACCATGAATATAGTTGTGTAGCCACACTTTTTTATGCGACAAACTCTCGGTAATGTATTTGCTTTGTAAATGTATAAGTATGAAACACATTGGACACATTTCTGGAAATCATCTCATAAAAGACAAAATAAAAACACCAACATGTTTTAAGGTACGTAATTGTCCTAGAACCTGTCAGGTCACATGATATGCAATGCTTGTACTGAATCGATGGACTATTTCACACAAATCCCCCCACATATTTCATCATTTACTTCTATTGAGGCTGAACCATGCCGATTTCCAGTTTTATTTATCAAGGATTTAAGGTATTTGTTTTGACAGGTCCCCTGATGAGTGGTCCCCATGGGTGATGTTAAGGAGACGGAGCTCTATATGATTCAAGGGACTGAAACTGGACACAAATGTTGGAAAACATCAGGGATCATAGATATTTAGTGCCTGAGAGTGAGCTGTTTTTAAGCCATTTTAGAGGAGCTAATATTTTAAGCAGGACTCCAGGAAGTCATCCTGTATTGGGGTTGTTTTATGGAGCAATAAAAACAGCAATTGTGCAGGGAGGTGTAGTTTAGCTCAGTCCAATATTCCCAGTTGTCCAGACCCATACATATGCTATCCTCTGTCCTCTCCAAGGCTCAGGTGGTTGTTGTTTTGATGAGACACAGACAAAGAAAGACTTTCAAGGCAGTCGTTGTTATATTTAAAGATATGGTGCAAGTTTACCACCTTGTGGTTGGATGGGAAATTACAATGTCCATTATGACCAAAACTATGAACATGTCATGATAATAAATATTGCCCTTTTTAACCATCTCCTTTTCAAAATGAACATAAAAAAGGAGCAGACGTTTTCTGGTTTCATCTATGATTTGCACTTCATGCCCACGTTTTATGGATTCATATATCTCTAAAATTAACCTTTTAACAGTTATAAATGACCTAAAAGATATATTAGATATACAGTCTTTGTTATCAATTAAACAAAAATACAAATACGAAACATTAAATATGTACTTCTAATCAAAGACTGGATTTATTGTTATTATTATTGTTATTATTATTATTACTACTACTACTACTACTACTACTACTACTACTACTACTACTACTACTACTACTACTACTACTACTACTGCTACTACTACTACTACTACACTTTACACATTTCTTAATATTTTAGAACACCTGGGCTCTGCTAATAAAATACATGAAAACATGAACAATAGTTATTTTCCCCTCCAGTCAAGAAGGCAAAATGTTTCAAGGACATGTAGGTATTTGACATTTTTTTGACAATTTTAATATCTATTTCACGCTATTTTATGGGGGGGGGGGGGTATTTCAGTGACCTAAAATAATCATTAATCTGTTGCAAGGGTGATATTGAATTGTTATACAATACCAAGTTTACTACCAAAACCTTTGATCATGACTATATCTTATTAATCAATCAATTCATTCATTTAAACCTATCCCCAAACAGCAACTCTCGATTGAGTTGGATTCGATTAGCCGGGTCTTCGACAGCAGGTTTTCGAGTCAACTTTGAAAAATAGATTGAACATATTATAAATTCTGAGTTTTGCTTCATTGAAATATCATCAAATGGATCGACTGGCACCTTTTGGAAGTAAGTGCACATTTTATCGCAGCAGTAAGTTCATTTATTGCACGTTTACATTTATTATACGAATTCATTCTCCATTTATCTGTAGCTAGCCGTATTAGCATCACTCCAGCTAACATTGTTTGCTAGCAAGTTAGCTTTTAGCAGTAACCATGTACTATCGAGTATTCTCTGATCAAAACAGAAAACATGTCCTTGTTTGAGGGTTTATTGTTGTTGTAAACTGTATATAGTGGCAGATGAATTCTACCCAGAATAAACTTGGTAACCTATTCTAGGTAAATCGGTGCCCCCTAGCATTAGCAGTAGCTCAGTTAGCTTGCGCAGGATATTTAAGGCGTAAAGCGGTTGGTTACAGCTGATCATTAACATGTGTTATTACACTGTACGCTGGCTGTATAACTGTAAATGTAGAATTTCTTACGGATATCTATTACTATATTTTACATTAATTGATATCCGCTAATATCACTTCATAGATCATGCCACATTCCTTTGTATTTGCAAATGCATGAGTATTTAAAACATGTTTGATTTCAGATGACCCTTTCGATAAGCCACCATGCAGAGGCTGTTCATCTTATCTCAGTGAGCCTTATATTAAGTGTGCAGAATGTGGACCCTCTCCTTTTTTGCTCTGTCTTCAGGTAAGTTAGTGAGAAATTACAAAACAAAAATACATCTGCTTTTCTCTGTTCTTAGACTGATATTGAGCAACCTTTATTTCAGTGTTTCACCAGAGGATTTGAGTACAAAAAGCATCAGAGCGACCATAAATATGAAATAATGGTGAGAAAAATAGATGTGTACTTGTTTTACACATGGCATACAGGTGTACACTGTGACAACACTCTTCACCTCTTTATACAGACTTCAGACTTTCCTGTACTGGAGCCGGGATGGACAGCACAGGAAGAAATGGCCCTGTTAGAAGCAGTAATGGATTGTGGCTTTGGGAACTGGTTAGTGTTTTGTAACTGTGTTTTATCCATCAAAAGGAAGTGTTATAAGGTTGTCTATTAATTTGTTACCAAAATAGAAACAAAACTTTACATAACAGAAATAGTAATGCTCCAAAGAATCATATTGATGTTTTGATGAAAGTATGAAAAACAAAATTTATTTATTTATTTACTTGGCTTCAAAATGGATAAAGTTTAAAATTGTCAGGGTTCTGTTTTGTATTTTACTGAAAAACTGAACAAATTGCATAGCTCTATTTAAACCAATTGTGTATCCTTCTCTTCCGGATTGCTGTTCATTCAAAAGTTAACTACAATTAGTTTTGCTCACAGATGAAATGTATATATACAATACATGAGTTTAGTTTGTTGGTGTTTTTGACAAGTTATAGAAAATACCAGGATTGGGAGAACTTCTAGACATAAATATTCTTTATTCTTGGAGTTGATGTTTATTAACTTATCAGTGATGATTATTCTTTGCTTGTTTGATTATCATGTTTTGGTACAGTCTCCAGAAACAATGCTGTTATTTGCTTAATTAATTGATGGAAACCTACTGGTAGAAAGCTATTTTGAGATGTTGAACAGATTGTTAAAAACAGGCACAATATACTGGGCTAGAAGACATTTTCAATGTTTAGCATCCATTTAATTTATTCGTAGACCTTTTCACAATCTTTTCTGCAATGTTGTATACAGAATATATTTGTGTAATATCTCTTCACAGGCAGGATGTGGCGTATCAGATGCGCAGTAAAACCAAAGAGGAATGTGAAAGCCACTACATGAAGAATTTCATAAATAATCCACTCTTCTCCTCCACCTTGCTTAGCCTGAAGAAAACAAAAGACACTCATTTTGCAGATGGTGCTATTCCTTTCAAACGTCAGTATCCATATTATTTCCCACTTATGTATTTTTATTTAAAGTCATATAAGACTAAGACACAACAGAAATAGGGCATTCTGTCAGAGCTGTCTCTTAAAATGAAACACTATTGAGATGTGGTTTTTTTAAAAAAAATAATCCTTTCATTGATTATAGACCCTCCAAGCATTCAGCAGAGAAATTTGCATAAAATTATGGAAGTGCCTGAAAACGCTGTCCTGACAGTTGGACAGAAGCAGTTGGTGAGCCTGGAACTCAGCTCAGTTCCTAGCTGGCCTCGGTTCTCCATCTGTCACAGTGTTTGAGTGCTGACAGACATTGACTGTAATGTTCACAATGCAGCTTCAAGCATCAAGGCAGGGATAGATTTTTATTTAATTTCTAACATGACTGTTAAAAAATAAAATGTCATAGTACAGAGGTACTTGTGGCTTTGTTTTTCATGATGAATTAAAAAAAATTACCAGTTTCTTTTTTATGGGTTTTAAATCGTTTATATTTTTTTTACATGGAGAAGACAATATTGTGTGCTTTGATTTCTCAATTCATATCTTTTTCAACTTTACAGCCACTGATGACCCCCCTCGACCTACATTTGACTCTGTGCTTTCACGAGATATGGCCGGATACATGCCTGCAAGAGCAGACTTCATGGAGGTTTGGAGATACTTGTGTTTTGTATTTTATCCTGTGTTTCAGCATTGCCCGATATGTTGAATGAATGAAAAAATAGCCAATAGATGATTTAATAAATACTACAGATATAGTGACTCATGCAGTTTGTGGTTTCTGGCTGAGCATTAGTCATCCATGTTTCATTCATAAATTGTTTAAGACTGCTCATTGATTTATCTACAGGTGAACTTGAATTAAACAGATTCTGAAAAATGTAATTCACCTTTCTACCCAGGAGTTTGACAACTATGCAGAATGGGATTTGAAGGATATTGATTTTGTGGATGATGACTCAGATGTCTTACGTGGTGGGTAAATATTTTGTTTTGGGCTGCATGATATTAGAAAAAATTGACATTGCAATTTTTTTTAAGCCTGCAATATATATTGTAATATGAAAAAATACTCAGGAATACATATTGTAGCCAAAATAATTCTACATAACTGATATTGCTCTTCTTTTTGGCGCCAAACCTTTGTTTTGGGTGATTTTTCTCTTGTTTGTTGCTCATTTTTCAGTCTTCTTACCAGTGATTCACTCCAAACTGGTTCAGAATGATTGTGACGTGCATAGCATGTGTCAGGTACCCTTGAAATTAGATGAGAAAATATTAAGGTCATTTGTCTCTTACATTGCAGGACTTGTGATGTGATTATTGTTCACACGTGCATTGCATTGTCAATTTTCAAACCATATATTGTGCAGCTATAATTTTGTTGTGTTTAAATATACAAAGATAAAATAAGAGCATGGCGTTTATTATTCATTGCGCCCTTGTGGGTATGTTCTTTTTCAGCACTAAAGCTCGCAGTTGTTGACATCTATCATTCGAGATTAAAGGAGAGACAACGAAGGAAAAAGTAGGGCTTTTTTCTTTTTTGTTCCATTTTGTAGAAGCGTTGATATTTCTCATTTGCAGCATGTAATGACCCCAGACTATCAGTAGATGGCATTCTAACCTTTTAAGGTCACATGAATTCTCCTTTCACTGATACTTTTGTATGCTTTAACATTAAATTAATACATTTTATATTAAACTAAGAATTTGTCAATTCAATTTGTTGATTATCTCAGTTATATTCATATTTATTTGTACTTAACCATGATAATGATTGTTATCGGCACAGACCCAAGTCTTAAGACTTACAGTGTGTGACGTGAAGATAACTGCATTTTTAAGCCATTTTCAAGGTCTCATTATAAACCACAGAGTCTGTCATTCAGTTACAACTTACTAGCTCCAGGCGTCTCTTTTAAAACCTTGTATGTTTTTGGAAATTAGAAAATGTGATTGTTCCCTAGTGAACACTCCATATGCCAAACTGTTTGACATTTTGCCCAGTTTTAAGTTGGCAAAGACAGCATGCAACTTCAGCAAACATTTGAAGTCCACCTTCACTCAGTCTTTTTTTCATCTTCTCTCACTGTCGGTCTCTACTCACTATAAACTAGACTCTATCAGTGTTTCTTGTGTGTCTCTACTTCAGTGGAAGAGTTTCTCTGTGCTGACCTAAAAGCCAAGTATAGGGCATGCACTAATTATTTATTTTCAACCTACTATCAAAGACACTGTTGCTCATATACTTAACACTGTTGTTTTGAGAAAACAGGATTCATCATCTGTCAGGTGAATAAAAATGGGAATTGTCATGCATATTCAGACATTTATCAGTGTGGGAATTGGAATGTTTTAGTATATTTTAATAAGGTCATTAATGTTTTTTGTGGGGAAAATATTTCAGACACATTACTTTTCAAAGAATATTTACTATTTTTTTAAATAATGTATAAATATTTTTCAGGTATGAATGCAATTTTTGACTCCAAAATGTAACAAGTAAAAAGCTTAGATATATTATAGAACTCTCCTGCTCTGTGTATTTCAGCGATTTTGTTTTAATGTGTAAAATGTATACCATTAATAACTAATGGTTTTTGCAGGCCTTGTTGCATATATTATTCCATATGACCATGTGCTTGCTGTCAGTGTTGGACACGCACAGTCAGTCGTTGTTCTAATGATCTGTCAGTTAATCACCCATAACAACTTCATGTTCCCTGAGCATGGAGGAATGGCATGTGTGGCAGGGAAAGCATGTGGGTATTAAAAGCTAACGTTGTCATCTCTGGGAAGTTTTAGCTCATCATTACATTTCCTGGTATGTGTCATGGACAAATGGCCATGACCCCTTAGTCTCAGAGTTCACACCTTAAAGTCTTTTGAACTCCGTGCAAATGACAACTAGAGGCTCTGTACTGCACATACATATATTTGATTTTGAGTGACGAATTGTAGAGACCTGTTAGTCACAACGTTAATTTCCATGGTACATAATCTAAATCTCAATTTCTTTTAGGATTATCCGAGACCACGGACTGATCAACTTGCGAAAATTTCAAAGTAAGCACTCTGGTAACATTCACTTGGGCTTGGCTTGTGGTGGTATTCATAGCAATTTGCAGGGGCATGTGATATCTACCAGGCAAAATGCTGCAGAATGTTTCTAAGGATGCAAGCAAACAACTCGAGTCTAATAACCACCGTTAACCTCTGTGGCCCCTGAGGTAGCTGAAGTGTGGCAACTGACAGAGCTTGTATTTATGATCAAGGCTTGGAATAGTCCACAGGGGCTGTGTTCCAGAGCGTGCCACAGCATAATTGCTTTACTGTGAATAGATAGCATGCGATGAACGCTGCTGCCATAATAGTAAAAATGTGGGGGTCTTCAGTATTGATCCACCTGTCACAGGTTGGATTTCATTGAGCTAAGTAATGTAAATCTCTTGACTCTATACATTAAAGGCCAGACCGACTGCTAGGTCTGCTATGAGTGGATTTGTCCAATTAAACACTCTTTTCGACCACCCAGCCCATCGTTATGTCTCCACGTGTTGCTCTCTGAAATTGGCTGTGGTCTGGGACTTGAAGAGTTCTCCCCTCATGTTTTATTTATGTATTCTCCAGCCTCCAGTTAGCCCTCCTCCCTTTTTCCCTCCTTTCCCTTATCTCTCCAGTCTTTCAAGACAAAAGGGAACTCAGAGTAGCTGTAGAGCTGCAGACTGGTTGTCATGGAGACTGTCAAAGATTGTGTGTCTATGGGGAGTGTGCTTGTGCTCATGTGTATGTCACATGCAATAATGAAAGCACTATCCAACCCTGGGAGGCTCACGGTATCATGTCTCAGGAACTGCTGGAGGCAGATTGACCAGTGTTGTTGCAGGGCAGTAGGGTGAAGTCCAGTAAGAGCTTGTTACTTTAAATCATTCCAGTCTATGGCTTTTTTTTTTGTTGCTTTTTTTTGGGGGGGGGGGGGGGGGGGGTGTTTGGTGTCATTTATGTGCTGGTATGCAACAACATAGTCTGTATCTATGTAGACTACTTCCTTGTCCACTATTTTACATGATTTCATGTTGTTAAACCAAGGCAGCAGCTAATTAGCTCACACATGTAAGCCTGCAGAACAAAATTGACCACCACACAGAAGACCAGTACTCTCACACCCACACAACAGCTTTCCTCTCTGTCTTTGACACTTGTCTGTTACTCAGTAACACAGGCGATGCTTTGAGATGAACACAACAAGCTCTTCAGTATGTGTATGCCTTTAGAGTGAGTTAAGTGGTGGAGAAAACACGTGTGAAGCCTTGCTGTGTCCAATCTCAGGAGAGGTCTTGGTGCTTTTGATGCAGCAAAGATACTGAGTCACATATTTAATGACATTTTCCTTATTGTGCTTTTCAGCCATAGTCTGAATTGTTAAAAGGACAAGACAAAACAATTGCTACACATGCCAAACCATCAGCCATATATACACTAGAATCAAAAACAGCCTTTCATCTATTTGTTATAAGTGTAGTAGTCTGAGGAATGCTTTTACTGCCATCATCTATTGTGAGAAAATAAAGATTAAAATTAGAAATTCATACTCAAGTTGTCAAAAAAAAGGCAAAAACATTCATCAACCTTTCACATAAATATATTAAGATACTCGGTGAGATAAAAGTGATGGCTCCACTTCTCATAGAATGTATTGAAATGATCACTTAATGATGTCTGAATTATCAGAGGGCTCTGATTGTTCTTTCATATTTTTTGTGTTATATTTATCAGCATCTACTGCCTACTCACGCCTCTCATTTTTTCTGTCACTTCCTCTCAGTGCTGGAGCGATGCTACCCAAAGGAGGTGCAGGAGATGTACGATGCCATGAGACGATTTGCCCGAGTGGTGGGACCAGTTGAACACGACAAATTCATCGAAAGTCACGCATGTTAGTGTTTTGGACGATCACACATGCTGTGAATGTGTGATAGAAACAAATACAGCTAATTTATGACGGCAACCTCAAACTTGACACCCTAGTATCTCATTCATTTCTGTTATTTTGTGAGAAGGTCCTGATATATTCAGTGTCATGGATCCATATGTAAAATTTAGAGGCGGTCTAACTACAGAAATACAACATGATTTTCATAATAATAGTTTCAATCTGTGTATAATCACTTGAAAAGAAAATAGATATGTCATTGCTATTTCATAACAAAGTGCTCATATTTTAAAGGGAATGGGTCAATGGAGTCCATCATCCTCAGAATAGAAAAGAATATCTTGTAAAGCCAAGGTCCAAATTGTCCATGTGCTCACTGATAGGATAAAATACAGCGCATAAATAGAAATACAATTACAAAGATGTCGAAATTTCACAGATCCTATTCAGAGATCTTAGACCTTTGGTACATTCACATCCCAAGTGTACATCCTGTTTATATTTTCTGCATTCAGTTGGCTACATCAAATTAATTTGTTTGCCCTTATATAGTTTATCCAACAGTATTCTATAGCATAGCCCTGAGGGAGCAAACTCAGAGTTAGAGTGGAGAGCATGTGTATTGACATTGATAATTGACAGTGCTTTCCTGTGTACAGCTGTGCTATAAAAGGTCATCTAATTGCTTTTGTTTGGCAGCCAGCTATCTCCCCTGCTGTCTTCGCAGCACTGGTCAGCTTGTCTCTGTTTACTACAGTCAATTGTAACACAGTGATGTTAAAAACAAAGCCTCAACCATTTTTCTGCAATACATCAGATCAGACTACTAGTACTGGTGGGTGGTATCCAGCATTTATGCTTTACAGCTGTGTACTGTGTTGGGAGTGTGGAGCAGAGTAAATAGCCATTTAAGATGGAGTATATTATTTTTGTTTTTAAAAAATACACAATTGAGACTCTTTGAATAATAATCCTTCTCATCATCACTTCCCATTCTCCTCTTTTTTTTTTTTTTTTTTTTTTTTTTTTTTTTTTTTTTTTTAGTTGTGTTGAGCGTATTTCTGGGTATCGACGATTGGATAGTGTTTATACTGTGAGCCAATCACTTACAGCATCATGTTGAATGAACAGGCTGGACACTATAAAAACTAGAAAAGCCTCCACCGAGGTAGACCCCCCCTACCACCACCCCCAACAAAATCTAATAATTTGTTGATCTCCCCATTACCACCATACCCTGAAAACTTCACCAAAATCCATGCATACGTTTTCGAGTTAGGTTGTACACAAACCAACAAACACCAGTAAAAACGCCTCCTTGGTGAAGAGGACTTGATCACATGGCCTCTCCTCTCTACTATTCACTCTTACAACACGGGTCTGTCAGAAACAAAACTCTGGCCAACATCGGTGGACACACACACACACACACACACAGAAAGGTTGACACCAAATAGCAGAATTGAGAACATTCTGATAGAGTTTTGTGAAAATGTGCTTGATTTTGTGTTCGGAGTATAACCACTGCTACAGAAATCAAGAACTTTTTTTTTTTTTTTTTTCCAGAGCTTGTCCTTTATATACCCCTTGATCTCCTCTTACTACTGGGAAAGAAGATGTGATGTTTAGAGTTCTGTTAACGAAGACAAAATGTTACTTAGTATGCTTTTCACAAATTCTTCTGAATGGATTAATTAAATATCTCTATTGATGATCAATTGGGCTTTGTGTCTTTAGGTGCCTCCATAAAGGAGGGTGATGCAAGGGGTATTAACCTATTTGAACTTTCAGACATAACCTTTAAATTGGTGACACACTATTTTCTATGATCTTTTCCTTCTCATCAAACTATTCAGTTTCTTTAGAATTGTCAGTTATTTATGTATTAATACCATGAACTTTGACAGGCAAACATCTACATCTGGTTATAAGTTGTGATGTGGCATTTGCTTTTTCATGATTTCAACTGTTAAGTGTCAAAACTAGTAAGATCTGAACTGTGTTTGAGTACAACAGACTTCAGTAGCCTTTGTGGACAGATATTTAAAAAAGGAAATACCTTAATTTCTCTTCTTTTTCTTTCTGCCAGTGGAGTTTGAGCTGAGGAGAGAGATCCGTCGACTGCAGGAGTACAGGAAAGCAGGGATCAAGTCTTTCTGCAGTGAGTCCAGTCTGACCTTTTTCACTTCTCTGCTCAGCAATGCATCTCGAAGTCGCATACCTAAGCAGGAAAATGTATTTATATTCAGACTCTATTTTGACATGCAAATATTTAATTATTTTTAGCAGCATCAGCATCGACTATGAAGCATCGGTCTGTGGATCATCTTAGGAATTATAATATTTTAAGACTTTGTCGAAACATGGAGGAAATTGGATGTTTTATTTAGTTGCTGTACTGAAGCAAGCTTTAGTGTAAGCTACTGTTGGCATAATAAACTGCACATCATTACTTTCACAAGATTAGTCACTACCCTGAACCACCAAGCGTCTAAATGTTTGCACTTTATTTGAAACAACATCCTGTTGTGTTAACTTTTTTTTTTTTTTTTTTTTTCTGTCGACCTCATGTCTCTGTGCAACTGTGCTTAGGTGCCAAGGTGTATGAGCGGGTGAAGCGAATGCGAGAGGATGAGCGAAGAAAGAGGACCATGCTGTGTGATGTGCTGCAGTACATCCAGGATGGCAGAGCCTGCCAACAGTGGCTCAGCAAACAGGCTGCAATGTGAGACCACAAATTCCTTGCTGTTACCCAGTGTGTAATAGTGGGCTGGGGTAGTCGTGAACCCAGAGAGGCTGACCTCTGTCGACACAGTCAGTATCGAGCGTGCTCAGATAACTCAAGCAGCGATGAGTTCTCCCATGCACCCTCATTCCACCTCAGTCTGTCTTGTTTTTTTAAATGTACCACTGCTCTTAGTTTTTCATCCGAGACCTCTTCTTTGGGATGTATCCAGCTCCTAATTATTCTACCTTATAAAATCTTGAATGCAATGATTCATCTTTTTTGGATGAAGGTCCTGGAGCAAGTGTACCGAACAAAGCCTAGATATGCTCTGTGGAAGTAGGACGCGTGTTTGTATAAGCTCACACTGATGCTAACCCTTTTTCCTTCTGATTTCAGAGATGCTGGCATTACCCCAGCTGTCACAATGATCACAGTGTCAGGTACAGAACCTCTCTCCACCTTTTCCCTCTCTACTCCCCCATCGCTGTTGTCTTGGCATTGCCTCAGGCGAAGACACATGAATGTAGACGCTCCTCCATAAATACACATGAAAAATAGGCCTCTACATACATATTTATCTTGCCGTTTTTCCTTTTTAAATTAGCTACCTTGTATTAACCTCGAGAACACAAACGTGATGCACATCCCCCACACAGCTATATTTACACAGTTTGAAAACAACAAATATAGTTTCCCTTGTCTCTTCCAGCAGAAAGAATTAATTAATTGTTTTCAGCCTGTTATTTTGTTATCTAAAGTATGGACCAACCCTCTGACGCTGCATTTCTGTTTGAATTTTTGATCCACAGCAACAGGTAGGAGAAGTGCTCCTCCTCTTAACCTGACTGGGCTGCCAGGAACCGAGAAGCTCAATGAGCGAGAGAAAGAGGTACTTATTTCCAGTCTGTGCGTAATGTGTCTCACAGGCCTCATAAAGCTTCAAGATGGTTAAAATTTGGGGGATATAATGTGTTGTCTTTGTCCTTTCAAATGGGAATATTTGAAGTCAAAGTGATCTCTGTGTTTCTGCAATATTTCGGTCTTAAATATAATTTTGACATGTTATAAAAACTGATTGAACTGTGAAGTTAAGTTTGGGGGGGGGTATATTTTGAACGGGCAGTAACAAAACGGCTGTGGAGCCACTAACCACTTATCCAAATGTGCCTTCTGTAGGTAAAATGCTTAGAGCAAAATAATAGTCACAACTAAAGGTTCTGTATTAAAATGTCTTCAAAATGGTTAATGTTAGCATTCCATTCAAGTGCAAGTTCATCAACATGTGGCCGAGTACAGAAACAGTTGCATTTATAATGGTCTTCATATTAATCGTGGAGAGTTGGGTCACTTGTATTAATGACAGACGTCATCTGTCATCTCTTATCAGTCATGTCTGCATGTCAGAAAATTTCCTACAATACCCCAAGTTTGAAAAGTGCTTTAGGTGAAAATTCAGGAGGTTCACATCACAATACAGCATGGAAATTCAGTGAAAGAGTAAAATCTCCCCCCAAAAATGACAAGTTGGCTGACATTTTGAAAGCTACAGTAAGGATCATTTTTCAGTGTGACATCAGAATCAGTGAAATGTCAGTAAATTTGACTTTAAAAACACGCTACACAGCCATGTGACTATGCACCATGAAATACAGATGTGGATTGTTCATTGTGGTCCCAGGTTGTAGAAATAAGAATTCAGAAAGACGTGATCAAATTAGATTCTATTCATATCATAACAGAAGTTATCTCATGACACACTATAGAGCTGTTCCAATGTCTTAATCCTAGTGTCCCTCACTAACACTCTTATTTGCTTTGTTCTCTCAGTTATGTCAGGTGGTGCGGTTGGTGCCAGGGGCCTACCTGGAGTATAAGCAGGCCTTGCTTAATGAGTGCAGAAGGCAGGGTGGACTGCGGCTGGCCCAGGCCAGGGCATTGATCAAGATTGATGTCAACAAGACACGAAAAATCTATGATTTCTTAATCAAGGAGGGCTACATCACTAAGGCCTAACAGACCACAAAGGACTTTAGTTGTGGTTAGTTGTGTAATATATACTCATTATATAACAGTGTCTTTAATGGATTCAATTCATTGCTGCTCATTTGAAATATTATGTTCATTAAAGTTCTTTTTGTGTATTTGAATCAGAGTATTAAAAGTACTAAATCTCTGTTGCAAGACCAGAGACCATAACATGAATATGCTACTCCTGTCATGTTTTTTAATAACAGGCATTTTAACTATTCACTCTTACTGAAACTGGTAGGTTTTGCTAGATCTTATTTGCATAGGATCATGATGATGACAATTATTAGTGAATTCCCACTGCAGATAGAAAATGATGGTGAGTTAGGCACTTGACTTTGGGAAGACCTGCAGACTGTTGAGTGGTGAACAGTCTTCTCAGTGTTTTTGAACACTGTTTAATAGCTTCACTGATTCCATCCAGTCAGACTCTTCTACGAACACATGGGCCTGGTGTGATGCAAGGGAAGTGTTATGATAATTAGTCAGGCAGGCATCAGGCCACCGGCCTCTGACAGGCTTATCACAACAGAAAGCAGCCACAACTCCAACCTCAGCTAACAACCTGATTAGAACGGCAGATTCACCCTTTGATGATAAGGGCACAGGAGACGTGGAGGAGCGTCTGAACTGAAATGCAGGGTTTGAATCTGGATTTACAAGGATGCGAAAGAAGAAATGCACAGCTTCATGTGTCTTATCAAATCAAAATTTCAAAACAAACAAGAAGCAACAGAGTGAAACTGCGGCTTTCAGTTTTAGTCATTTCACAGGACACAGTTTTCCTCATGTCACACTTGATGTCTTTACCCGTGCCTCTTCATAAACTCATCTGTGATCACTGTCTTTTTGATTTTGTTTAAACTTCTTCAAGCTGCAAACGGAGGCAGACAGATTTCAGTTTGCTCATCAGTGGGTGACATACAGTTCAAAGCACATGAACAAACTACAACCACTTTGTTACAAATTTCAAAGTGAGCAACTAAAACAAACACAATGTTTTACTTTTAACATCTTTTATGCACAATGGTGCCAATTATTACCCCACTCTGAAGGAAAGAGGGATATTGTTTTTCGGTTTGGTTTGTTTGACTGTCTGGTGCTTTAAGTAAAAACTACTGGACCAATTGCCATGAAATTTTCAGAAAAAAATGCGAGGTAATCCAGAATAGATCCTGGTAAATTTCGGTGAATGTAGGTCAAAGGTCACAATCACGAAAAATCAGTGACATGCAGTGAAGTCAATGGTGGGGGAGGCACTAGATATCAGAGCAGGGAGCAGATTTTTAGAACAGTTTATAGGGAATATGCACGCGCCAGAAGCACACGTGCACCGAACATGCAGCTATTCACCTTATTCCATAGATGTATTATAAGAACTAGATACGGCATTGTCCCTTAGCAGATACGCCGATTCTTCCCAGTGGCCACTCGTGGTACTGCAACAAAAAATCCCAAAAAGCAATTTTCCCATAGACCCCAACAGTAAAACAGAAGTCTATAAAGTGTTCACAGGACACCTCGAGCTTTAACACCTGCGAATTATTAATCTTTCTATTAAATATTTTTAAGTCATGGCCTTGTTTTATTCGTTAAAAAGGTTTCTAAACACCAGAATAGCCCCATAAAAACATAATTTTTCATGCTGAAGTCACAGTGACGTGAGAGCACTCTCAAAGCGCGGTCGTGTGGTGTCTCGGGAGCGAGCATGCCTGTTACAGCAACAGTGGTTAAAGCATACTCAAAACCCACTATAAGGTGCGGTAAAAATGTTAAAATATTTGTTATGGTTTTTTGTTTTCATTTTCAATTTAAAATAATTGGCATTTTCCAACCCTGATAGAGGGTTTTAGGTATATGGTTTTAATTAATTATTTTACATGAAGCACATAAACAGACCTGGAAAAGTGAGGGGATCTGTTTTTATTTCTTTTAACTTGCTGGATTTTTTGTTAAATTTTATTTTAATCACAAGGTTCAGCCACTCAGACATCAGTTTTCATAAAATGTTGTTATTGTTCCTATTATGAATATATTGATTTTTAACTGGGTTACCTAGACTACATACTGTACTATAATAATGTTGCTTATTACATGCTCTAAAACTATGCTTTATGTTGAATCTCTTAAAGTACAGGAGTCTTTTTTTCCATTTAGAGTAAAAAGAGACAAGTACAATGAAATTATGGGTGCTGCTCCAGTGGGTACATTTTAATTTTTAAATATTGCACCTATAAATAAATTAAATTAATACTGTAATGTTTTACAATAATTCAGGATCTTGGGGGAAGCTGAGCTGACTGTGACAATAATTTTCGGAGCTTTATTTCTTTTCCCAAGGATGTGTGTGTTTATTTTGTATCTCAAAACACAAGGGCAGCAGTTGCTTATAGGAATTGGGTGCAACAAGTTCATTATAAATATGTGTTACAGAAATACATATTAATCAGTCTATATGGCAGACTGGACTTTTTTCACATCTAGAAATTATGAGCCCAAACGCATTGCAGCATGCAGGGTGGACTCCTCACCTGTTTCACCCTGCCCATGTAGTGGCACGGCCTTCTTTCTGTAACTATAAAGTCTGTACTATAGTGGCAGGAGCAGCAGATGGAGCAGATGTTAGTGTCATCGCTCTGCATGTGTGCAGAGATGCAGCATTTCTCAACTCACCCACACACTGTCTTCTCAGACACACTGCCTCCTGCTCACTCCTCATTTTCAGCATCTCACAAAAGGTACATTGACACTGACTTCCTTTCGGAGGACACTGGTGAAGCACTGTTGATCTAATAAACAATCGCATGTTGAAGAATCGAGCAGGTACATTCAGTTTGTAAACCTATATTAACCAATAGTGTAAACCCCGAATGTGATTGCTGCGATAATAAGAATTGAATATGATAATCTGCAATAGGGCTAATTGGTTTTCATTTATTGATTACCTTTAATCCCACAGAACATGGAGGAGAGCAAACAATTTGATCTCCAGATGCCGCTTTACTGTTAATATATTCTTTCTCACTCATTTAAATGTCATCGTCAACATCCTTCAATCTACAGGAAATGATGGAGTAGTTCCGTTACATGCTTATCTGCACCTGCGGGATTGACTGTACGGTCCCACCCGTGAGTGGCAGTCCCAGTGGCACTTGGTACAGATGAAAGACATAGGTTCCTGTTTCTGGTGCTGCTTTTCCTACCACTTCCACCTGGTTAGCTTTGTAGCAATAGCTGTGTTTCTGAGTTCTTTGCCTTCCCACACCTGACTCTTCACAGTTGATTGCTAAGATGCGCAGTCTTTGGCAAGGCTTTCCCAAGTGGCAACATCAATACTGCTCTGCTTCAGGTCTGTCTTGCAAACGTCTTTGTAGCATAGGCGAGGGTGGCCGGTTGGTTGGTCGTTGAGCTCACCCATCACTGGCAGGTCTGAAATGGAAGCCATGGTGTCATCAGTGACAATGTTCTCCGTGGCATACAGCTCGAGGTAGTGCTCCACCCAACTTATGAGAAACTTCCCATGAACGGTGACCACACCGGCTGTTTTTGTGTTGAGGGGGGCAGACTTCATACATGCCTCTCACGTCTCCTGTGTCTGCAGCTGTTTGGATGTTGCTGTAAAGGTTCAGCCAGTAGGTGTTAACACAGCAGCGTGCAGTCTGCTGGGACAATTTTCTGGCAGCCCTTGGTCACAGGCTCCAACTCCTCCCGGTGGGCCTTGAACTAGTCAATGTTCTTGCGCTCCTTCTTCCTGTAGGCTGTGATGGCTGCGCTGTACACTGACTCCCGGAGGTGGGCCCACACGGAGTCAGTGGTATCGTCACCAGACATCTCCCAGGTGAGGGTCTTGTCAAGATGTTTCAGGAACTGGTGAGTGCTGACGGGGTTCTCGGTGCAGCAGGTGTTGATACACGGCCAAGCTTTCTTCTTGGCGTGGTGGATCCTGCGTGGGGCAATGTGTACCTTGCTGGCAAAAAGAGAATGGTCTGTGTTGCAATCAGCACTGTCGTAGTTGCGAGTGAGGAGGACGCTGGCCAGGTCCCTGTGCCTGGTCAGGACCAGGTTGAGCCAATGGTGGGAGCACGGATGTCTCCAGAAGACCTGGTGGATCTCCTTGCATGGAAAGAAGGCGTTGGTGACACACAAGCTATAGAAGCAGCACAGTTCCAGCAAGCGCTGACCGTGGTCGTTCATCTTCATCTTCCCATGCTCATAAGCACTGAGGCAGAAAGGCCAGGCCTCGAGGTCAGTTCCACTCTGGCGTTGTAGTCGCCAAGAAGGTAGAGGGCGTTGGTCCTGGGAATCCTGGATATCACTTCGTCATTCAACATGTACAAGTACAGGAAAACTATAGGTACATATACAAGTACAGGCACAAGTACAGGTACAGGTACAGGTACAGGTACAGGTACAAAAACAGATATAGGTTCAGGTTCATGTAGGTGTTGTTATGTAAGTTAATTAAAATGAATAGACAAATGCCTTCCTAATCTTTAATAGATATTTTTTATTAGAATAGCAAACATACAGGCCTGTGGTTTTGAAATACTTGCCTGAAAAAAAAAAAATCAATGCATTGGTTTTAGAGCTTCTCTTCTCCCGGTGTCTTATTGATTTTTAACTTTTCTGCTATTCAGGGAAAAGGGGAAAAAGATGTCTCCCACATCTTTTCTGTGTGTTTTTGTAACCCTCTGTAAAAGGACGAATTCCAGTCACTGCCACCCCCCACCCCTCTTGCCTTCTCTTTTTCTGTAACACACACACACACACACACATACAGAGCTTTGGCCATTATTGCTAGGTAGTGATTAACAGAGGTGAACCCATCAACACAAGAGGTTACCTTGGCAACCAGGTCCATGGCATACTGAAGTCTGAAAGCAGGAGCGGCTGTGGGGAGGAGGGGCAGGGGCCAGCTCTGTAGAGACACACGCATTCGCCCTGTTGCTCGTGCTCATCTGCTGGGCAGAGGAGTCGTGACTAACCAAAGCGGTGCACAGAATTGAAGTCTGCTGTAGCCCCCCCTGCCCATCTGTGTACGTGCATTTTCTCACCAACTGCCTATCACGCAATAGAGGTAGCAAGTAAATGCAAACCAATTTAGCACTCAATAAAACACATTCATTTAACAAGGATACAACATTTACACACTGTTTTTTTTTTTTTTTTCCATTCTAGTATCGACACGACATTTGCCATCTCTGGCTGCTGCCGAGACATCTCAGGCCTTGTTCCCTTTGCAGAGCAGAAAATGTGTTTGTTTGATGTCAGAGCAACACTGATCAGAGTGACAGGGAGGCTCCACGCTGTGCTCAACCACCTCGCCGCTTTCACATGTTGCCACAGCAAACACTTAGCTCCCATGTCTATTTACTGCCACTGCAGCTGGAGCCAGCAGCGCCTGTGGGATCAGCAGCAACTTTATTTAGACCCTTTTTACCACCCCCCAATCACCTCTCACTGTGAGCAGGTCTAGCATCACCATCACTGCTGACCACAAAACACTTTTCCACTGGCCTCATCTTACCACTCCCCTGGCTATCAGTCAAACACATCATTGCTGACTGAAATAAACATCTCTAGTGTTACCACCCAGTGAAGATGAGAGGGGAGATTTACAGTCTATACACACTTTGGTTAGCTTTCACTTTCATCAACTTATTAGCAGATACACTGATAATCTGTGGAAGCTTTGATGCACAAAGTTCTCCAGCCAGACATGTAACTTGCCAAGGAAGCATTTAACTCCGCTTACTCACTCTGCTCCTGGAGGAGTTTTCCTCCTGGCGTGACGAGAGGAAAATAAAGATCTTGTAAGGTTTGCCTGAAAGAGACAGAGCAGCACAAATGTCTAGGGACAGGCCAGTCCATCTCAGCTTGTGCCAATATTTCGTGATACCATGCATGTTTTCTGCTTCAGCTCTCACACCACAACTCTGAAATGTGCTCGCTGTCATCTTCAACATTCTCCATGAATGATTTCAGCAGCCTGAATGGGATCTGTGCGCTCATAATTTTTCATTTGGATTGACAAGATCTCTGTTCAATCACAGAAAAGTGTAAATAAGTAGCCATAACTGAACAGCCGCACAGGTTATTGAGTGTCCACGCGTTTGAGCGATGTGCAAAGGATTTTACGGTTAAATCACTGTGGCACCCAGTGCACCGTCAAGCCCATCAGTTATCTTGTGTTATAGGCCGTCAGGGTTAATCAATGTCACTAGCCGTTCATTCAGGGCAGACAGCTCCTTCAGAACGTGGCTGCAGGTGCTTGTTATTACGGTGATGGTGTCATTGTAAATTTTCAGCCTCCATGGCAGACTGTGGAGCCATATTAAACAGGAGCATCTTCCCAGAATGCCTCTGACTCATCTGACATTTCAGTCTGAACCCCAGTCTCTGTCTCCGCAGCCTGCAGCTCTATCTTTCTCCCTCCATCTCTCTATCCATCTTAGTCTCCCTTTTCACTGTTGTAATTCAAGGTTACCACTTCTTAAACATCTATCATCCCTTTTTACTCCTTGCTCATTCTGTTCACAGACATTATGCCTCACCATTTCCACCCCTTTAAACATTCATCAGGTGAATTTCAATCAACATTTCCTCATAACATGGGCTCTTATCTTTCACTCGCACTTATCTTATAAAATGATGCATCACATTTCAAGTGCAGGGCAAAAAAAAAAGAAAATCAATGGTAGTGACAGTGTTGGGTCATCATGTCTTTTTCTCAGTGCAGAAACAGTCACGCTTACACCAGCTTTTTTTTTTTTTTGGTTGCATCGCCTGGTACCACTGCTGTTTGTTTCCAGTTGATTGAATTTGGAATGTAATTAGGAGTGACTCTAAGGCAAGGGCTATGGGTTTATGGATAGCGTAATATCTCCCCCAGGAGCCCTTTGAAATAGGATTGACTTTGGAAGGCATGTCTAATTATGGTTTTGTACATGAATAGATTCACTAAAGGCCACACAGAAAGGCCTGAAGAAGCATTTGGTCTTGGGGGTCTCAGCTCTGTGGTCTTAAATGGTCAAAGTTTTCATTGTCTCACACTGCACAAGGGAAACCAACTTTTTCTCTGGATGAGGAATAATGAGATTTGAAATAACTGACCTAGAGAACAGACAGTATATTTGTTTTCCATATACGCCTGTAGCACACCATCTGAAGGCGACATTTAAATTCGTAATGTGTGCATTTTGTGTGTGTATGTGTGTGTTTTAAACAACTGCATGAAATTAGATTCCAGGTCAGCAGCACAGTGAAATGAAAACACATTGCCCGAGTCACTATGGAGTCAGATACTACATAGTTTATTGCATCTCCAACTCGAGGTTTGCTCTAAGGGTTTGATAAGTTCAAAACCTGGAACTTGATCACACAGGTCTCTTGGGGCATTCAAATAAACAGCTCACAATGTATTTGAAGCTCCTGTGTCAGATGTTCCTCTGCAGCTACTTGTATAGGTGCCATTATATCCTCAAATATAACACTGCAGTGTCAATAAGCTTTACTAAACAGCAGTATCCTCCAGTCTATCGTAAACCCTTGCTGCACTTGAAAAATTGAGGGGGTTTTTTAGTACCAAGAGTTCAATAGTTCATATTCTGTATCCGCACCACAAGACAGGGGTGCATAAAATGTATGTTTTCATAGCACCATCATGAAATGTTGAACAAGATTTATTGGTGGTTGTGCTAAATAGTCATTTGGGTCAGTTTCTGGTGAGTAAATTCTAGATTTAGATGCTCTGGTGCCTCATGTGAACAGACTGCCTTTTGTTCAGAGAGGATATCAAAGAAAAGTCATCAAACCTGCATTTGAACCTGACTTTGATCCTACTAGTAGACAAGAGGTTTGTTTGTTCTGTAATTGCATCTCGCCAAGTTTTTAGCATTGTGCACTCGGGAGGTGCTTGATCCTCCCTCTGCTTTTGTATGACGGGCAATGAATGCCGAACAGCTATTGGAGGAAGAGAAAAGCCTAGTGGTATACCATACGTAGCCATGCCAACTCTGTAGACGGGGTGAATGTCCACTCAGCGAGATTCTAGGCACTAAATTTGTCCTCAGCTGTTGTGAAGAAAAAGACACTTGTGGCAATGATGTGATGAATGATACAGTGCAACTCAGAAACTGGAAATATTTTATTTGCATATATTACATACATTGATCTCAGAATATACAACTCATTTGAGGTTTTGTCTTTTGTATGACAGATGGACAGACAGACGGATACTTTATGAATCCTTTTTCAAAGAAATTGCTTTTTTTACTCGGATAACCCATCATCACAGATCTCTCACACACACACACACACACACACACACACACAAAGGAATCATTATTGCACATAAAAAGATCACAATTACCCATTAAAAAGATTTCTATTACACATTAAAAAAAGATATTATTATTATTAATCAGCTTGAACTAAACAGGTTGCATGTCTTCACTCTAGAAACACAAACCTGAAAAAAAAAAACCCTCAGTTCTGCTTAGAGGGAGCAACACTCCAACTATTAAACATAAAAAAAAAAGTTTTGGATATCAACACCCATCTATCTGCCAAGCTTTTTAATGAATGTATAAAAGAGACAGGCCCTGTTCACATAGCTGCGGTTAGTATGTTAGTATAATGGCTACATAAAAACTAAAATATTCTTTTGTAGTAGAAATTATGTAAATTATGTTTTTCGTTGCACGTTTTCAGAACAAGCAACCTAGCTGGATGCTACTCTGGTAAAGGTAAACACATACATAGAGGGGAGGGGGGAGTGTTCCTTCACACATTCTGAGCCAATCAGAGATGCCTCGTCACTGCGTCATGAACATGTATGAGGAAGTACTGGTAAACTCTGTTGTTCAACCTCAAGTCATTTTTCTACTGTGAAAAAACAGCTTGAAACCAAACAATCCGGAACCAACACACAATGTATTCAATAACAATAGAGAACACAGTAATATTAATGAAATAACAATGGAATGACACCTTTAAGTACAGTAATGAAGCACTTTTACTTAGTTACTTTACATCTCTGGTAACTGGTAACAGAAAACACCTGAGCTTGGTGCACAGGTAGTTCATATGAGGAGGCGTTTAATTCATTGTTTCTCTTTCATTCTATTTTCCCAGACAGACGCCTGCTTCCCTGGGTGATGTGGCTGCTTTAGTTTTGCTTTGTTCCTTTGCTTCATTTTCTACACTCTCCGAACACCCACACGTCCCATATTCACCACACACGCTACATCCTACATTGCTGACGCCACTGACTCCCACATCTCAAGGTCTGATTTTTGCTCACGTCATCTTAAATAAACATACTTTGTTATTCCTTTGCAACAGTGTGTCTCATGTTTGTCATGGTCCTGAGCTAACAGTGACAAATGTATAACCTTAAACATGAAGGGTAAAATAAAGTTAACAATTATTCTGCACATTTAATCCATCCTAGTGGCCCTGCACACCACCACCAATATAGTTTAAATATTCATATGGGGTCATATTCCATTATACATGTCATATTTCTATGTACATTGCTCATATGAATTTCTATACACACAAAACGTATTGTAGAGACCCTTCCTCTGTGGCTTTTCTTGGGATTCTGCTTTATTTTGTACAATATTTCAAGCTTTTTTAGCTACATTTCTGATAACTGATGCAACATTGTAAGCACATCCAAACCCACTTCATTAAATCCCTTCTTATTACCTTTTGAATCAACCTTCTATAGCATTTTATGGACGTTGTTTTATAGTAGCCAGCATCCATTAAGGTTTACAAAACGTACATATATTCCCTTAATCATAAAGCACTGAGTGAACAAACTTCCAATTTTTATTCTTTAAGGAGCTGTAATAGTTACTTTACTTAGATGGGTGTTTCATCATAGAACTGGCTTTTTTGGAGCTTAAATGTGCTAATTTTGAGAACAATTCAAGATTTATAATTTACTTATAATTTTTTTTTTGCTTAATTCAAGCAAAAAAATAAAAAATAAATAAATAAATAAATATATATATATATATATATATATATATATATATATATATGCCAACGGAATATGTGAAAATCATCTTGTTGAGAAATTATTTACTTTCTTGAAATAAGAATTTCAGAATCTATTGTCTAAAAATAAGTTGAAAGTAGTTTGCTAAGGTGCACAGCTGTTCACAGTGACAATGCACATTGATTGCTATTGAGATAAAGTAGCTCAAAGCAATTATGAGGTGTGACTTTTTGTTCTGTGACGGTTTTGTTACACAAATAAATCACTTTTGAGAACAAACACATTTTATTTTGTTGACCCCAAGAAACCTGCCGGGACTACTTTCGCTTTGACCAAAACTTGACTCACAAGACACTGTCACTGTGTGTGCATTAGAGTAAAGACGGTGATCCCATACAAATGCATATGAAAAATACTTAACTAAGATAAGATAAGACTTTATTGATCTCACACAGGAGAAATTCACTGTTACAGGAGCTCACAGAAAAAATACAAAAAGGTGCAAAAAGGAAGTAAAGCAGTGCAAATAATCATAGAGGTAAATAATATTAAAAAATATATATATACTAGAAATAAAAAATATATAGAAATACTGTGTCTTATGTACAAAAAAAACAGCTTTAGAGAAAAATAAATAAATAATATCCCTTTAATCTCACCATTGTGCACTTTATTGTGTGATATACAGGAAAAAACTAAAATTTGGATAAAGATTAAGGTTGATATAAAGTGGAAAATGAAGATAATTATTTGTCCCATCCTCTGTTGTGTGGCTCCTCCTCTCTTCAGTGTGGCACTGAGCATCCTTCATACAGCTGCCCTGTGCACGCTGCTCCTGCCAGTGGAGACCAGGCGGATGTACCGATGGCTCGTATTTCTGTTGACTTTCACATGATGTTGTTGGGTGCCGCGGTTTGCTCCTCATTGCTCATCCCTTTGCCCTCCTCCTGGCCCCGTGTGTGATCGGACAGACTTTAGGTAAATGTCCTGAGTTTGACAGCAGCCAACCCATACACGCCGGGACTGATGCAGGCGTTGAAGGCGCGTTGAAAATCTCCATCTGTGCCCGAGTGAGAGTCGACTGGTAAGTTGAGTTTCCAATTTGAGGGATGCACTTTACAGAGACATCAAATCATATATAGAATTAACATGAATTATTTGCGGTTATTTTTAAGAACCTGACTTGTGTATTTACAATTTTATCATCATCATCATCATCATCAGTTTATGATGTAAGCCCAGTGAAATTGAAGAAATGTGCGTCCGTTCATATTTCTCCTTTCCAGCGCCGCTATTGAAAAAAAATATATATAAAATACAAAATCTGGATATTTTTATGCAAGTCTTTGAACACAGATTAACGTTGTTTTCTGTTTTATCCACAATCCGAGCCCTTTCCTACACCCTAACTTGTTAACACACGCACGTTTTGCGTCACGCGCACGAGGACGAGCAACGCGTGCGCAGAGGAGCAGTCCTCATTCACAGCTCAATCATCAATTATTAAACTTACGGAGTCATTTCACTGAAAGGTGCACATTTTCACACTCGGTGTCCCCGAAAGAAAGGGGTTACTAGACTTTCTCCACAAAGAGGCCGATTCACAGAAAATATAAAGTTTATTAAAAGTCTTAAAAAAAACAATAGAAATATTATTTAATGACATAAATGATAAGGTTTCTGTAGCCTGCTGTGTGAAAATAATAACCTTCTGATCATTTGATACTCTCTTTCGTTAATATGTATTTTATATTCACTGCTTGTAGCTCCAATTATGGATAATGCTAAGCCTGTCTCATTAGATTATGAGCAGGGTGTCATTTTTTCCATTGTTGAAAAGCAAAGTAAAGAAGAGTAACTCCATTTAACCATCTCCTATGTTATACTGTGTTTAATGGGTACAATGATATGACTTCTAAAGTTTGCTTTTAAGCAAAATCAAATTTTTAAAGGCAATTTACTCCTGGTGTAATATATTTTTAATAGAAAATAGAAAAGGCTTGTACATTAATTACCTTCACCATGACATACAGCACATATGCACCATCGTCATCTGACATGTCCTTGTCTCAGATGGTCATATTCTTTCAATGTGTCTGAGTTTACATCCGTTCCAGTGTGATATTGTCCATGGTGAGGTGTTACATTGTGGACAGAGCGAGCGGCTGCACAAAAAGGTGCCAAAGCCCAACCCTGTCCTCATGAGGAATGTGCCCCTCCATTTCTAAAATCATATTGACTCAACCTCCTCTGAACCTTCTGCAGTTGCTATCAAAAATCACTGATGCTGTGAGCGACATTGTTTGTGGGTTGTATAGCTGTTCTCAAGTGATCCTTGGCAAAGCAAATGGAGGTGTCGTCTTCTGTTCTTACATGACCATCCTTTGCTTCCCATTTTCTGCTGATTATTATGTAGACAGTGGGCAGCAGAGTCACTTTGAGAGAGATCATTTAGACTGAGAAAAATGAATTGCCTTTGATTAAGACACAGTGAGAGCACCGTGTCGGCATCCCAGACATTTCAACATTTTCATTTACTCTGTTCCTATGTTGTGGCTGGGATTTTATTTTGGCTGAGAAGAGGTCAGCTCTGATCAGATGTTGTTGTGGTTCCACCTTTAGTGTTGGAAAGTAAGGCAGCCATCAGGGTTGTCGCTCTAGTTTTCCCGCAGGTGGGTCACATTTCCAATTTGTGATAGCGATGCTGGAACCGGACCCCTGTGGAATTTTCCCACAGAGAGTTACAGCAATGTGCATAAAAAGATTTGCGAGGTGGGACCACCTGTTGACAGATCCAGCTGGAATGGCTGAGTAGGAGGACCGTTTTTTTTTTTTTTTTTTTTTCTAACAAGAAATTAGAAGAGGAAGCAGCAGACCTGGGTACGGCACGCTCTAAAATGTGTCAGAATGAGTCAGTATTTGCAGTAACACAAATTCAGAGTGCTGTGGTCTCTGTCCAGTGTTTATTTTACACAATTAATCCTCAGTGCAGATTTGATTGACAGTGAGCTGCAGTATCCATTCTACAACATACAGTATTTTTTTTTTTTTTTTTTTTTCTACGGCGACAGCCTCTGCATAATTCTCCCTCCTCCGCTCTCTGGCCTCCCTCCTGCCCAGCCTGGGGTATAAATAACCATGTGGATGGAGCAAATCTCAGCAAAGCCCAGTGCTGTGGTACATCAGCACTTTGGAGAGAGCCACGGATTATTTGGTTCTTTTATCTTCCCTATCTCTCTGTTGGTATGGCTGCTAGTGTCTTACACCACGGTCAGCAGGTTGCCTAAGCAACAGACGATGTATTTATCTGATGGTATAGGTTTTATCTGCCTCGACGAATAACTACATCTACTTTCCTTCTACATTATGTGACCACCCAGAAACATTCTTGCAAGTGTTTTATCTATAGCTTTATTTTACCTGTGGAGCTAAGACCTCTGAACTGTGAGTTGTTAAAATCATTTTCTTGCTACATGACCACATATGTTGGGTGCTGTGTTCATGTACAACTATTTTACTGGTTGGGGGAAAAAAAGCAGCTGAGCCTATTTGTAAGCAGGATTAACAGCCACAGCCAAAAAGTGGCAATGGGAAACCAAAAGGCCAAATAGCAGGTCAGTGCAACTATTACACAACAGATTACCAGTCCACGTTTATCACATAAAAAAACAAAACTAAGCTGGAAACATGGGAGTTTTAGCTTAAAGATGTAGTTAGTGATGTTAACCTCCTGTGGATCGATGCCACACGTATACTTACTTCTCATCTATAATTGTGTAACTGTCATAATAAGTGTCTTCAGAAGTAGTTTGGGGCCAATATTATGCACATCAACTGGAATCTATCTCAATTTATGGGGAAATAATGTCTCAAATGCAAAAGTAACCATTTATTTTTTGGTTTATCTTTTTATGTATTATCTTCGGTATCTACTACTTTGAGATTAAATCAGCAAATCCAGTGAGGTTAAAAACAGCTGAGGTATATTGTAGAGCCGTAATGTGAAGCAGATGTTCAGTTCCACAACTAATTTGCACATATTCAGAGGATGGCAGCGATATCAGCTAGTTAATTGGAAACAAGCATTTAACAGCTCTAAACTATTACTACATCTCCCATGCATTATAACTAGGGTTTGCACAATTTGGCAAACAGTCACATTGCAATTACTGTGGGCAATGTTGGATTTTTGGCTTGAATATACTTGCTTTTATCAAGGAAAATATGTAGAGAACTCATTTTGGAATATGGTATCAAGTCTCACACGTGCACGGATAGGCTTAATTATTTAGTGAGTTTAGCAAAACCATTTAAATTTGTCAAATATTTATTTTATGGTGGGATGAGATTTATCTTTACTTACTTGGTACTTGTTTTCCTATTATTTAACCCCCCCTGAGACCCAGGAAAATACAAGTTTTGGCTTTTTTATTTAAATAATTACCTATATTGGAAATCTAATGCAACTGTTTTTATTATTATTATTATTATTATTATTATTATTATTATTATTATGGAAGGCCCTTTGTGGTGGACATTTTTTTGTTATTTTGTATAACACAGTAAAACTGTTGTTCACAAATGTGGACCAAATGCTGGGTCATAGGAAGTTCAAGTTCTGGAAAAAAATGTTGTGAAGATTAAACTCTACACTTGTTCTACATCCACTTCTGGCTCGGTCAAGTTTTATTATTAAGTTGGGTTTTTTTTAATTGTCTTCAATGAGAACTAAATTGCACTAAATTGCAAAACTTAAAAAAGGTTAGAACTTTCAGTTTCTCTCTGCCCAGTTTCACCAAATCCAAAATATCACCAGATGAAAGAGGCTGTAATTGTTGTTTTTTTTTCCTTCAATTTTTACAATTAAATCACTCCAAATCCTCCCAAATCTGGACCTGTACACAGTGCTACCTTTTATGGTGATATAATTGCTTCGGCTAATATTAGATTTTCAATTGTGATTAAATTAATTAAGCGTCTGTTGTCAGGACTAAAGTGAGTGTGACTGAAGACTACATTTAAACTAGATTAAATACTCATAGAACAAGTGGATTCTTTACAACAAATGAAAACACGTCAACAAAAAGTTTAAACCCTTTTCCTTTTTCCTGCATCGATGCAGCTCTGATGTCTCTGTAACCGACTCCTGCTGTAATTCGAGCTTAACACTGTCTCTCTCTCTAATATCCTTGAATCTGGATCACTGTGATTGTTGTCTTATCACTAGTGGCGACAGTATGGAGGCAGGTGGAATTGGCTGCAACAAAAGATGATCATGGTAACCACTTAAAAGCAAAGTACGATTTGACTATGATTAGAATATAGAAATACACAGAGAGAAACTAAGATCAAATATTGTTTAATTTAATTGTTATTATTGTGGGATTTTTTTTTCCAGCATTGCATGTGTTTCAAGGAGAACTATAGTCTATGCTGAGATAGTAAAACTGTAGATGATTAGAGGAGACACCAGAAATTCTTAATTTTGTTGTTGCATGTTACAGTAAAGGAAAACACTTGGGGAGATAACTATTTTGTGGTAAAATATTATTTGTGTTATCCACATATTGCACACATCCTTATAGACTTTATAAAATAAACCTTGAAAATACAAACTGTAATGAAGTGATATAGATTAAAAATACAAATACTATTGCATTTTATTCTTTGAATAAATGATTAAGTAGAAATAATAGAAATTAGGGCTATCACTAATATATGGTGGAACATGGTTATGGTTTAACTAGGGCTGTCAAATTATTATTTTTTTTAATTATATAAATAACAGGGTCTATTTGGATTAATGTCAATTAATCATGATCAAAATACTTTGTCGACCGAGTATTGTTTCTTCAGATTTTTTTATTATTTTTTTTTTTTACTCAAATTTCCCACAAAATACACTAAGAAACCCCCAAATTATGGGAAAAAATATACAAAACATGCTAAAATCCACAAAAAACCCCCAAAAGCGATGAAATATCCAAAACATATTCAAAAACTCTTCTTAAATACAGACCCCCCCCCCCCCCACCAAAAAAGTGATAAAATATCCAAAACATATGCAAAAATCTGAATATATATATATGCAGTTAATATGTTTACTCAACACCTTCGACAATTTGAACAAAACAACTGTTCCATTTAATTATATTCAAGTTTTTAATCAGATTAATCATGATGACAGATTAATCCACGTTAATTTTGACAGCTCTAGTTTTAACATATAAATCTTCCCACCAGTGGACAAACATGTAAAGTCTTGTTAGGGTTTGTGTAACGGCAGGTTGAATTCCAGTTCGAAGCAGTTGACCCGTACGTCTTGTTAACCAGACTGTAGCTAAAAATGAAAGAAAAAGACCTGCTGGCCAGACTGGAGCACTAGGTGTGGATGACGCACGACAAGTGCAACAGTGTGTGAAGTAGCGCCTTGAGCTGTGGGCTCTCTGCTGATAACTGCATTATCGCAGGAGGCCATTTCCATCACTACACCCACAAATACAGTACAGTGCCTAGAAATGTCACATTAGGGTACTCATACAATCTTTTTCTCGTGTTTCATGAGCGGTGTCATGCTCATGTTACAGCTCATAAAAGCAAGTAAAGTAGACGATGATGCTGACAGTGCAGATCATTTTCATCGTAGTGTCTGGGAAAAAAAAAAATAATACAATTAGTTTAATTTTGTGCTTAAATGAATTGTGTTATCAGACGTCTTTGGCTTGATCATACGGTATATGACTACTTTCCATCCTACCGTTTGGCACTATCCACAGCGACATTAACTGTGGTAATAGCCAGAAAGACAAGAGATCTAATCTGTATGTGGAGGCTGTGGATGGATGAACATGAGATGAGGTGAGTGCATGCCTCCAGGGGGTCCAGCTCACATGGCAGAGGGAGGCACGTCTCAGTGTGCAGCATAGAGGCCATTTGACCTGAATGTAGAGAAACCTATGGTGAAGAAGAGTTGGTTTATATACGGAAAGAGAGTCCAGTCCATCTGTCTTTGTTGTAATTTTAAAGCGAAGACTGTGGATCGCTGCTCACAGCTTCACAGAAGGCCGATGTTGAATTAATCATCTGTTTTGACTGATCTTTAACAGTCGAGTCTGTCTGGGTTTGAATTAGAGCTGCAGAGGAAGACCGTTTGAAGTTATATAGCGGTGCGAAAATTGACGGTTATCTAAATGTGTGCATTCACTTATCTGGAATATTTAAGCGCAGCCAGATGGGGAGGAGAATCTCACCAATGCACCTCCTTTCCTCCTCAGCTTATCAACTTGTACCACATACACACCCCCTAATTTTCTTTGTTTAGTCAGGAAATTAACAGTTTCTGCTCCTTAATTATTTTTCATATAGTATTTATTCAAACTTTACATTTATTAAAAAAAAAAAAAAATCCTTTCAATTATAATTTGTTTGTTCAACCAAAAGCTTTGTTGTTTTAATTACTGAAAGGGACAGTTATTCCTGATAATGATTATTGTGTAAAACCATGAAATTGTGATGTTTTCTGCATCGGTGATCACAATCTAATCGCACTGTACTGGTTTTGGGGTTTGTAGTGTTTCAAGACAAACATGAGAATAACATTTCTTGGAAAACACTTTCAGTACACTGCCAAACAAGAAGGATTTTATCACCCATGTTTTGGAGTTACTCGTCCCTGTCAAGCATGTGTCTGTTTGTCAGCCTGATGCTCAAGCCTACACTGAAATAAAAAATGTTTAATGTCGATTGAAAGTGAAATCTTTTGTGTTTCAGGAGCTGTCTGCTGGTCCTTCTGCACTACTATGACTCTGAGTGCTTGAAGATTTTACATTCTTTTTCTTCGCCACTGCTCCTAACCTCACTCGGTTCCTCAATGGGTTCCCGCAGCCAAGGCTTCTTCACCAACCATCACCACCACCGTAGCTCCATGGTGCCCACTACAGTGCCGAGGCTGCTGCCAGAGAACGGCAGCCTCCTGGGGGGCATTGCACAAATCACCCCCAACCTGTTCCTTAGCAGAGGGAATGTGGCATCCAACCGCAGTCTGCTCCTGTCCAAAGGAATTACCTGTGTGGTCAACGCCACGATCGAGCTCCCCAACTTTAATTGGCCCCACATGGAGTATGTGAAGGTTCCCCTGGCGGATATGCCCCACTCCCCTATCTCCTTATACTTTGACAGTGTGGCTGATAAGATCCACAGTGTTGGCCGGAAGCGGGGGGCCGTGCTGGTGCATTGTGCTGCAGGTGTGAGCCGCTCAGCCTCTTTGTGCTTGGCGTACCTTATGAAGTATCACCGCGTGTCTCTGGCCGAAGCCCACGCCTGGGTCAAAGCCCGCCGGCCCGTCATTAGACCCAACGGAGGCTTCTGGCGTCAGCTCATCGAATACGAAAGGAAGCTGTTTGGCAGAAACTCTGTTAAGATGGTGCAGACGCCTTACGGGGTCATACCTGATGTTTACGAGAGGGACCGCAGGAGCCTGGCCCCTTACTGGGGCCTGTGAGAGCATCTGTGCCACCTGGTGAAGGATTGAGGAGGAATGCAAGTGAAGACAAGCCCTTTTGGCCTTCTGGACTGCAGGTACCCGTGTGTTCCCACAGCCAGACCGGTGAAAAGAGATGTGTGTGAGTGTACATCTTTGTGAAGCTTATTTAATGAATACCGGTGCATTCAGACAAAGGGATCAGACCTGGTTGTCGATGGTGCTGCTGTTCGTACAACCAGTTGTCCCCGCAACTCCATTTTAGTTTTTGAGAGGGAGCAAGGCAACTTCAAGCCCAGAATCCTTCGGACCAAAAGGATTGATTGGGACCACAATGATGTCAAACACCAAAATTCTCAGACTGCGGTAGTCTGTGCTGGTCTGTCTATTCAGTTCCAGAGGAGGAAAAGGAGGAGGAGGAGGAGGAGGAGGAGGAGGAGGAGGAGGAGGAGGAGGAGGAGGAGGAGGAGCGTTTTGGGAAGGTGTTAGCTGTACTTGAGACTCCACAGCTCTGACAGTGATGTGACTGAAGTCCTTTTCCTGACGTGATGTCATGTGGTGGTATTGTGCCAGTTTTGCAATTATCTTTGGTGTGAGGGCCAACAGCATGCTCTCGATTTATGGTAGCATATAAGTGTACAGAAAAAAAACATATATAGATAAATTATTTTATTGAAATGTAGTGAGGAAACAATGATTATGGCACACCTTACCTGAACATTTAAAGAAGTTATTAGATCTACCTTTTTAAAGGTAAACTTGTAAAAGATAAGTTAATAGTCGCTGTTTAGGGAAAGCTCCTGTGTACCACAGGGTTGACTGTTCCATCCTGTGACTACACTATCTTATTGTAGTGCTCTTTGATGCTGTATTAAAAAAATGTGCATTGCCACTAGGGAAGTGGTAGCTCTATGACAGGCGCTTGGAATATTTTTAATCCCACTGTTTATTGCCTTGTGTCCATATTCAGAGAACGTTCCAGAAATGCAGTAAAGACATCTTTTCTATTTCTGTTAAACAAGCTTACCTTCGTGGTTTGTCATACAGTGACATCACTTTTTTTTTTTCTTCCTTTTTTCCCCTCTTCAAGTGGTTGAAATTGTAACTTTGCTGCATGTGCTCTCCACACCTTTTACACAACTGTTAAACACTGCTGAGGTGACACGAAACACACTAACGAAACAAGATAAAACATAAGGGCAAACATTAATGAACAAATGCCCCAATTCCTGCAGCAGTACGAAACTCCTTTTTACTTACATAATTGCTGTGATGTATCTTGGCCTGAAGTATTTATTTTCTACATTTGTATCTACCTTGCAGTGATACCATTGTTGTGTCATTGGCAGTGAATACATCATGTTCATTTAGTATTCTAAATGACTGACACTCATTACTGCACTTGTTTTCGCAGAACTAAATCACTTCAGGGTACAGACAAGTGCAACAGAGTTAGCAATTTCAACCCTCAACAATCTGTGCAACAATGCTTTTATGCCATAACAATACATTGAGTGTGATACTATGAAAATAATAATAATAATAAAAAAAAAATTAACAAGGTCAGGGGTAAACAATTGTAGCAAGAGAAAGATGTTATGTCTTGAATGTTGTCTGTAATCTGACTTTTATGCCCCAAGACAGCGATATTAAACCTAATTAACTCATGTCAACTTGTGTTAAAATTTGATAGAAAAATAAATCTGTAACATCCAATATTGCAGACTTTTACTGAGGTTATAAGTACGGGGTAATGCTGGTTACCTGCTTCTGTTTGTTGGTTTATCTGTCAGTAGAAATGACACAAAACTGTGTAGAAGAAAATCAAGACTCCACAGTTTAATTCAATCAGACTACCTTAGAAAACGTCGAGGAGGGAGACAAGATATCTGACCTTTTTCTTCTTCTTTCTCATAGGTTGGGCAGATTATTGTTGACCTACATTTATTTGCCGTTAATATTCTTTTGGATTTTTATTTTTCATAAAGCTATATTTTTCTGGATCTAGTCCTATATTTAATTAGTTCATCCTTGGCTGATACCCTTTCCAGGAGTTTAGGGAAAACATTAATTTATTTAAAAGGTGAAAACAGCCGTTTTCTCTCATAAGTAAGGGGTGCACCAATACATTTGAACCGGACATTGTTATTGGTCAATGTTTGCCGATACTGGCTAATATTAATATTGTGTAATAAGATGTAGTTTGAAAGATTTTCTCCTGTTGTCAATTCACTGAATACACAAGAAATATGATACGGTTTCTCTCTCACCTTGTTAAATGCCATGTATTAAAAAAAAGAGGTAAAATAGAAATAAAAAATAAGACAATATCATGAAATAAGATGAATAAGTGATATAAAGAATACTGTAGCAGAATTTAAAGTGTACATGTCAATCTATTTACAGTAGCAGCAGTAATGCAATACAGTAATGGTTATGAGGTGAAGAGGTGCATACTTTTCACCAATGGCAATTGCAGATATGTATCTGTTGTGTTACATTAAAGTGTTTTTTTTTTGTATGTATGACTGTATCAAAATTGTCCATGAATTTAGTAATCGGTGTCACCAATGTCTTATCCAGTGCTATCAGGTAATAGCCTATCAACAAAGGACTGAACACTAGCACTTAAGATGTAAAAACTGACTAAGAATTATTGACCAGTACATGAGTTGTTTGATTCGACAACCAGCTTAAAGACTTTTCAATCAAATATCAGAAGACTTATTTTGCTAATTAGCCTCTGTAATTGCTAATACTCATTAACTGATTGCCTTGTCCTGCTGATAGACCGATTAACAAACACAAAAATAAACCAACTAAACTATGGAGCACTTGGTGGAGCGAGGTGCTCTGCTGAGTGTCAATGTTCAGAGATGTTTTCACTTGAGTTTCTTTCTGCTGACTTGTTTTCCCCAAGAGACGTCTTCAGATGTCAAAGAAACGGTCTGTCATTCATTTTCATTTGCTGTGGCTACAGAGCAGCAGGCAGATATTGATGAGCGCTATTTGTCTTCTGCCCACACTTGTGAGGGACCTCTGGAGTGGTCTCCACAGTGAATTCCATTACCCACAGAGACAAGGCCCGTCTGATGACAGGCCGAGTACCACTGAGATGCACAAGTGATGGGTCGAAATTATACACTGCACACCATTTTCTCCTGCCAAAAATGAATCTTTTTTTTTTTTTTTTTTTCTTTGCAGCTTCAGTCCCCACCCCCTACCCCTCACACTCCCATCTTTGCTGTGTTAATGTGGTACATGCTTGTCGTTCACAGGGTATAGTGAAGCATTAAAGTAAACACATCCTTCACCAGCAGCAGGACATTATCATCTATCATTAAAGCAGTAAGCAAAGCCGTGAGCATCATCCTGAGCATCAGAGGCAGGGCCAGGCCATGCAGAACGAACACCACTGATGAAGTTTGAGAAGATGACATTGAGACACTAGCAACAGGAGGCATCCCACACTGCACACCAACCACAAACTGGTGTATTACTGTTACTTCTTTTATAAACAAATTTATTTTATTATTTGTGAGCAACCAATAATCGCATACTCAATTCATTTTCAGAAATTAATGTAAAATGCAGCTAAATTTTTTTGCCATACCTAGTCCAACACCTAAAGACATGCAATTTTTATAAAGAAGTATGTTATTGATGCCATAATTGGGAGATTGCATTTACTTTTTGGATTAAAATTGAAATTTAACAATTACTTTTTAACTCATCCCCTTATCTGAAAACTTTAATTAAATTAATTAATTAATTAATTAATTAATTAATTAAAATAGGGCCCTACTGTCCACCAATTTCACGTTCAAACACTCAACAACACCAGAGAAATTATACAAAAATAAATCAAGTCAAACTGAAAATAATTATTGTATGGGTTTAAACTTTTGTGTTCTTCTCATAAAAAAACCCCCCCACAAAGTTTGAAGTTAAGAGCTTGATATTTCCTGCTGAAACTTAATAGGCATAGTGTGAAAATGTCCCTGTTTATTCTTCCACATTATTCTGAAATATACTTTACATTACACCCCCTTGCGATGCCTCCCGGTGGCCCCCACACATCAAAAAACAGTGTATGAATCACTTTTTAATATTAGCACTAGTGGTGGCTGTTCCATATATTTATGCAATTTCTATTTCAAATGCATAAAGCAAATGTGAACATCTGCGGGAGCTGCTATGAACCACTGAATCATTGCTTCTCTGGGCTTCAAATTATACAGCTTTTAATAATTCACTATAATCAGCATGAGCAACAGTGCTACTGCCATATCAATAGCTATAAATCCCAGAATTTCCATTTTAACAAGGCCATATGTACATGACCAGTTATTAATATAAACACGCTGCTTTTACTGCAGCTTCAAATTCAGGCTGACTGTGCTCTTTATTACAGGATAATTTGACAACCTGATTTAGCCAGACAGCAGCACATGCTTTAACTGTTGGATGCAAGTCAAAGCATGCATTTTTAGACTTCACAGTTTCAAAACACACGCACACATAAAAGAAATGGCCACATGGAGAATGCTTCTTACACGGCTGCCAACAGCAATTGGAAAGCTCAATAATAGCCCTGGAAAGAGGTTTGGAGATGCTGGTAGCTCTTTATATAAAGGTAATGGAAATGTGCAGCTGATGTCTTCATGTAAAGGATCTAAATCTGAGCAGAAAAGGAGGCAGGGGCAAAAAGTCTGAGGGTCGTTGGAAGGAGACCTTGGGCCGTAGTGAACCAAGTCATTCTGTTCTCGGTGAGAGGCTCAATAAGTGTGACTGTGTCCTCTCTGTGGTCTAACAGTGACTCATCTGTCTGCACTGACTGATGGAGGAGATACTGAGTAAAAGGACTACCAACCACAGTTTGTTCTGAATAAAAGGAGATATTTTGTGCTCAGGCATGTCACCTTTCAGTCCAGTGACATGTCCCCCCCTCAACAAAATGTGTTTCATTTAGGTCAAGTAAATATGATTGTATAATTTAAAAAGATAATGTTGTAATACAATCTATCAAAATGATACAGATTAAAAAAATCAAAACAACACAAAGATATTAGATTAATATCTGATGTATTGATTGAACAGTCATTACAATCATTCAATAAAATCTTAATCGTATATATCAGGATGGTTAAATATCAAGAAAAAAAATATTTGCAGGTGCAACCAATATCCCACTGTGTCCGTATGGGTTAAAGTGGACATGTGTGCTTTTAAATCCAACCTCTTCACATGTAAATCATTCACTTATGGTCTGAAATATGTGTTATTGTAGCTCCACAGACAACATGTTAACCCCTGTTCTGCTTCAGTGCTAAATGTGAATGAGACATTTCAGGCCCTTCCTGGTCTCAGAACATTCCACTGGTTTTAATTGTACTTTAATAAGAGTGATACTTCATCAACAGGCAGATGAACTTCTTTTTTTTTTTAACGCCAAGTTTATTAAAGATGTTAAAAACATAAGACTTGTCTGTGCAGCCTAACATGTTGGCCCAGAGCTGGTCTGGTCCTCAAACAGAAGCAGAAGGCACAACACTACTCTACAAACAATGGTCACTCACTCATCCGCTGTTAAGACACGTCATATCAACAGAGGAACTCATGAATAAAATAAAGCGTGAGGTTATTTTAACATTATTTGGAGTTTACCGCTTTGCCGTGTCCGTCGTTTCCATAGAGACAAGGAACTGACCCCTCAATCAGATGAAATCTTTCAGTAAATCCTTCCAAATATTGGTGGAAGTTGCTGAAGCACCTGTTCACCAACAAGCAAGGTTTCCCCCACTTATGTCGGTTTATTTCCGAGAAAAATAAAATTTAACCAGGCACTTGGAAGACGCTCTGATCCTGGGGAGCGATGTAATGAATTATGTGGGTTAATACAGTCCACAACTGAACCTTTTTGACTTGTCTACTTGTGTAACTGGACTTGGACTACAAAATGCTAGGAAAAAACAGACAGATAAACGTGGCAAAACATAATCTGCACAATCAGGTGGCCCTTTGTTGAAAATTAATCGTCGATTGAGTGACAGTTCAGCTGTGCTTCTTACAGAAGCTGTTCACTTTGAAAGTACCGCTGATATTAGGGTAGCGGTTCATGCTAGCAACTCGAACAGCTATTGGTCAATTCGTGGTAAAGTTGCCAACAGGGAGGCTAAGTCACGCCCTTCTACTTCCGGTCCATGGGTGCCTAGCTAGCAAAATATGGGAATGAAAATGAATGATGCGAGTCCAGCTAAATTCTGATTCCGTTTGAGAAGTGCTCTGAAATTCACACATGATAGTGGTTAATAAGGAATATTTGATGTGGTATAGGCAGACCACTCATTTTTGATAAGAAGCAAACGTGACATTAGGTTTTATGTTGGCTTAAGTAAGCAATGTATGTGACGTCAGACGCCGCTCAACATGCGCGCCAGGCGTGTAAAATATATATAATGCATAAGTACCAAAAGACCAAAAAAATGTCAGATCAGTTATATATACTTAACGTTTTTGTTTGCCCTAAGTGGCAGCAGAATCACTTTGCAATATAATATTTTAAGCTGGAAATGTTTGATAAAAAGCATGCGTCATTCTGCAAAGTAGCTTACTGTATGTATAATACTTTTTTGCTGGGCAACTATTCCATCTTGGTTTTTTGTTCTCAAGCGTCTTTTTTTAGCGTCTTCCATCTGCCTGAAATGAGTTGGCAGACACGTTCAATCATCCTTGCTGCAGATGGGTTAATAGCATTAAAATTTTTACTCAGATTAATTACGTTAATGCATTAATTTGGACAGCTCTAATATACACAGCACCAGGTGAGAATAAATTAACCTTTTCTGCACTCCTAAACACACAAAAACATGTATTTAAGGGCTAAAAAAAAGAGTAAGGTTCGTCATCTTTCAGTCGATAAATTCTCATCACATTCTAGTGAACTGACAATCAGTACACAGGTTTTTTAATGCTGCTTTTTTTGACTGAATAAATATTGTCACAATTAAGTAACAGCTATTCAGATGAAAATACAAGCAATCACTTGATGTCAGCATGAAGCAGCAGCTGTTTCCAGTCAATAATCCTATTGACTATGACCATAAAATATGAAAAAGTATCAGTCAATACAGTGCAGTATCGCCTGGATCTCGCTTCCCTCCCAGTGTGATCATTTCAGTGTGGCATCACAGACAATAGGCGTGAAGATGACAGGCAGCAGCAGAGGGACAGAGGGAGAGATGGGGTCTGCTTTTCGAATTACACAGCCTTATTCAGTAATTGATTTCATCGTTTGTAATTTTCCGTAATCCCGGTGTTCAGCATGAGAGGAGAGGAATTCATTTTCTGCAGGAAATGAATTAGAGAACGGCAAGAGATAAAATGGATGTTGGAGAACACACCTGAACACAAGTGTAGGTATGATAATGAGACTGGTTTCATGGAGCCTCTAGACATCTCATTTGATTGGCTGAACTCAGCTGCCAGCGATGGCCTGGCAGGCTTGTCGAAGGAGAATTTATTCCATTTTGCAGCAAAGTGATGGAGATGAGGCCTTTCTGGCCTGAGAGAAAGTACATTGAGTAAAATCACAGTAGGGAAAATGTGCAGCTATGTTCATGCATTTGGAAATTAAGCTTTACAGGAAAGCTGGCAGAATGAGAGCAAAGGCCAGAGGAATTACACGACCACCTCATTTAATTCACTAGTACTTGCACAGAAAATTAGGAAGAATTTCTTTAAAAAATGACTATAATACTGAATACATTTACATGCACTTAGAAATTTGAACTACTGCCTTACTCCGATTAAGGACTTAACTGGAGTTACCCAGAAGTCCAAGTTTATTATGCCAGCAAGAGAAATTCAAATTATTGTTCCACTCCCAGCCACAAGGTGACGCTACATGTCCTTTTGCATTAGGGCCGTAGAAAAAAGAATAATAAATAAACAAAAGCGGCAGATTTAAAACAGGTGTAGTAGAAGTACACCCAGAGCAGGGTGATGACGCAGCATCTCAGAATATTTTGTACCTTCTCTTCACTCCGATTTATTACACGTAACATACGTGTTGTCACTTCCTGAAGGGGGCGTGTCCAGGACAGTCTTAAACAAAGGTTGGATGGTGTTTACATGCATGGAGACATTCAATAACAATCGCATTATCTGACTTTTTTACACCGACTTCTCAACCTCCTGTTTGATTTGATTCCACTCTGATTAAAGTGTTTTTAAAATTTTGATTTCAATTGAAGTAAGAAATTCCAATTATTGCCTAAGTGCATGCAATCACACTCATTGTCTTACACCAAAACAAACTGATGATTTAAAGTGTTGATGGTGTAATTATCTGACACTTTATATAAACTGCATACTCATTTATTCAGTCACATTACATTTAGTCATAATTACAATGCTACAGCAAGACACAAAAATATACAAAAAGTGCTGCTGCAGTCAAGACAGAAAGAACACAACCTTTACAGTTCCCTTCAAGTCCCAAAACCATTTTTTTTCAACTCAAATACTTATAAAATATACAATTTAAATATCGTAATAGGTGATAAAATCTCCAGTGCAAAAAACATTTGATGCCGTTAATTTAACACAGTTCATAAAAAGAGACATCTGTCTTCCTGCCCAACAGTAAGGGTTTGAATGTTTAAGTTTGCAAAGATATTAAAACCATAACAGCCACAGTTTCTTCCAAGCAGATTCAATAAACAAATGCAGTTCAAGTACAGTAATATGCTTATGATTCAAAAGCTCTAGTTCAATACGAGTGAAAAGAGTCAAAAACAAGTCATAGCAAAGAGAAGCAAAACTACAAGTGACATTAAATCTCAAGAATGTTGACAGACTTCCTGTGGTTTTTAATAAAACGTCACACCTGATCATTTCAGTATGTAAATGACTTGAGGTGATTAACTCAACAGAGGGTGTTATGTTTCCATGCATCTGTTTGTTTATTTTCAGTAGTAGTGTCACCAGATTGTAATGCACAGCTTTTCATGAAACTTAAAGAAGGGGTATGGGTCGAGAATAATGCTATAAAATGTGTAAGCAAATTAGCAAAAAAAAAAAAAAAGGTCAGATCCTGTCAGATGGCCATTTTCTCACATTGAAAGATAGGGTGTGATGGGAAATAAATTTCACATCTGTGGAGCTGTAGTAGAGGTATCCACTTTTAAAAGACGCCTCTTGTTAAATATTGACTTTCTGTGCAGCAAATACGAATGGGAATCATCTCTTAAAAGCATTATAAGTAGTTGTGAACAGAAGCGGTGCAGTTCGAAGCGCCTCGCCACTCCACCTATCTGATGTTGATTAGCCTGTGCCCCGTTGCCATGGCAGCTGCAGGCAAAGCTCAGAGCAGGTCAGGCAGTATGAGACCCGGGGGTTTGGGCTCCACACAGTTAATCCAGAAATTGGCACAGCTGGCATGGTACTGGTGGCCTCCGTACAACAGCTTGAAGTTGTCCGTCTCCGAGTTGAATGCCTGTTGAAGGAGGAAAAAAAACAAAACAAAACTGTGACCTAAATGACCGACAAAAAAAAGTCCTTCTAGTGTATAGACCATATTTTATGCATTTTGACTTAAATGTTCTTTTTCTGACAAGTAAGAAGAGCTAATAATAACACACAACTACTATTCTTTACTTTTCAGTGACTTTATTTCCGATAACTGTTGAGGGTTTCTACACATTCTTCATACTAACCAGGTGTGTCAAGCATATAAAACTAATCCACTAAAGTGTCAGGTCCAATCAACGGGAAGAATTTGTGTAATGTAAAAATGACATTGAGACATCAACAGTTAAGAGTGTCAAAATCATTTTAGTTCAAGGGCCACATACAGCCCAATTTAATCTCAAGTGTGTCAGCTCAGTAAAATGTTGCTTTAAAGCAGTGTATGACTTTAATCACAATTTGTTTTTCAAACCTAAACCCCCCATTGAAAAGCTAATCATCACTAAACCATTAGTCTTTCCATGCTTGCACACCTGAATCACTTCCCTCATGGTGAACGACTTCAAAGCCGACTCCATCACAAGCGGTCGGTTTACAAACTAAAATGTTACTTGGGAGTTTTGGGAATTTTCTTTTGCATGTGGGAATAGGAATACTACGCAGCTGCAGCAACGAACATGGAGCTAATCTGAAATTAAAACCACTACCTGGTCAGAAGAAATTGGGAAAAAAAATCCTTCTCAGACAATTGCCATCTGATAATATAGGATGTAATGAAAAACGATGCTTTAATGATCAGAATGACAACTGGATTATTTTGTCTTTTAGTGTTGAAAAAGAAAATTAAATACGAATGTTAAAAATCCCTTCCACAAAAATTGTAAACACCCTCAACAACTACCAATAATGTGAAATGTCTAAAGTACAATTTTTTTTACAATACAACACCTGTTAATAAATATTTTGTGAATTTGTAGATACACTGTAAGTTGTAGTGCACATCTGTAAATGATAAACTGAGGCATATTTTTTCAAGTTGAAAATGCTTCTTTTTTTTTTTTTTTTAAAGGATAGTTTGTAGATAAATTGCATTATGAAAATGTTTCTAACTTTTTTCACCCAAAGGAAAAAAATACAACAACTTCAGACCTCACATTAAATAGATCATTTTTACTGGTGTAGCTCACCTAAAATCATAACGGGCTGTATGTGACCCCTGAACTAAAATACATTTGACACCCCTGATTGAAAACCTTTTCCACAGTGTAATTTCAGTTTTGTTTGCCATTCATTTGGTGCATTGGGCTAAAAACCGTGTAATGTCAACCCAGCTTTCACAAAACAAAAAGTGAGGAGATGTTCCAGGAGCAGAAGTAGATCTGCATAGATGTGAAAGTGCACACCATATATTTTAGTAGCAATGTTGCACTGGCTCCAATCAGCAATGAAAACACACCATTGTATTATCAACTTTATCATTTTTTCCAAGTTTTCCATTTAAAAAATAGAAACTACTGCACATTTTACAGATGTAAAAATTAGAATCAGATTGGTGACTCAGATTCTACAGCAGTCTTACAACCCTCAGTACTGTTGTTTTAAATCTGATATCATAAATTCTTTAAAACTGGCTGTGATGGAGTGTGACCGTCTGTAGTCACCACTCCATGTTCTGCTGAGCCACTCTGTTTTTTTATTTGTTTGTTTGTTTTTTGTTTTGTTTTTTATACCACAATCTGGTAATGCAGAACTGGAACTGAGCCTGAAGTTTCAATACAAATTTAGGCTTCACTGTTTTTCTTTACTTAATAAAGCTTTGGGGAGAACTGCACTGCTGCTAGGAGGTCCTTATTTGTTTAAAAAAACATTTCTGTTAATTAAACATATGCTTCAAGGCTTTTCAACAAAGTTTTGTGTTGGAATTGGTTTTATTCTAAGGTTTGGCATCAATATAGCGAACGCAAGCCACTTTCAGCCTCCTTGATTACCAACAATCATTATCAGCCCTGAATAAACCCCTACTTGCAAATATCAACTAATTTATTTGGCTTAAGGCATATATTTCAAAAGGCAAAAAAAATGTGCTCAGTCAAACCTGTTGCTGCAAAATGTCTTTCATTTCCTTTTGCTGGCAGAAATTTAACAGCTCTCCCACATACATTATCGGAACTGAGGCTGTTCAGAAAATAAATGTAAGTACATAACCCCCAGAAGAGATGCGCTGTACACATTTCCACTGGGCCCAGCTGTAGCACTGTGTGTGCAATCAAGAGATGCTAATGTGTGTGATGTGCAGTTTAAGAGTTTGTATCCCTGGTGAAATAGCGGAGCTGAAGCCGGAGAGAGGAATGACTCATGTGCAGTGAATCATAGCCTCCCACACAGGAGGAGAGGGGAGACGCATGCAGAAAGCAACAACTGCATACAAAAAAAACCCCCACCACACAGCATTAAGTCAAACACATCTCCACCTGCCAGACTGCAGTCTGCAGCACAGACGCTCTGCTCGATGAAGAGCTTTTTCATGCAGCTGAATGACACATTTCTACTCTCAAACGTTTCACAGGCAGAGTGATTTCAGTTGGAGCTCTTTTGTGACCTGGCCTACTTGTTTCCAGAAACCTGCACTTACGGCTGCCAAAGCTGGCTCTGTTGGAGGAAGTAGATGCAAAAAGGTGGTGACACAAAGACAGCCTGTAATGCCTCCTCTTTTCACTGCATAGCCTTTCTGCTTCAAACCTCCACTTTTCTTTTCTTTTCAAGTCCTCTCTGGTACTTTACCTGTATGACAGTGAATGTGGGATAATTCAATCCAGTCTAAATGCTCCAGCACAAACAGATGATGTGTATTATTGCACTTATATGAGTCAAGAATTTCTATATCAAAGTATTCAGACTATTAGGTCTTAGGTACAAGGTAAAGACAAAGATAAGGCACAGGGGCTCTACAGGATTAGATGGAAGCATTTTCAGGCTTCAGTGGACTTTATAAGAATAAGATATAATTACAATAATTACCCATAACCTCTTGTTATTGTCTTTAGTCACTGCCTGGAAGCACAAGAGGAGTCAGCGTGTTGCTACTAATTCATGCAAAGAAAACAAACAGCAATCCAACATTCATGTCATGTTTGACCAGGACACAACTGCTTTTATCCCCAAAAGTGTTTGTGATTAGAAACATGAAAGAATCCATGTTACAACCCTCAGGGCTCCTACACATTTATGACACTTTTCGTCTCAAATTGATCTAAATTTGTCAAGTGAAGAGTTTAATCAATGTCAAATTCACTCAGTCAATATAATTTAGTTAACCTTAAACACATACAGACCCAGTGCTACTTTTGTGGCATTTCCAAAATAATTTTGTCTTCGTATTTAACTTTTAAGGGATTTATGGCCATTTATTATAATATTATCCTCTGTATTTTATGTTTTTTTCATGCAAATCATGTATTTTCCACCCATTAATTTGCTGATTATGTAGATATTCATAAAAACTTAGATCAGGAGTCTGTAACCCTGGTCCTAGAGAGTGGATATCCTGCACGTTTCAGATGTTTCCCTCTTCCAACACACCTGATGGTTGTTGAATCAGGTGCGCTGGAAGAGGGACACATCTAAGCCATGCAGGACTCTCTGGGACCAGGGTTGCAGACCCCTGGCTTAGATTAATGCTGATTGTTATATCAAAGACAGAGAAAACTGAAGAAAAAGTGACTTTATCATTAAAATACATCATTAACTGAACACGAACCAAGTGTCTCCATCATTATTAAACCCCATTGGTTTTACTGGTTGTAGAAGACATTTCCACATTTACTACTGACCTGCTGAAAGGGACCGAACAAATGACCATTAAAAGAGAACACATTGCTTTTTTGCATTGATAGGATTAGTAGATCAACAGGTATTAAACATTTTAGATCAGTAGGTGGTCTTGGCTGCCAGTAACTGTTTGGGTCTTTATGGGTTAAATTCTAAAAAAAAAAATACTGCAGACAATACAACTTACACCTTGCATATCAATCAATAAAAAGGAAATTAATTAGCTATTTTTTTCTTTTATTTATTCGTTACCGTTTGTCAAACTTTTGGATTTGATGCTCTTTGTCAACAAATAAATTTTTAACATTAAAAAATAAATGAATAAATAAATAAATAAAATAATAATAATAATAATAATAATTGGCAGATAGTTTGGGCTGTGTAGGAACCCTGCTGACCCAGGTCATAATGAAGAATGTCAGAGCAGAGATGGGCAACAAAAGATTTATAAACTACCACATTAACAAAAATTTTAAGAAAAACAAAACAAAAAAAACCCTTCTGTTAGCACTTCTCATACAACCACAAACAAAAACTATAAAGTCTTAATGAAGAATCCAAATCCTTGAGGCACCTCAGAAACCTGCATTAATATAAATAGCCAGAAATGTTAAATTATTCAACTTAAAATCTTTCCAGTGCTTCTCTCTGTAATTGCTCAAATTAGCATTTATCACTGAGCACAAGAACTGGAGCATCATTAGCTGCAAAGTATCATTTATGATTAAAAAAAAAAAACACTTATAAATGCTGCCTTTGAGACACGGTGAGATGAGATGAAGCTGCTGTCGGTTGCCCGTCTCTGCCTCCTGACCCGAGGAAGAGAGAAAAAAGGAAAAAAAAAAAAAAAAGTGGCCTCTCAGAATTATCGCTTGAGCAGCAACAAGGTCAGCTTCTGTTTCTGGACAATTTCAGCTCTGACTAGCAGCTCCGACATGTGTCAAAAATGGTGTAAACACTTAAAAGAATCGTTTGAAAGATTAAAATTCATGGCATGAATTAAACAGGAGCCATTAAGCTTGATTTCCTCGAAGCCACTGGATGGAACATCAACATCTCCTCCCTCCCGTACCTTTGGTTGAAAAACAAATCAGCACCTCTTCACCGAATGACAATACAACAATCAGTGCTGCCTGCTGTAGCCACAGGCTCTTTTTTTCACTTCATAATACTCTGAGGGGACGCTATTCTCCACTTGGCTTTCATGCATTCTTGCCAGTGTGGCTGTGCCAAAAATGTAATTAAAAGATGGGTTATTAATCTCAAGCTAGTGGCACAGAGACAAAATAAAACTGCATTAATTTCAGCCTGCCTCTATAAACACAGAATGAGAGGTGAGTGAGAGAGTGAGTGCAGGTCTATTATCAGCTGTACTCCCTGCTTATGACTAATACGTAAGCCACATCTGCTCCAAGTCTAGATGCCTCTCGGTCAGCCGTGTCTTACCCCGACCATCCATCTGGCTCTGGCTGAGAAACAGAGGGGACACGACCGGCTATCAACAGCACAATGCTGCCCTTTTACACCCCAAGGTCTGCAAATACCAACCAGTAATGTCACGATCACAATCACAATAACCTAGGAGGTAGAGATGCAACAACTCTGCACATACTGTAGGGCCACAGCTAATAACTGACCAGTCACAAACACAGATGGGCACTTCATTTCAATATTTATATTATTGTACATTATAGTTTTACAACATATCCAGGGGTAAAAATTAAGTGTTTTATCCTGCAACACATTAGTTAGTGTAAGTTCAGAATACAACGTCACATTCTGACGTGCTAACTTAAGGACTAGTTTTATAAGTTGACAAATGTCTTCTTATTTTTAATCTCTGTCATTTCCTGTGGCATCTATTGGTGAAATTCTAGATTGTAACATAATTTAATACTCATCTCACCTTCTACGGGGACTATTTAAGATATAAAAACTAACCTTGATAGAATAAAGTTTGATTATACCTGTTTGGTTAAAGGCATAATAAATCTGATCCATACTCAGACTGGTGACAATAATGGCAAGGGATGCCAAACCTAGAAACAGGTGCAAGAGCTGTCAGATAATATGTCCCCAAAGCTCCACATATGTGAAAAGTGGTTTTGTTTGCTTAGCTTCAGTTATTATCAGATGACCGTTGTAGTTTAAAAAAACCCCAGAGGACCTGAATGTGTATGTGTGTATATATATATATATATATATATATAGAAAAATATAGAAAAGCAAACAAAATACTATCTCACACAGAACTAAATTGTAGAAGGTCTGGTGGAAAAATAATTATTTTGTAGTTTTGCTCCTGAAACAAAATGACGGACAGACACAGACAATATATCCTTCCACATTAAATGCCAAAAGGGGTTGAAAAAAGGAGGGCAGGATGTTGTTGATTTTAGCAAACTACTGCAGAAACACAGGGGAAATGACTCCTATTTTCATGTGATTATACTCTGAATAAAACATAACTGAATATTATATTCCTTTTCTATGCTTAGATGCCACAATATATGCACTCAAATATATACTGAACCTGCAAGCTAAATAAACATTTTATAAAATCTCTTAGATTCAGTGGAATATACATCACCCAAAAGCTGCAAACAGGCCTGAATTTCTAAGCTTTTAGAGCTGTGTGGGTCTCACAGGACAGTGATGCCACTGACATGATGATCTGCAAATATGATGAATTACTGTAGATTAAATTGCACAGCTACAGCTAAAGTACTTTAAAGGCTCAAGGTTGACATGAACAGTACAGTATTTTCACAGTGGGGTGTTAGTTGTAAATCTGAATACTACACCAACCTGTTCACAGCCACCGTAGGCAAGGAGGCAGATAGAACCAAGTCAGAGTTAATAACCAGCCAGTTATCAGACACACAGATGGTTGTTAGCTGAAAGTGGAACAGCTACTTTGAGATGAAGGTGACAGAAAAGAAAATGAAACCTTCCCAAGACAAAGCAATGGTCGCTTTGACCATGAAGAACCAATCCCAGAGAGCAACACCCACCCTGAGGTGCCAAAGTGACTTTTCACTCTCTATAATTTATTTTAGGAATGTGCTTTATTATTCTTCAACACTTTCTTAGTCATCCATCTGCATAAAAGCTTGAAAAAAAAACAAAAAAAAAAACCAAGACCGAAATCAATTTTGCTTCAAGTGTGACATTGGGTTGTTTCTCTCTGTTACAGTATGTGTCCAAGCAAACAACGCTTGTTCACCACTGAAAGAGGAGCAGTAGGGAAAAGTGAATCTTGTCACTTTGGCCCCCTGATGGGCTTGTTGTAAGAGGAGAATAGGCCCCCTGAGGCCCCCAGTGGGAATGAGTGAAATAAGATTTGGTTGACAGTTTGCTGTCTCATACTCGTTTAAACAGACGTCCAATAGTGCTTTCCTCTTTGTTCTGCAAAATGTTTCAAAGTCAAAGAAATGTCAATAGTTATCTACTGTGGATGAACACAGCATTTATATAAACATGCATCAAATCATTGTTTTTCTCTATGTTTGTGTGTGCACGTGCACAAACCTTGCTGCGAGCGTCGACATTGAGGAGACACACCCCACACGCCAACTCCTTGGCATTTTTGATGCCATGCCGCAGAATACAGGAGGAGAAATCGAGGGAGCTTTCATCAGGCTTCGCAAGCAGATGTGCACACAAACCAAACACAGAAGCACACAAACAAATTTACCATCTTCATGCCGTGGGGCAAAATGTAGTCATTTCTATTCTTATAATAACCAGCAGTGAGGAGAACTCTGCTTACAGTAAACATCTCTGAGCATCATCAACATTTCATAAAGACTTTGCTTAACTTCAAATGTATGGCATGAAAAAAAAAAAAACGCAAACACAAACAGCAGCAGTATTTTCATATTTTCTTGTTAGAAAAAAAAAAAAAAGTTCAACCTGCAACATTTCAATTAAATATGAGCTCAGCTTTTTTCCTCACTCCCTCCTTGAGACAAAGTGTCATTATTGTTATCTTCTTTAGTCGGAAAAACAATATTCTTCTAGTGCTGGCTGTGTGGAGGAGAACAGACCACTCCATCGGTTTGCTTTAGAAACACAGTAGACGGCTGTATAAATAAATCTATACTGTCCTTGTCATTCCTGTTGAGCCTAACACCAGTCTACCAACAGGATACAGCTATATTGCAACTGGATCAATGGATGATTGATTTTAACCTAATGGAGCAACAAAAGTGAACTCACTATCATTTCATTATGTTATTGGCACCCTTTTTTAGTTGTAACTTCACCTACAATTCCCTGTGTTTTTTGTGGATTTGTGTACCTGAGCTTTAATAATAAAAAGAAGACAGTGAAAGCACCTGCGTATTTGTGTTAATACTTCTGTTTATTCCTGTGTTACATCTGTCCTGTTTATTTTTGTTTGTGCATCTCACCGCGAGCTTGGCCAGCGACATGAAGCCCATGAGGTTGTTCCACACACGGCTGATGTCCTTCAGAAGCTGTTGCAGTTTTTCAGAGCACACGGCTGTTGCCTTGATGCCCAGCTCCACACGTCTAGTGACGCGGTACACTTCCACCACACCTGACAGGAAAATACACAAATTGCTCTTTTTTGTTGCTCTTTTTGTCTCTATTTCCAAAAAAAGCACACCGTTTTCAGTGCCTCAGTCTGACATGTTTGCCACTCACGGCTCATTAAAAGCAGAAAAACCCAATAAGGGAGCAGGACCTTGTCAGCCCAGGCACAGATAAGCCATCAACATGTGAGCTCAGTTCCACTGCCAACACCAGAGCTCTTTTAATCTTGTACTCTCAGTCCCCGTGTCCTTCAGAGGGTGGAGGCCACACACTGAGCATTATGGCAGGCTCTTGTCTAAACCACACAAGTCTCTGCTTGTTTCTAGTGTTTCACTCTTGATATACATTAGTAGGGAGTGTAAATATATATGTGGGTATTTGTGAATCCTCACCCAGCAAGTACTCCATGCCTTGAGCAGACTGGATGACCTCAGTGCAGACAGACGAGCTGCTGATGCTGTTCAGGGTATTGTTAGCTTTGGTGATGACCTTAATTTGGAGACACAGAAGCCTGAATTATAACATATGCACCTCTACTGCTGATTATGATAAACCAGTACTCAGAAAAGACTTAATCACATTTCTACCCCAGGTGTTCATTTATCCATTGCATCAACTGACACACAGGTATTTACAGCAGTGTGTGATTAGAGAGGTAAGAGTTTGGTCAAATTTTACATTCAATTATTGATTACTTGGTATCAAGCTACCAATTACCTCTCAAAAATGGGGGTGTATTCAAAGTTATAAACACTTAATTGAGAATTATTTGGACACTATTAACTTGAAAGTGTGTTGTGTTAAAAACAGGCTCTATTAACTATTGTTGTGTATGGAGATAATATTAATACAGGTGCAGAAATTCCAAAACTGGTTGTTAACCTACTGATATACGTGATATAATTTGTTACCCAGACATGATTCTACAGTTTGGCAAGGAAGATAGGAAAGTGACTTTACTTTTTAATCATTGGTGGGAAAATATGTCAGCTCATCTGTATTTACATTTAGCCTTTTGATTTGGACTGATAGGTTAACTGGTTAATGTAAATTGCCCATAGATGTGAATGTGAGAGTGATTGTTTGTCTATATATGTTCAGCCCTGAGGTGAACTGGAGACTCGTACAGGGTGTACCCCGCCTTCAGCCATTGTAGCTGGATTAGACCCCCCACAGACCCCTGCGACCCTAGTGAGGATAAGGTGGGTTCAAATGACGAAACGATTTGGACCAAGAGGAGAGATAAAGGGAAGATATTTATTTTCTAATTCTGCTGTTTTTACCTCCTGATTTTGGATCATGTAGATTTAATGTTGAGTACACTGTGCCAACATTAGGGTTGTTAATTTAGTAAAGTTCTAATATTCACACATGTGCATTTTTAAGTCTCTGCATAAAGACACAATCTGGATATATTTGTATGTACAGTATTAAAAAAAAAAAAATTTTCAGACAAAATACTGCTTCTACAAATCAAAGTGGCCATATTTAATGTGACCCCCCTTCGCACTTATTATATTTTTAAATCTCTAGTTTAGACAATATGAGGTTTATTGCATTAATTTTATCATGTTTAATCCAAGGGTCCAAGTTTCATTCAACAGTTATATGTTTGTACTGCTTCATGTCATGGGGTCACAGAGGACAATAAATAGTAAATTAATCAACTTAGTTACATTTTTATCCTGTGTTGTACTTGTAGCAATAAATAAAAAAAGACATTAGCTATGCTTACATATAATTTATTCTCAAATGTGTGTGAAAATAGAATTGTTGCTGTTATAAGGATAAGTTGAAATGAAAATATGTTTATTTCTTTCTGACTACCTGAATTTATTCCTTTATCCAAGTCATTTCATCCCAGGTCAGGTTCATGGGACAAGGTCACAAACAAATACAAACCTCTAGAGCACTTTCCAGACATCTCTGCCACTCGTATGCGTAGCGCTCACTTTCCTGCATCAACAAAACAACACAATCATAATTACGACTATTAAAAAAATACAAAAGGAAAACAGAAGAGAAGGACAAGCTCTGTGCTGTAGCCTGCAACGGTGCTGTGTGCGGTGATGAAATCTGGTGCTACATGACAGTGCTAACATGTGGTGTGGTTAATAAGCGGCCTTCCTCACCTCCACCTCCCCAGTCAGGTCCTTGTATTTGTCCCTGATGACAGGCAGGGCAGGTTTTTCACTCAGGGTGTTGGATCGATCCCTGAAAGGCTGCTCTGGAGCTGGAGATGGAGGCGAACGCCCAATCTCCTTTTCACCCAAACTGTGGCTGCGTTTGTGTGAGCCTAAGACAAGCAAGAGCAGGAAAAAGAATAATATTGGAGAGAGCCACAACTTCATAAACCTGTTTTTTTTTTTTTTATTTGTTTCAGCAACCCATGACGATGACTCATTTTGAGCCATGCACCTGTTTGTTTGCAATCATTATACTTCCACTCTGTTGCTTCTAATTCCTCCCAGACAAGGATAGCATGAGCAAATACTTAATTGGTGACAAACTATAATTACATACAAAACAGAAGCACAAAAATCCAGGTATGAATTATTCATATGGGCTCACAGACGGACAAATTCTGGCAGGGTACCACAACAAACACGGGCACAAATTCATGCTAAGCCCTGGCTATTCCTGTGGGGCTGCCAGTTAGTGATTGTGTATGTGAAGGTACCTAGACTCAGGTAATTCACCACCCAGCCTGCACACAAACTCTACCACCTCCCTCAGAGACACATGCATCACCCCCCCCCCCACACACACACACACACCATGATAGCTCCTCACCCTCCCCTAGACATTACCCCCAATGCCTCAAAGTGATCATATTACTGCTCCGCTGGGCAAAGAGGAGTAAGTAAAGCCCTCTTCTTCACACAAATTAAATCCAGCACAGGGAGATAAATCTATGAGGAAAACGGGCTTTTATCACGGTGGAAGAAACGCTAATAAATTATTTGTGGAACACAACACCGGCAAACAGCAGTTAAAAAATGAACGGCCTTTAAGTGGATACGGTTAATTTCTGCTCATGGATTTGTTGGCCTCTGCTAATCCATCTCACTAGTCACTGCCACTGGTGCAGAGCTATAATCTCAACACTGCCATCTAATGTCTGACAGCTTTAATACAGAGCTGCTGACCCCAGAACATGTGCAGAGGTTGGGCTGAGGCTCCACCACAATCTGAAGTAAGGCTAGATACTTGAATTTATTACTATACAATACTGTGGCTTGGACTAGCATTATTTATTATCTAATTTCAGCACCAAATGTGTAAGTCTTATTAGTGTCACGAAGCACAACTTTAACCCTGTTCTGACTCACCACAAAAACTGAAAATTAGAGCAGAAGTTGGAAACGGTCTGATAGTGGTGGTGGTAAGAGTGCTGATGTGAGACAGGAGTAGTTCAAGGACACCGAAATTACAGATACTTACGCAGAACTACATGAGGCTCTGAAAGGGTCACTTTGAATTTTTGGTCTATTTTTACCACCTGAGAAAGACCCATCTAAAACGTCTGCAGCCATTTTAGTACACATTATATTTGGAATATTTGTGCTGCTCTTCTTGCCATCATTCAGCATTTTTTCATGGAGTACTGAAACCTTGAAGCACTGTTAAATACACTAAAGTTCACTGACAAAGATACCCACAAAACAGCCTGTGTGTGTAGTGCAGAGGTGGAAGTAACTAAGTAGAAGAACTTATTCTACTGTACTTCAGTACAGTTTTTAGGTATGTGTACTTTACTTCAGTATTTATTTTCCTGGCAACTTTTTACTTTTACTCCCTACATTTTTGTATAAATATCTGTACTTTATACACTTTACATTTATATAAATATCTGGACTTTATACTCTTTACATTTATATAAATATCTGTACTTTATACTCTTTACATTTATATAAATATCTGTACTTTATACTCTTTACATTTATATAAATATCTGTACTTTATACTCTTTACATTTCTATAAATATCTGTACTTTATACACTTTACATTTATATAAATATCTGTACTTTATACTCTTTACATTTATATAAATATCTGTACTTTATACTCTTTACATTTATATAAATATCTGTACTTTATACTCTTTACATTTATATAAATATCTGTACTTTATACTCTTTACATTTATATAAATATCTGTACTTTATACACTTTACAGTCACTGAGATGCTTCAATGTTATTTTTGATTCAAACTAGCAAACTAATTAAGTGATTTGGCTAATAGTCTTATGAGGGAAAATCACAGCACTTGTGAGGAAAATAAATGAGGTGGAAAGCTACCTGAAGAAAGGATGGACTCAACACCTTGTTCCAATTATCGCTGGTCAATATATTAATTAAGCAGGGTTATAGCGTAAATAAATAAATAAAGTATTCTGAATTAGGTTTAATTTTAATTCTGTGTTGTTACAAAACAACAAATTTAAATAGTGCAATAGTGATTTTTTTTATGTGACGTCATCCAGCTTTAGTTGACATTGATTTATTTTGTTATTGCAAATTTCATCATCAGTGGTGTTAAATGTTCAATGTGGGGAGGCTCAAAAAGATATACAAAATGTGCATTATCATCAGCACTGATGTGTTCCATCAAAACAGAGTCAAATGATTTTGTTTACAGCTCAAAAACTGTATTTTACTGTGGGATTTAGGTGGGTAATATAATGATATAGTGGAAGAAAAACGAATCATTCGAAAAATGCCCAACCCTATCATATAAAACGGTAAAACAGAATTTTACTGCATAAAGATTGCTGTTGATTTTATTTTCTAATAGTACTTGTTTGGTAATGATTAAAATCACGTAAAAAGTCCAGTGATCACGGACCCTGTTCCTCAGATGTGATGACAGGCTTTGAGGTTGTTAGAACTGGATGTTCCACGTGTTCATCAGAAGAAAAAAAAAAAAAAGAACATACACTCAGGGAATTTGTGAGATAAATAAATGATGAAAGTAGCCATCAGCTCCATCCCCTTCACATATTTATAGGATTAAAATGGGAGCAGTGACTTACCTTGAACAGATAAGTCAAAAGTTGCTAGTTCGTTCTTGATCATCTCCTCGCTGGACTTCACTTTGGCCTGAGCGCTCGCCTTGAGGAAGTCAGACTTTCCAAACTTGGGCTTGTCCCCTTGAAAAGCACCAAACTCATCAAGCGCTTCGCTTTGGGTTCCCTCTGAGTTCATCTCCGTCGCTGCAGCTGGTGAGTCCGACTTTTCAGACACAGTACTGGCAAAGTCCCCAAAGTCGTCCTCACCATCTACACCGCCGTGCTCGCTGGAGCCAAAATCAGCAAAGGCTTCAAACTTGTCGTCTGCAGAGGAGCTATCCTCAGGAGGGAGGGAGGTGGTAATCTTCCCAACTGAAGTTCCTGTGATGTTTTCTGCGCTACCAAAGGTCAGCTCCGTTCTGTGAGTAGGACCTGAAGATGGAAGAACAGCCCCTTCCAGGCCTTGTGGCTTTCTCACATCACCAGGAAGACATTCCTCCCGATCTGACCAATCATAGTTGGCCAGGCTGCTGAGTGCTGCTGTCCCAAAGGGGTCAAATTTCATGTCGTCTCCTTCTGAAATGACAACACAGACATACGAGTGGTTCCTAGTAATAGCACAGATGCTTTCATGATAAGTGGTGAATTAATGAGCTTGGATGAAAGAGGGAGAATTCTGTCAAATTATCTTTCTGGGAATTACACGATTCCAGTCGTATCTGTGAAAGTTATGCCCCTTAAAAAATCCTTCATTATTTCTAGTGCTAATTACACATGGTGACTGATTTTAGTATTTTTGAGTGAAACAGAATTTTGTCTTTGCTCAAGTGGAAGGGAGGGAAGGAAATGGATTTTGTCCTGCATGGAATTACAATATTACAAGTAAAAATGAGAAGAAAATGTTCACTTAATACAGTAGCTCTGGATAGTTAAGAGAGTGAAACTACGCTCAAAAGAGTGTGAAAATCAAATGAAAAGTCATTTTTCAATCTTGTGAGTACCACAAATTACATTTTTTCCAGCTCTATTGTACTGTAGTGGAAGTAAAAAAAAAAAAAATATGTCATGTAAAAAATTTTTTTAACAACCTGAGCAAATAATCCATAAATTATTTGTGGCTATATTCTCACAGAGGTTAGTGAGAATTTATGTCTCTTAGAAATTTAAAGCATGCGTAGGAAGACACCAGGACAAAAGCATCCTCTCCTATAGCACTATCTTCTCTGCTCTAAGCATAGACTGTATAAAAACATGGAACAACATGACACTGTTTAATGTAATGGAAGTGATGGAACAATGTCAGTTGTGGGTCTGCTGTGTTGTTTCTGTGTGGGTTCACAGAGTTTATTCAGTAAAGATGCATCTGAAAGGCTCTAAAAAGCATTAAAGATGTCAATCACCCATTTTTATACTGCATCCTTTTCAATAAAATGTTGTGATTGATCCAAACACACTGCATTTCCCGATGTATCAACATCTCATTTCATGTAATATTAATAGTTAAAATATATTGAGATGATATTATTACATTTTGTTCCAGTGACCCCCAGAAACGTAGTGCCTAACAAGGCTTTAAGTGAACCAACCTTTTAAGTGTTTAATGCACAATGAACATCTTAAAAGTTGCATTTAAAGATATGAAAACCTTGGCCCACTTAAATAATAAAACATAATGAGTCTGAGATATTTATGATGGTGACTGCTTCATATTGATACAAATAACTTTGTAGTAGTAACTGTTTAACAATTTTTCTCTTCAAACGTAAACAAGTTATGATGTTGATAGTAAATCATGTTTATGAGGAGGAGATTACCGCCATCATCTTACTGAGACACAGTATGCACTGATGCAAATAGACTATTCTTCAAATGTGACGGTGCAATAGTTGGTCTCACTGGTGGTAAACAGCCTTCTTAACAATAAACAGAGCAGATCTGCTTATACAAAATGTAACCTGAAGGATTTAGTCTCATGACAGACTGCTAACAACATAAATAAAAGATCTTTCTTGTCACTAAATCTGTTTTCTTACACTGGGTTGCGTTGACAGAACACAGTTTGCAATCAATTTTGTTACAGCTAATGGCATCCGACAGAGTTGTACAGCTTGTACACATTTGTCAACATGTCAGTATTTAGGTCTCCCTCACAATGTCTCTCACACACCCACAAACACACAAAATAGCCTAGACTAGACACAGATACAAAAGCAATTTGTGAAATTGACAAGGGTCCGCGGTGCCGTTTGGTAATTATACTGCCATTTAAGAAAAGAAGTGAGAAAATAAGACGGTACGCATTTCAGCAATACCAACAGTAATATTTATTATGACAACATGAGTAGAGAGAAAGAGAGAAAAGGTCACAAAGTACTGTGAAAGAGGTCTATCATTACAAGAGGTTTGTCAAACTAACACTTGAAAAAGTAGATTTCAGTCATTTAGAATACAAGGGCATGCAGAGTCAGGAAAAAAGGTAAGAAAACAAACAGCATAAAGGAAAACAAAGATAATTTGAGGATATAGAAGCAGAAACCAGAATGAGAAGGCACATTCACAGACTAAAATCAGTAATTCAGGGGAGATGACAAACTTTGTTTTACTATTAGGATATAAAGCAACAGGATTTTTGGAAACAAATTGAATACAGAACACTTGAAAAGCCAGGTTGGAAAGATAATTCAAAGAACAAGCTCAAGGTAGAATGCATTAACCCTTTGAGGACCTGAGGGACACTTTGAACCAATGGAGCATAAGAAAATACTAACTGCCCGCTCCGAAGTGGAAATTTGCCCCTGAAACTAATGCTTTTGTACATGCAAATTGCACTTTAGAACCACTAAGGGCTGAATAGCCTCAGTTTAAGAGGCTGCTACGTTCATGCATTTAGTCAATTCAGAAAGTAAATTGTTGTCTTGTGTTACCATACGGTTAAAATTGTCTGTAATCGAGAACCAAAATAAGTAGAAGAGATCATATCTGCATCTAATCATGTGAAATGACCTTCTTCAAGCACTCAAAGGGTTACAGAAAACAAAGAGGGCCATCCTTACATCTCACATCCCAGAGAGGGCCTTCATTACATCTAATCACAGATGTTAAAACAGATTTAAAGAGACAGTATCCTTTTTCTCTTGCTACAGTGCTTGTTTGTCAAAGCAGGCTAATGTGTACCAACGGTTATGAGCCCCTAAACAATAGTACATAATTATTAGTCAAGACAACAGTCTATTTCAGACTAATTTGCTAAACACTGTATTCCCTACTAAATAGGGTACATGTAAGTGACATATTTGGGAAATCACAACAAGAGCAAGGAGTCTTTCTCATCTCAAAATAAGAGCTCATATTCCTGTAATAAAAATACACTATTAAATCTGTATGTATACATTTCTTCCTTTGATAAAAACTTGCAATACTGTTATGCATAAACTTGTATCTTGTATTTATGTTCTTGTCAATTTCACAAATTGAAAAGGCAGGCACAACTGCAGCAAAAAGCAAGGCAGGAAGGGCAATACTAACTTCATTATGTTCTCACAGAGCCAGACCATAGAGTCACACGTGGTAAATTCATGCTGCGGTAGCACAGATAATGGTGGAGAAAAAAGGAAAAAAATAAATAAATAAAAAAAACAAGAGATTCCTTTTGCCTTCAAATGAATCTCGTAAAAGAAATACTGTCTCTTTAAGATTAGAATACGTGAAGTACAAACATGTCTAGAAACACAGTGCAAAGCATTGTGTGAGGCTCAATCTCTTAGCCTGCTACACTTTCAGATCATATTAGCTCGAATATGAATGAAAGGGAAAATGTGGAGCAGCCATTACTGTCACACAAACGCAGCTTTTGGAATGTTTTGATGTTAAACTGGGCACCATTTTTGCCCAATCTGCAGTAGCCTAACTGTTTGCTGCAGCTCCATTAACTGATTTGAACACATGGTCATATTCTGTCAGTACAGAAGGTGAGGTTAAACAAAATTCAACCATCATACAGAACTAAAATAAGGCATTGGGGATGGTTACATTTATTGTTTCTTCTGGTCAAGACAATCAAATATCAATTCCTTGCATGATATGATATGGTATATATGGTATACACGTGACCATCTGTTTAACGGATATTTAAATGATAATTAAAGCTTATAAACAACTGCTGTGCATGCAGATGTGAATGGGGAAAAAAGTGCATGTTTCTATTGTCAGGTGAACCCATGAATATCTAGAGTCACAGTGTATTCACCTGATAATAATTACATGCAGCCTTGGGTTACACCAAAGAATGGTCTTGGATGTTTGTCGTGAAACATGAGCCATGGCATGGAAAATGAGACGGTGGATGAATTATTGACGACTGGAGAGGAGGAGAGGGAACACTGACATGGACATTACCTGATCATTACAGAAAATGGGTCATTTTGACTTAAAGAAATGACCTTAAAATGTCTTGCATGTAAAATATGTAATAGTAATTTTATGGACATGAGGTAGGGGATAAAAAGCCAACATGCTACAGAAAGAAGTCATAACAAATGGAGCTGTTAAATCCAAATAATACTGCATGGTTAGTCTAAAAATACTGCAGGGTAACACTGGCAGACATAAATACCCTAAAGCACACGCATTCAAACACTGGGTTTAAAAAAAAATTTGAATTGCATCCAATGAACCAAACTGTATTCTGACACCATGGTTCATTTGTCATTCATTCAACTTAATTTGTTTGCCATTTCACGCCTTCATCCCTTCCTATTTAAGGTAACATGTCAATTTTGGCAAGTCAAAATCATTATCTGGTATGTATTCAGCAAAAACAAATGTTAAAAGTTAGATGGTGAATGATGTCTGACAGATAATGCCTTTGGTAAACTGCAGCTTATTGTGCAAAACCTGTGATATAGATACATATGTTTTTCTCCTGCAAAGGCTCATCACCGCAACACCTTCCTATATTCACTTTCAACTTTTCTGTTAGCACTGCTCAACATGTCAACAACATACACAAACACACACGCAGTCTAGTCTATGGAGACAGGGGGTACACTGAAGGGAAATGCGCCGCCTGCATCTGCAGCGTAGACACAACAAACAGAGAGCTTATCCGAGCTACACAGACAGCAGCTGGGGACCATGACGATGAACTAAGGCTGCCAACACATCAAAACCAGCCACTCATCATTTGAGAATAAATAACAGATATTGGCCAGGCCGTCCCTGTCACTACAAGAAAATATGCAGGGAGGAATTGGGGGAAAGGGGAGTGGAGTACCAGAAATAAAAATCCCATAAATAAATAAATTAATTAAGGTGAATGATGAAATGTAGAATGAAAGTTATGATGTGATCTAATCCCGATATGCTATTCATCTAGTGTTAAGTCTGTCTTGAGCTTTTGAACCTGTTCAATTCAATCACCTGCCCTTTAAACCCGAGTATGATGGTCACAAATGGGCGCTGACAGGCCACTGCTGGCCGTTGAATTACAAGTGTGCGTGACCGAACAGGGCCTCACCAGAGTAAACGCACTAGTTCCTCACCTGTAGCGGGCGGCTGGTGGGCTGAGAGACCCGGCAAATCCAGAGAGCTGTCCGACATCACATGCTTCAAGTCTCCGCCCATGTCTGAGAGCTTCATGTCCAGCTGTACTGAGAGTGCATCCTCAGAGTCATCTTTTCCCACACTGCTCCCTCCAATGGATGGGAGGTCGAGGGACTTGACAGAGGCGGAGTCCTCCTTAGTCTGTTTGAAAGCAGCCACTTTGTCTACCAGGGTCTTTTCAGAGGCGCCAAGCGCTGTGCAGAACTTCGAAGATTGAAAGTCTGCAAAGTCATCCGTGTCACTCTTGAGGGAAGAGAAGGAGCCACCACCACTTTCCTTTGAATCATCATAAACCAAGCCACCCTCCAAAGACAGCTGTTTAAACACATCATATTTGTCTGAGCTTTGCTGAGGTCGCTGCTGAGAGGTCTCTCCTTGGACGCCTGAGTTGCTCTCATTTTTAGTCTCCCCACCGGAACTGCTAAAAGCCATGAAGTCTGCAAAATCATCGTGAGGCGCTGCTGCACCTCCTCCTGCTGCTGAAGCTTGAGCAGCATCAGAGGAAGAGCCAAACAGGGCAAAGTCACCAAAGTCATCTGTCCCTCCTCCTGGAGGCTTAGCTCCACCTGGTACAAGTACTAGTGAGGGGGGTACAGAAACAGGTGGGAATGTACTGGGTTTTTGCTCTGTAGGTGCAGGAACAGAAGGAGCCATAGAAGTAAAAAGGTCCAGGTCTGCCATGTTGAGTGGGTTTTTGGGCTGTGAAAGAGACACTACTGGCTGTTGCTGCTGTTGTGGTAGTTGTTGTAGAGATTGAGAGTTCGGGAAAGCAGAAGGGAAGGCAGGTTGAAAGATCTTGGCCTGGTCTGAAGGCTCTAGTGGAGAGATGCTGTCCGCGGTTTTAAAATCTGTGAAGCCATCATCAGTGCTGACAGACTTGAAATCTGCAAATCCTTCGCCTGCAATGAAAACATTTGATATCATTAAAACATGCAGTGTGACAGATTAGTGACGACTAGGCACAAATTGTACCGTTTTACCGTCCTACAAGACAGGAATCAGATGGATTAATTGTGGCATATTGTGTCTGGTAAATTCCTGTGTTTCTTCAGTGTCCAAAGATCACACTTCATGGCACAAAGAAAAGCTTTGTCATCTAAAGAGTCACACACCCCCATGACCATGCAGTCAAAGTAGGTTTGAGAATATTAAAGGCCATTCTGCAAAAACAAGTTTTTCATCACATTATATGCAAAAATCCTTTTTCTTCTCCACAGACGTAATGATGGTAATGATGACCACCAAGGCATTACTGATTTAGCACAAAGAATCCATTACTTTCCATTTGATTAACTTATTTGTTGTAAATTTAAAATTTTTGTACATATAGAATAATGATCAAAATGATGTGATATTAAGAGCCGTTTATTTCTTGTTTTGCAGGAGGACCCCAAAATATTAAAATAAATGGCATTTTGGCAAAAATTTGATATACGCTATTAAACCTAAAGTAATGCTGTTGGGATAATTTAGTCTGGAATACCTAGTTTGAACAAGCAGAATGCATTTTTGAGTTTGAGAAGGTTCTAATTCACTAAAGTATAATATATGCAAGGACTGAAATAGAGAATCTGTTCACAGTACTGGCGTACGAAGGAAAAGAGATAACTAATGGGCTCATTAAGGAGATGGAGCCTGACAATGCCAAGGAAAGGTCACTGCAAAGCATGACTTACTGGAGTTGTAAGAGCTGTCCCCATCGGAAACTGTTCTAATGAAACAGGGGCAGGAAACACACCGATATCAACACTACAGTCTTGCAAAACATGAAACATGGCACAAGTGGAAATTGGGCATAGCACTGACCTGACAGAGCTTTATTCGGGTAATGGTACAAGGTTTAATTAGCGGGAATCTAACACTAACAACACCTTACTCCTATCATTTTCCAAATCAAATAATAACACAGGCTTGTTCTTTAAAGTCTGCCCTGTCCTGAAGCCCTCTGTTGCTTGCAGGGACCATCTCACAGCCCGCTGTGTCTTCTTTGTCAATTAGCAAATGGGCAAAGAAGAATTTGTTTGAGGAACAGTGTGAGTGTGTTTAACAGAGACATGAAGAAACTTTAATGGGTTGAGAGGGATTGTTGGGTTTCTTACCAACTGGTTTCTTGTCAGCAGGTTGCTCTAGCTGTCTGAACACACTGTATTTGTCTCCAATATCTGGATGGAAAGAGAAACAGAAAAACCATGGATGGACAGAAACCAGTAACAGATTAGCGCTCAAGTAGAGTTTGAGCAAATTTTTTTCCTATCTTTTTCAAGGCTGATATAATAATGGTTATAATCTAGAGAAAGAAATATGTGACCAAGAGCTGTAATTACCAGTCATTCAGATCCTGTCAAATGAGACCTGGATATGATACCACTGGTCTATTCTTGAATGGCTTCATTTTCCTAACTGGACAAGTATCACAAAACCATCTGGGACCCTCCCACAACCAATAAGTTTTCAAAGGACAGGCCTTATCTAAAATCCTTGCATGTGATAAGATGAAGAATCTGTCTGTCATCTTGACCGACGCACTGCTTCAGCCACTCGCATTAAAGTCGAGCCCTGACGTAGCTCAGAGCGATAGCAGGAAGCAGAGCCATAGTGCAAGCAGACCACCATCAAAACAAACACCATAGTATGGCTGCACCTAAATGGACTCATGCACTGTCTGTAAATGACCATTGTTATATGTGCAGGGAAAATCTAAGGATAAAAGGCAACATCGGCAACAGCCAGCAGATATTCCTTGAACTTCCCTATGGAAAACGGGTAGACCAGCAGCTTGCAGAACTTGGGAAGTCCCACCCGGCGCCACTGATTGGCTCCTTAATTTTTCAGAAAGCCTAAACTTCACAATACACAGATGGTTGCATGAGGCAATCGCAACGCCCCAGCGTGTAGTTTGTTGACACGCAGCCAGATGACATGAGTCAGGTTATCAATTTCCCATAAGATCATGAAAAAACATCAACTTCTGTTGCTTTTGTCTTCTTTAATTTTGGCTGCTGCAGCTCTAAGGTAGTCTTGAAAAAGCTAAAATAGCTTGCTGTTGGCCTGAAGACCTTGTGTCTATCATTGCACAAATGACAAAAAACGTGTCAAAAAGTACGAGTCATCATCTAACTTGAGTGAGGCTGTCATGAGAGGCATGTATGGTGTGAATTTGGTGATCCTCCATCAAAGCTGTCAAAAGTTATTGAGAGTACAGTGTTCCGGGATGCACGCACACACGAACAGCATAGTAAATTAAAATTGGTTGGTTACATTCCAACTATCTTAAACTGTTACAAAACTTATCAAAACAAGTACAACAAGTATAAAATGAATAAATAAAATGACACTGCCTAAAATTACTCAAGGAGTTGAAATTAAATTGCACAAAACCTAATCAAAGACAACTATTAAGATTTTCTTTCTTTCTCGGAATAAAGTCAGTTAAATAGTGTGATACTAGCCTTCAGATTTGGCTGGGGCAGGATTCTGCTGATACAAATGAGCCAACACATTTTATTAATCAGTCAAACCAATTGAATTATTTCTGCTGCATTGCGTCAGTCAAAATTAATAAATAATAGGTTTGTAGCTCTTTATAACATTTTCTACTAAATGCTGATGTGAACTGCTTTGGAAATGTAAAATTTTAGGATTACAAATGCACAAATTAAACCATCTCAATATGTAACAATCATCGCAAAAATGTAAACGCTCATAAGTTGGACAGAAAACAATAATAGTTGTGCACACGTACTTGCAGAACTCCTATCATTACTTATTTAATGTTAAACCATGTGATGTGACGCTAGAAGTGATATTGTTACTCTCTCTAAGTAATCCTAAATTTTCTGGTTGCAGAAGTATGATGCAAATCATGCTCGGTTTTCTTCTGGCCAACTATGTTCTTCCCTCATACTTAAAAGCTGCTTTACTGTATGGAGTCAATGTGGATCTTTTCTTAGCACCATTCACCTGGCAGACCATTTCTTTTAAAGCCCTCAACAGTTCCAACACATCACACATGTGCATGTATAAGTTATAGCAGGTACCTGAGGCAGGGGGTGTCGGTTCTGCAGGCTGATCTGCAGACAGCTGCTTGAAGACAGCGTACTTATCACAGGATGTGGTGGACGTGGAGGAGGAACCAGACACTGGAGTCAGCATGGCAGGCGCACTGAGGGGACACAATAGCTGCAGTCAGATATCAGACGGAGTGGGTTCAATAGTAGAATTTAATCCCCATAAGCTGCTGAGCTGATTGAACATTAGCCCTGGGCTCAAAAAGTTTAGTGACAGTTATGTGTTAAAGTTTTTCATTTCCTGCAGTTGACCATTATAATGACTAGATGCTGAGGACATCTGGATCCATGTCTATATTCTGTATAGAGGTGCATAAATAACTGGTACTGTTGTAGAAAGTAGCTCCCCATAACATTTAGCTATGATAATTCAATGTCCTTATGAGGTGTATGACATGTTATCAAATGTTACCTTGGAAAACAGTTAAACAAATCTAATCTCACATTCCATATGTAGCTTATCTCATGATTTACAAGAACAAAGTGGTAAGAGAAATCATTAAAGTCATTTTCCAGCAAACATCAGCTTCCTCAAAGCCCTGTCACTGCGAGGCATCTTGACAGTACAGTATGTCTGATAGTTCACACTGCCAACCCAACATTTCACTAGACAACAATCTCAGGCTGAAGGGAAATAATAGTTATGTTACAAAAGCAGTATGAATTATAAGGATTACAAATTTCCCTTGCCACTTAGATGTGAGATGGTTGAGTTCTGCTTTCTCTTTGTCTTTCAGTGGATAATTGCCTTTCAGCTTCCTCTCACTAACAGAAATGTCTGTCCGTACAGGCTTGCCGAGCAATGTTAAGAAATGAGCTTATCTACTGTCCACTGAAATGAATTCATTAAGTGATGACCCAAACTCATTGTTATTCTGGGGATGTTACTGCAAGAGATAAAGAGTCCTGTGTGTCTGGCTGTAAGGTTTCGAAGACAGACAGTGCAAGACACAAATGTTATGCAGAATGACACAGCTATAAATAACCACTGAATATTAAACCCTCATTACTGCAAACCTTTGTATCACATCTTCATAACTGTAGTTGGAGTTCATAAGAACAGTGAAATAATGAGACACCGATGTAACATCTTTCTTGTAATGCAAACATAGTTGTATAAATGGCATAAATTCACTGCCAGCAACAAGGCCTTTTTTAGGCTAAAACAGCATGTCACAAAACTTTAAAACTCAACCACAGAGCATCCACTGAACATATGTCCAGAGGTTGCATTACATTTTGATGAAAAAGGTCATAAAATTATCATAATCTATTGGTACCCTTCATTTGAACTTTCTGGTTTGATAATAATGAGACATATTTAACAGCAATTTAAAAAAATGCTCCACTGAAAATAAAATTAATTTGTAGATAATATATTTATAAAGGGCATGGAAAGAAAAGGTGAACAGACACCAAGCCTAGTCACTTTTTATGTCCACTCCACTTTTTTTTTTTTTTTCATTTTTTCCAACCCAAGTAACAGAGGAGACACTAAAACCCAATAGGCACAGGTTTACACAATTCTGAACAGTCAACTCCTTATGTATAAAACAGAAAATACCCTCTTTTGTTCAAATGAAGACCATAATTAACAGAATCCCTTTGCCCACACTTCTGAAGAAGGAAAGAGTCTCTGAATGTCGGATCTGAATGTGTTTTTTATTCTTGGTTTTTTTGGAGGGGTGAGGGGGATCCACTAGTCACAGAAAATATTAAGTTAATATAAATAATGTCCATGTCGACAGTTCATGTACCTATTTTGGTGCTGAGGTGCAATGGTAGCAGGGAAACTCCCAGACTCCCCCTGGAACTCAGTGAAGGACTGGTCTCCTGCTCCTGCCTTAGGAGCTTCTTGAAAGTCTTGGAAGTCATCATCATCAGTTTTGGGTGCCTAAATGAATATGTAGTAGTTAGCAATATGTCAGTTGTACAAGTTAACAACACAGAAAAGTCTAACTAAAATTTAATTCTGGTCATATCACCTGTGCAGGAGGGAAACTGGCAATGAAATTAGTGTTTGTGGGTGCTGGAGCAGGTGCAGCGGGGGTCATGGCCATGACTGGCTGTGCTGGCGTGGGCATGGCCATAGAGACTTGGGGCTGGGACATCATAGGCTGCTGGTGCTGAGGGAGTACTGGGGCCATTGCCATTGCCAGGGCTGGCAGATTGGGTACAGGTGGAGATGGGAACTGACTGAGGATTTCCACATTCATTACAGGAAGGCCACTCTGGAATGAAGAATATTAGTATAAGTATTTTTTATTTGGTTCATTTTGATTTTAGTTTTTCCACACCTTTCATTTTCTATTGCAATACATCTCTCAAGTAAATAGAAGCAACAAATGTACGACTGAACAATCAGTACTTTTACTTTTCATATATTATGTTTTTTCTGTTAATACCAACATATTTTCTTAAGATTTTATACTTTTACATGTAGTGGAATATTTTCAGTGTGTTGCTATTTTTACACAAGTAAAGGCATTAAATCCTTTCACCACCACTAAAAATCAAAATGCAATTTGATTAAAATGGTCTATGTGAAGTGTCAGGCATCCTGAACACACTATTTTGTCCAATATGATCATATATTCATTGAACCAGGAAAAAAGTGCTTCCATATGAATTATTCAAAACAGCCAAGCTGCCTTTGAGCAGATGTCACTGCCATACTCTGCACTTGTTCCCCTCACAAGAGAATGCACCTTGTTGTGCTTGTGTTTTAAGGCTCTTGAAGATTTACATCACCAAAGGTGTCTTATTATTCCTCACATGGAAGCTGTGGCATGCAGTGTTTCGTGAGCTGCCTGCAGATTTGCATCCTCCCGGGGGTGGTGATGACAGGCCCAGGCTGAGGATGATAAGAAGCCTCCTGCCAAACTCAGCTGATGGGGACTCAGCCATACAATGCTTCACATGCCCTGGGTTGATTCGAAAAACTGCCTTTTTCTCTTGATTTTTAGCTAAGCCCATCTAATTTCAATGTGGATCTTATCCTGGGGCTCTGTGGAAGCTGTGGGGGATGATTAGTGAAGTTGTTTCTAAGTGGATAATTTGTCTTGACACCACTGTTTACCTGTGCCACACCAATTAGCGCAAGTACAGTGTAGAGCTCCTCCTTGGTCAGCATGCCAGGTGTTGTTCGGTTGGCCGATGCCCAGATTTGCCCCAGTGCTTCCCTGGGAAGACCTGACGACATTAATATAGGGTAGAGCTTGGCTGTGTCTATCCCTGCTGGAGTCATGGTGAATTCAAGAACCTTCTTGAACATTTCTGAGGGCAGACAAAGCAGGAAAATATTTATGTACACCTTTCTTATTAAAGCACTTCAGTAATGTCAGATATAAATATCTGGTGTATTACACTGGATGTAGGAATTTTCACCTGGGATGAGGCTGTCATTGTAAACCCAGGCTGGCAGCATTGGTTGAATGTGCTCTTGCTGCGGGTAGACGCCAACACCTGCTGTCATACATGCACACAGACACACACACACAGAGTGAGTTGTTAGAACAAAACCTTGTCTAGGCATACAATTTGCCAAGCCTCTTGGCAGCTGAGCCCTGCTTCGATTGAACTCTACAGCGACATACACCTGATGTTTGGTAGCCTCAGTGCAGATGTAATGCTTGTCTGCACTGAATCACAAGCATCATAGTGTGACAGACAACTATAAATCAGTATGTGGGCCAGTTTGACTTTCAAGGAGAGGGGGTGAAAGAAACTGTCAACAGTGAAATGAAAGTTTCAGTAATTTTTGTGACCAGACAGTGACTTCACTAAAGCTTTTTATATGTATAAATATGCAGGGAAACATTTATAAAGGAAAGCTATTCTCTGTTACAGCTTTGAACAAAATTTCTGCAGAGACACAGTCTTTTCACACATAATATTCCCATCAGTCTTAGGCAGTTAATTCCATCTTATTACAAATCTCCCCAGTCTCGAGGACGAGCCACGTTATTTCCCTTGATAACAGAGAGGACACAGACACAGACAAATAACAGCACAAAGGCATAGCGGAATAGCATGCACAATCAGCCTCGGCTTATGTTTGGCCCCAGTGACACCTGCCAATCCATGCACCACATTCCTGTTAAACCAAAGCAGTCAGCATGCGCCAGAGGTCATTCTCTGAGAGGGTGTTACACAGCCAGGGAACAAACTGTAGTATCGAGTCAGCAGGTATTACCCTAGGACCTATAAAGACACAGTTCATTTCCACATTGTGTGCAGACAGAGCCAACATGAGAGGGTTCCTTAACAAGATTTAGCCTGAAGTGACAGATGTATAAAGCAGGCAGTAATAAGAGCAGAAACTTGGCCTGGGAGAAGATGTAAAAACACCAGAAGGGTACCTTAAAGATACCACCAGTCCACAGTAATCCCAGAGGTGGGGAAAAATGTCAGCATGATTTTATGCGACATCATCATAGTTCACGTAGCTCTGATTATGGCATGAATCAATTATGACCCAAAGAAAGAGAAGCTGAAAACCTGCTGTAAAAGGTTATGATGTCAGGATTAGAAATAGAGAAAACACACCCAGGACAGAATGAAACTACTGCCTTAATGGTGTGTTAATCCTGCAGCAAAGCAAGAAAGAGAATAAGTTGGGAAGGCTTAAAAAAAAAACAGGCACTTCTCTCACCACTGTCAGTACTGGTTTGTGGGGATGAATCAACAGCTGATGGGTGAGCGCCAGATGCTGAGAGAGAGGCCTCAGGCACGCTTTCTGCTGTGAAGATGGAACTCAAGTCCTCAGGGGCCACAGCCCAGTTCCTTGCTTTAGTGCTGGTTTGAAACTGGGCTGAAACCTTAGCTCTAGGACCCATTGCAGCCATACTCTGCTTGGATTTAAAGCTAACCTGGGCCATCTTATCAGCTGTAAGATCACATGAGGAGAATAGCTTCTCTTCCAGGGATGGGCCTAGAGAGGTAGATGAGGAACACGCTTCTTGATAACAAGCTTTATTTACACAAAACAATAAATTATTATTTTTATGAGCTAAATTTGCAATGATACATTCCACATTCAGTATTAATAATCAGAAATATGGGAAAATATCAACAGGTTTGGTGTCAAGATACTATGTTTTGTGACGCTTTAACAGTTTTCATCAACAGTGCTTTGACTTTATTAGCAGTGCTGGATTTTTGTGCTATGTTTAGAATACAACCACTACAGAGCAATGGTATTAACTATCATTACCCAGACTTTATGCATATGATAATGTTATATAATTTGTATTTATAACGCTCTTTTTAATAAGTCTACTACCAGTACATATGCTCTACACTTTATAGGTTATATTTATGACAAAAAAATAACCTATCAATCCTGCATTACCAGAGATATTGTTTCAAAAACCAAGTTGGCAGGTCACATTTCAAGTGATCGTACTCCTCCAGTGTTTGAACCAAAAAAAAGCTTAATCCTCACATAAAGCTGTAAAATGGATTCTTTGGGGGCGACCATTTTTGAGTTCACGTTCATGTCAGAGGCAGGTCAACCTAAAGCTGTCTAATCTCCTCATTCCAGATACAAACAACTAGGTCAGAAAAATCTCAAGAGGATTGTGGATGACAACACATGATGGAAGGCTAGCTGTTGCATTTGTCTGGACAAAATATGAACTCTGTTATGTTCGGTCAATCATAGTCATAAATACCCAGTGTCTGTTGTAGATCAGGGACCACAGCTGCTTATCCGAGAGATTAAACACCAGATGACACAGAGAACCACAATTCTTTAGCACTGCACCCACTGTAAATGGATTTACTGGATGAAATATGCTACAAAGTTCTGGATCCTCCTCTTCTACTTCCAAAAAAATGTTTAGCTTCTAATTTATTTGCATTCCTGTTGAATATTTTATAGTCTCTGGTAGCTTTAAACATTTTGATAATGACATCATCTGCTATAATGCTACAGCATGCTTTCACACTAATGCAGGCCAAGAACAACCACAACTCTGGAAGTACCAATAAACATAATGTGCATCAGCAATAAAAGAAGCAGTGCCTCAAAAAACAGTAAATGCATTTAAAGTGGAAACTGCTTCTAGTGATGGGAGGGGAGGTGTCAACAAAAGAAAAGTTACCTTGAAGTGTAGATTGAGAGCTGGTGTTGACAGCAGAGTGTTGGGTGGCAGAAGGAATGGACACAGTGGTAGGAGGGAGTGATGGAGTGAAGGAAGAGGACAGACCTGCTTTAAGGGTTGGGGACGAGGGTCGGACTTCAACTTGAGAGGAGGGGTGAAAATCGGAGGAAGTGAAGGCATTCGCAGGTCCCTGAACAAAATCACTAAATTCATCATCATCATCATCCTCAGAGAAACCTGACTTAGGGTTAGGGGGCAAAGGCTGGATGTGGGCTTGAGAGGCCTGGCCAAAGGTGGAAGAAGTAGAGGACGAGGAAAAAGAAGGGAAGGATGTGGGGGCCTCTACGGGTCCCTGAAAGTCACTAAAGTCATCATTATCCTCCGACATACTTGTGGGGAGGGGGTGAGTGGTGACAGACGGGTGTGATGGTGATGAGTCTGCGAAAATGAAGAAATAATAATGATGGCACAACACAATACACACTACAATGGAGGATGAATTAAGGGTGGCACATTGAAAGAGTGAGATAAAGCCTATGCTGTGCAAGTCCAGAAAGTGTAGAAGAGGCAAATTCAACCAAAATCTTACAGCATTTAAATATTATTTCGATAAAAAAAAAGGGGCTATTTAAAAACATGTTGCTTCATCATTCTGGCTTGAAGGCAGTTTCATTAATGCATGGCTACAATTTTCAAAAAGGCACTGGAAGTACAGTCAAACACTATGTATTAAAGTTATACTTATCTTCAACGACAGTGGGACAACTATGAATATACTATGAGATGATACTAATTCAATGTCAGACAAGAGACATGAAAATAATTAGAGGGAAAAAAATAGGTATTAATCTGAATTGTATAATACCCTAACAGACTGAACTTTGCTTTGGTTTTTCTGGCTAAGTAGTCATCATGCTGACCTGCCTCTAATCCACCTATTACTCCCAGACAGAGGACTTTCAGCAGGGCTACAGAGAGCAGATGTGAGCACAGCCTGCTGATGGAAAGCAGACAAAAGGAAAATCCCACAGATTACAACTAAAAGGGTTTGGGTGAAGGTACCTGGCTTCTTGGTCTGGGATGATGGAGTGGGATGCATCTTTGCATCTCTGCTGAAACCATCCAGGTTGCCTTTTATGGCCTCCAATGCATCATCACGGCTCTTCTCTCCTGTCTAAGTATAAAACAAAGTATTAAGAACCCAGAGAGTTAGAAAGAAGAGCACTGGACATGTCACAAAGAACAAAATAAATGAGATATAAAGAAAAGATTCACCTTGGGTTTAACACTGCTGAGCAGTCTGAGCTTCTGTTTTTGCTCCTCAAATTGTCTTCTTTTCCTGTCCTCTTCCAGCATTTTCTGCTGCTGCTCAAGCCGTTTTCTAAGAGGAAGAAAACCACAACCATTACGTGAAGTCATGCAATAACCTATAAAATATCCTTAATGTCATACTTTAAGGACTGCAGTAATGGTACAACACTTCAATCTACAGTATGTATTTAGAGTTAAATTAATATTCTTTATTTAAAGTTATATTAAAATGATAGAATTTGTGATGACCAAGTTATTTATTTTTGAATGAATTCAGGATACTGAAAATGCAACCCACTATAAACCCTTCTGTGTTTCATACAAACAGCATTTGACAACATACACATGTCCATGTCAGCAGCAACAATGACTATCAGACACACAATAATAAATTGTACATCACACACACCACAGCTTGAACCATAGAGTTACAGCTACAACAAGGAAATCATCACAATTCAAGGAAGTAAGACAGTTAGTGTCAATGTTAACATTCTTGTTGATGTGTAACATTACTGCGGTTTGTTTTCTTGCTTACTAATGAGTATGCAAGAAAGTCAATATTTTAATTAAAGTGAACTTTACTTCTCCTCCAACTAACACTAAGAATGTCTGTTGGAAATAATAAACATGTCCCAAGACAAATTTGAGACGAGAAAGCCAGTACGTAATGTAGTAAGTCAACAGGCGGTGTGTGTGTGTGTGTGTGTGTGTGTGTGTGTGTGTGTGTGTGTGTGTTAGTCCATGCATATTCCCATTACTCAATTTCTTGCTGAATGTGAAGCAGAGGTGCCAACTTTCACACCACACGTCCATTTGCTCAGAGTGAAAAATATCTTCCTATCAGATAACATTACAGAGGAAAAGAAGGACACTGATAGTACATAGATAAAATGGAAGTGATGTAACTATGGTTATGGAGAGATGCACATAAGGAGCATGAATACAGCACCACCAAACTCTAGTAACATAACTGTACATTTTTAGACCTCAATGTTGCAATCACAATTGTAATCTATTCTTTCCAGGTTCATTTAAATAATAATTTTTAAAAAATCAATCAGTAATCATGTGATAACAGTTTAGTTAGTTAGTATATAGATGTGTAAAAGTGATACAATAGCAATTATATGAAACCATAAATTAAAAAGCTTAAGTTTTGTGATAAATGGTAAAGCAAAACCAGCACCCCTAAAACTAAGGTTGATTTGGTATGGTTAGTAAATTATTTTGAGAAATAATTTAACTCAATTAAATTATTTAACTCTGTTCAATTATTACTGAAGCATTTTTGAATATTCTATTTATCTTTCCAGTTCATCTATACTTTCAAAGCCAGACCCTTTATGTGTAACAGCATCTAGCTTTTACATGTAAATTTAGACCCTAACCACTGGTTATAGTTTCCTGCAAATATTCCTTTTAATTACATTGTACTGGTTTTATAAATAGCCCGTTATGTTGCAAAGTCTGTTCTATATTTATTAGTATGCATATTTAATGTGCTTATTTGCTTTATGTTTGATTTGTACACAACTAATTTCCCCACAGGGACAAATAAAGTGAGAGACTGACTCCACTCCAAACAATAATCCACAACAGAGAACCATGACATTAGAAGTCTTACTGATGCTCTTCAGCCATTTGTTTCTGCATGTCTGCTGTGTACTGTGGTCCCGCAGGTCTCATACCCATAAACTGTGGCTGACCCATGAACTGCATCCCAGGAGTCTGCATACCAATCGCCATCCCACCCTGTCGGACGCAAACAGCAAACAACAGCACGGAAATCTCATTAGTATTCACACATTTCCATTCTATTTATTTGATATTAAGTGTTTCCACCAAGGGAAAACCAAGCAATTCTGGGTGATCTTGTTAAAAATTACCAGGATGCAATAAATCAGTGTTAATGGGCAAACTGTTAGTGCTTGGATGAATTTGTCCTCAGAACAATAAACAAGGGCATCTGCCTAAATATATAGATAAAAAAGTATAAGTAGAACTTAGTTTATCTTTGTCTATTTGTCTCAAAGTAAAAAAAAAACAACAAAAAACAATACAAGTAAGAAATCAATTATATATGCACCCCATCAACTGTCAGGATTTTAAAAACAAAACAAAACAATGTTTTATACATTTAACAAAAATGTCCAAAATGCAGTTTGAGAAGGGACAAAAAGAAGAAGCTTATCAAACCCCGCCCCTTCCTTATTTCAGTGTAAAATTCTCCCAAATAAATTTCCTTCATTGGCCGTCCACGTTAAAATGGAAAACAATAAATCATTAGTCATAGCACCTTTGCCTTGGTTCTAACACCATTGTGCAACCATTCTGCCAAGAAATAAACAAATATGGAATTTAAACTATGTGGGGTATAATATATAAACCCCAACCTTCATGTAAATCTATCAAAAATATATCAAAATGCACATACAATAATATTAAAATGGTATGATTACTCAATATATGTGTATGAGTGAATTAAAACCTGATTTTATTCAATATATTTAGCTGTCACTTTCAGTGTTTTCTGTATCAAATATAAATTCATCAGGTATCTATGAAAAGCTCAACAAAATCCTGACAAATAATATTTCACAAATATTTTCTACCAACAAATATAGCTTCACATGTGTAGAGAGGCGACTACACAAACTTTATTGAAGGGTGGTTAATAATAATAATAATTTGTTGTTATGCTGTGTGTCTGAACTGTGGGACATCTGTGACCACGGTAACCTTGTTTTATGTCCCCTGACTTTGTAAACTCAATCGTTCCTGTGCAAGTGTTCACACTAAAAGTCATTATTACTATACGGATTTAATGCAGTAATGGTGATTTTATTTTTACTATTATGAATGTTAAGTCCTACAATATGATACTTATTAAAAGGGTTTAATGGTTAGGAAAACTGTTTTATCTGTTGTATCTTAACATTGACACAAGTACAGATTCACAAACTAACCTGCATGGGCATGGCACCTGGAGGCATCTGTCCACCAAAGTTCATTCCCATCATGCCTTGCATGTTAGGCTGCATGACCTGAACCATAGGGAAGCCTTGTTGCTGCTGCTGTTGCTGTTGCTGCTGCTGCTGGATGGGTACCATACCTGCAGAAATACATGGCCAGAAAATCCTTTTATGAACTACTATGTGAAGAATGACTAGAAGTCCAATCTAACACACACTGAGGACAAGTTAATATCAATCCAAAAGATGAAAAACCCTGAGAAGCTATACATGATTTACTATTGCAAATCAATTTCCTGGACAGCTGGGAAAAGTCACAGACTCAGCAACAACCAAATCTGTTTTCCTGTGACTACTGCGACAGCTTAGACCAAAACAACAGAGAAAAGATAGAAGGGAAGAAAAAACAAAGAAAGTGTGTTCGTTTTCACAGATGCTGTGTAAGGTGACAGCCAGAGCTGAGCAGCTCGCTCAAACTGGAGATGATTCACTATGTCACAGCTCAACTGGGCTGAATAAATAGCTTGTTTAGGAGGCTGCACACATTCTAATTTGTCCAACTAAAATGACATTGCTAACAGGAGCATGTAATGACCCCAGAGAGATGCCTGTCCCAGTGGTGTGTGAACTGTTTATCAGATGTGTTAGTGCAAAGTCAACAGCCTAAATAACATGAACATGCACACTTAAATGACGGCACATCTAAAGTCTGCAGTGGAATGGCATAGCTGGTTTCTTCTTGTGCCTTATGGTTTATGCTAATGTTACAGAAATAGCAAATGGGAAATGTAATATATTCTGTGGCTGTTTGTTATAATGTATGCATGTAGTGGTTCTGCCTGTTGACACCAGACAAATTAGTGTGTTTTCGACTGGAGGGTGGCATTGTAAAAGTGACCCCCATACACAATATAAATAACACCTTCCATTGTTCAGTTTCATTTTAACTCGGAGTCATTTTCAACTCACAATGCAATTTTATAGATGACGATGCAACGAGCTGGCCAAGTTTAGCTTTTGATTTCACCTTTAAAAGGCTAATTCAAATCAACAGACATCTTGAATTTAATTTGCTTGTGCCTCATTAAATGTGGGTAAAATCCAGTTTAGCAGAATAGACCAAACTGTATAATGTGGAACAATGACTCACCTTGTGGTGGCCCCAAGCCCCCTCCAACAGGGTACATAAAACTGAAGGAAAGAAAAAGAAAAACACAAGCTGTGAGATTTCAGTAACTCTACTCCAGTGTGCAAATATAAACCAAAACCATTTCTGATTCAAGCATTAAGCCTACATCTGAGTGTGTATTGTAATTTTTGCAACTTAACTTAATGTGCCCATTCATACAGAGTGAATTCAAGATGCTAAAATTTAAGAATGGTTATCAAACAGGAGCAACATTAGAATTGCAGTGAGTAAACATCATAGACATGCTGCCATTTCCACAGGCGACAAAGACTGTCCCTGTTGTCTGTGCTGAGAAACAAGCCTTTAAGAAATAATCAGGGAAAAGCTCTACAAATTGGCCAAGTCTGTCCCTCACTGGAGCCAACCCACACAGGCCTCCAGCTATTTGCCAAAGAACTTATTACAACTCAGTTATTCAGGCTTGAACTAATGCTGCAGAAGGAAAAAGAAGAAAGCGGCGGCCAGGACTGACTCCAAGCTACATCTGAGCATCACTAATCCAATACTGTGGGGGAATAGCTTTATAAAACTGATAGGTTTCACTCCAACACAGCTGTGCTAACAAAATGCTGATTAGAGAGAAAGGACAGTCACTGTCAATTCAAACATTCCCAAATGGGTTTCAGAACACTGAATGGCAAATGATACTGATATTTTTATTATAATTCAAATTTTACATATTTAACATTCAGCTATTTTTTCTGTGATTAAATAACACCTCAGGGCCTGCAGATAAAACCTACATCATGAGTGCGTTGTTACACTTCAAGGAATATAGAAACTATAGTGGGCTGAAATGATAAAAGGGCTTAACACTGCATTCGCCACCATCCTAGAGTCAGACAATAGAAATTTTCAATATGAAATTATAATTTAACAATATTAACCTAAAGATGGTGGAGCAATGAGATTCCCACGCAGAGAATTGTAATATAGTAGAACCATGTGTTATCTATGACCATGATGCATAACTTGAAGGATTCAGATACATCTGCAGCTTGTAAGATTTACAGCTTAAAAAGCTTTTATAAGAGCACGACTGCACTGCTGCCCACCACTCTGCAGCAAATACCAGGTCATGACTGAGCAGATTAACATCCAAGGAGATAAGCAGTAATAGCAGCTGTGAAAGCCAGGCAGACCAGTGCCTTGTAAAAAGGCCCCTAATCGTACACCATCAAACTGTTCTGAAAGCATTGTTCTGGCCAGCATTGTGAGGGGTTTTAGTCAATAACTGAGGATGATAAAATCATTATTTTGCTTACTCTGAAGATGTTTTTTTTAGTGGAATACAAGTGACATGGGCATTATCTATAGAAAGATGGCAAAATGAAAAGCAAATGAGTCGACCTAATGTTGAGCAAAAATAAAATAAGGAATAAACTGTGATAATTACCTTGTATGTTAGTGGCTATGATTATCTTTTTTTTTTTTTTTTTTAGAGATTATTTACTTATATGCCAAGTAAAACACAAAATACCTTAATTGACCAAAAATCTGATTTTGAAAAATCTTAGATAGAATAATAATCTGACATTTATGTGACGGTTAATAATTCTGATATGAAGTCTTGGGTATCAGTCACAATCCTAATCAAGAAACCTCAACAAAATATACCCAACAGTTTGCACAATAGTAGATCATGTGAAATTCATGGGGTCAGTTGTGTAATCACATCCTGCTGAAGATAGACATATCGAGGTAATCTAATCACACTGATAATTATCTCTGTCACAGGTATCATGTGATAAATATAGCCAATCACACCTATGTCACTGTATGTTATTTTTTAAGATCAAAAAAGAAAAAAATCAATTAACCAATGAGATTACAATAGAACATGGAAACAAAAACAGGTTAAAATAAACCACATGACGACATTTGATTTATAACATGGTTGAAATCTCCAGGTTGAAACCTAAAAAGGTGGGTGTTACTTGCTGCACCACTGCTCCACCTCCTGGTTTTCACTTCTAGCATTCAAAGACAATTCACTTAGTTATAGCTGTACTACACACTGAAACTAACAATTTTTTAATTGCAATATTTATATGAAAGTAATTTAATCATGCAAAAGAGGATGAATGTGCACCAGCAAACTGATGCATTATGTAATGTATGTGAATTTTCAACTGACAGATTGTGAGCTGTCACATATATTGTAAACCATTTTAAAATTCAACAAACAGAGAAATGGCCGTGACATCCTCAACCCACCAAAGACAACATTCACCCAGAAAACATTCTGACAAAAGCCAATTTTTGTCTGTCAGACATCATCCAGCATAATTACCTCCAGGTATTCAAATTACATTATGCAGATTTTCCTACTGCACACTCATCTGCAGTCCTAAGGCTTTGGGTTTCACCTGCTGGATCACTATCACCTGGCTAGTCGAGATGCTTGTAGCAAGAGCATATTTATAATTCAAGCGGCTCAAGACCAGCTTATAAAATAATCATGAGACTGGTTTGTTCATCTCCTCCTCTACTTCGATAAGATACATCCTTAGGTCACTAAGTGCAGTCAATTTACCTTTAACATCTGTATTAACTAAATATACACATAACAATCTTGAGGCTCGAGTTTATATAGTTGTTGTTGTACTCCAATATAATCTAATGTAGATGATTTCAGAAAGATATTAGCGCTGAAGGTTCTATCACCTTCAGCTACCCCCTAAACTATGCAGAAGTCACAAAACCAATCTGGAACGACAGTTTATTAGTTAAGAATACTCATAAGGATAAGTGTAGACACAATATTATTCGTCCACAGGCCTGGACATTTACTGACAATGCTAACTACATGACAAATATATGAACAACGTGAAAATATGCCTCACCGTCCATCTTAGATAAATCAACATTAATATATATCGTTAAAGATATATTTTTTCTAAATATGCACATAACTGAAACTGCTTTGGACCACTCCCAGCTGTTCTGTCAACAGCAGAATAACCGGTTAGCTTAGCTTCCTCAGTAACCTAACGCTAGCTAGCTCTGACACCTGACATCCAGCCATCTCATCTCATCATTCTACCTCGTCTACAAACCTAGCACTTTTCCTCATCTTTGACATCCGCTTAGGTGATTAACTTGAGGTATAACTGCTGTCTAATGTGGCTATTTCACAAATAATTCGGCTTTACGTGAGACAATTGTTTTTAAATAGCTAAAATACCTGCTGCCTCCCCCAGATCCTGGCCGCAGCGCCATCTTGATAACAGCAGTCACTGAGATGACGTCAGCAGTGACGGTGAAATAAACACATCCCTGAGTTTGGTCTCACAGGCACTGGCTATTGTTTACTGTTAGATCATTCATCAGTGACAATTATATTCGTATAAGTCTAGCAGGTAAATAGAAGGCGTCGTTATTTTTGGGTGCTCTTCGTCTATCGTCTCTGAACTAAAATAAAACATATGCCCATGTGATGCAATAGACAAAGGACACCACTAATGAAAAAGTATTGCCCATTAAATAGTTAATAACAAGCGAGCTACCTTTCTTCTCTCAATGGACACACAAGAACAACCATTGTGTAATGCATTATGTTGTCAGTTTAACGACATGATGTGTGTATTAGGTAAGCGTCCGAGAGATAGGCCTGCCTAAAATATTGAATACGGGGCTGCAAATGTCAATAGAACAGTTTCCTGCAGTACTGAAAGTTTGCCAGCAGATGTCAGTGTTCAGCCTTGTTTCCAAGCTCAGTTGAAGTGGGACCCTGGAGAAATGGGCTTCTGTTTTCAAAATTGGTGGTTTAATCTATATGTTATGACATTGGATAAAAAGTGGTTGTCCTCTGGAAGTTAGATTAAAAAAAATAGGGGGTCTGTTAAAACAATACCAGCTTCAATTATCTTTCTTATTTAAATAATTTAAATAATTTCAGTATCACAATTAGAAATGGGCAGATTGTTTCCTTTAGTGAAGGCACACTGAAAATACTCTTTCTAAGAGTAAGAGTTGTGTTTTCATGCCCCTTCAAGTAAAATATGCACTCACAATTAGTCAAGTTGCAATACATTTTATATGACATTTTATATTGTGTGTTTGGGTTCATTTCACTGCTGCGTTCATGTCTTTGTGCATTTTACTGCGAGATATGTTTAAGGTTGGGCTCATGTGAACAACTTTATAGTAGCTATCTGAGTGACTTCGTCCAGTTCAGAGCATTGTGAAATCTCAGTCTGGAGTGGCATACATTGTCACATGAAGTCTGATCTTATTGTTCAGACTGAGGCCATTATGGTACACATATGGAATTGGACCAGATCAGAATAAGATTACATCAGGTCAAGTCACATAAAAGCAAGAAGATCAGCCTTTGGCCCCTGTAACCCAGAGTTTTAATGTAGACTCAGCTACAACCAGGACCAGCTATGGCTGCAGATTTTTTTGCACATAAATCTCAGGAGATCCTGTAGATATTTTTAAATTAGGTGATTGTTTTATGAGCTTAGAATTTGTCGATGTAAGTGATTTCTACATCACAGCAATGCTTCTTTTATAATCTCTTTTTTAAAATTACCTTTAGTCTTCTAGTTATTCATAATTAGCAGGTATATTGATATATTTATTACTTGCTGTATTTTATATCGCCTCCAAGCACTCCTGGAGTGTCTTGTCCAACATTTTTACTGGCTATTTGAAGTATTAAGGCCATTGTGTATCCTGACAAAGTGATTCACTTGGCAATTTCATTGTTACACCAATGACAAGGTGGAGCAACAAGTAAAAGCCACTCTGGCATTGTCTTACTGGGTGTTGCTGTGAAAGATTTACAGTTTAATGAGATTGGTGTAAGGCAGAGGATCACTATCCATCACCTGGTCTGCCCTCACACTTTCCTATACTTCACCTCTATTCAACAAAAATGATTTAGAGTCCATATGACAGAGGGAGACATGCAGCCATTTAGGCCAAAATAAGTCATTTTTCACAAACATCTGGATGTCCGGGGATCTTTATTGTAGACAAGTAAAAAAAAAGTGAAGTGAAGTGTTTTTAATCAACTTATAAGTCTTCAGATTTTCAGAAGACAGAGCTCTGAGCTTCTTCGAGGACACTACCATGTAATCTGTACTGCTTTGCAAAATGTATATTCTTTTAAATTAGCAAACACTCTTGCTGACACTGATATTTCATTAGTTATATTTTCATATTGTTAATAGGAATTTACTTGGAGACACTGAAGTGTTGACACTGTATCTGTATGAGTTAATTTTTTTTAATTATTATTATTAATTATGTTTTTAACCTGCTCAATGTATTAGCACAATGCTTTACCAAATTCAAAATATACATTAAATATTTGCTGATTAAAATAAATGAGTCAATAAATTAGACTAAAACAATGAAAGAAAAAAAAAACTTAATCACTGATATTAAGGTCACATGAAGATTTTGAATAAAACTAAGGCCTAATCAAATGTTTGGTCTATTAATTAAATCTGGATGTTACGGATAGATTCCTAATTGTATTTAAAACATTTTAAAAAGGCTTATTGAATTACTTTGAGTCTCTATTTCTACAGTCCTGGTGATGTTCCTGTAGGATATGGTTCAATCCTGCTCATGCCCTTGTTGCTTTACTTATTAAATTATCCCTGTTGCGTTTATGTGAGCTCATTTAAAAGGATTATTTTGTTATCCTTGATTGCTCCCATTGAGAGCCATTAAGGAGATGATTAGACCATGTCAGGTTCGTGTCCCCTCCTCTTCTCTGGACCTATTCACAGGCATTGGAGGGCAGAGATGGGCTCCCTCCCTGCTGTGAATGCCAGGTTTAGCTGGAGGCCGACAGAGTCATTCACGTCCCCTCAATGTTGGATGTGGACAGGCTGTGGGCAGCCCCCCAGAGGAGGTCTGGTGAGAAAGGTGAACATTAACTCCAGACCCATTCTGGGTATCTCACCATTCCTCATAAATCATTAACCCATCCAGCATCAAGCCTGTGACAGCATCCGCATGACAACATCAATCTGTCAGGATTCCTCTGAAGCAGAGGTCTTTACAGTTTCTCAGCTTCAGATGCAAATTCAAATGAATTTAGACAGAGGCTGTTGAAAGCACACTCACACCTAACCCAAAAATAGTCTGGCACTGATTCATTTAGTTTAATGCTGGTTCACACTTTATTCTAACTTTAATAACAATAAGTGTCTATTTTTTTTTTTATTATCATGTGAATTATTTTCTTTTTTCGTAAAAGGGAATTTTTTCAGTACAGTTAAAGTTTAAACAAGTAGATTGGTCTAGCAAGAATAGTCCTTCTGTATAGAATTAATCATAGACTGTAGAGGGTTACTGTTCTAATTAAATTATAAAACCTCCAGCATAAGAGTTTTTATTTCATATACATTTATCTTTCATAATTGCAGCTGGTTTGGTCTTTTGTTATGACATATTAAAAAGTCCACTCAGCTGCCTCACACAGCAGAAAATTATTTTATGAAATCCTGTATTATATGAGCTGTATATTTAATATTTCACATTATATTGAAATATTCAATATTTCCATTTTCTAGCGCCCTATTTATATTTTAGATTTCTCTTGGATTGCTGTTCTACATGTGCCGCATGTTAAAATATACCAAGAAAAATAGTAACTGAACTAATTTGCAGTAAAATACTGTTGTGTTAAGGAATTATACAAACCCACAACACATTTCAATCTACTTTCCAGTCTTTTATATAAAATCTGAAAGGTGAATGTTAATGAAAGATTAGAATAGAACTGAATAAAATAACGGTAGATCAAAGCCACCTATCTTTTGATGTGTCTAACCCAGCTGTCACTGTAGGTGGTACTGGTGGCGATGTACGGTGAAGGCTGCTGATTGTTACTATGGAGGCCTGACTGATCTCCATGACTGTGCAGGAACACAACAGAGGACCCCTTGATCCCTGGTTTTGATGGAAGACTCCTGTCAGAGCAGCTCCATACATGTGTATGTATTTCTCCATAGAAGACTGGCGTAAACTCTGGTCGGAGTGACCAATTAGCCCTGGCAGAGAGTGGCCTCCTGACCCTTGACCCCTGCTGGGTAGTCTTATCCATTAACCCTTTGGGCCTCAGTTGGAATTGATGTAGTAGCCTTTCTTCTGCCACTGCTAAACACACGGCCACATTCACCCTGCAGCTTCCACTTTCTGTCTCTTTGTCCCTCTTCTCTGTTCCCCGTGTGTCACCTCGCTCCTTATGTTGACCTCTCGAGTCATCTGCTGGTTTGCATCTATTGGCTTGCCTCCATTAACCACACCCCCTTACCTCCACAGTCATTAGACGTGTATACTATGAACAAGACAAACTAATCAAAATATAGAAGACCTGATTTGACTTTATACACTGAACCTACAAATGAAAATTAATTATTTTGTCTCTATCAACATTTTCTATCATTAAACCAAATAAAACATAAGGCGATAAGGCTTTTATATTGTATGCTGTGCACAAAAATGTCACAGATCTCAGAACAGGTTTTCAAAAAACATGACCAATAGTATAAAGCATTGGTACAGCAGTTAATTAACTTAACTAACCTCAGTAATGATGTTGACTATAGTTATTATTATTGTCCCTCAGAAAGCTTCATTAGTAGCACTAAATTGTTATGAATCCAGTGTGCAGAGGGAATGCTGTCAATATATATATATGATGTTGACAGTGAAGACATTTCTTGTGACCTTCTCTACTTGTCTGTATCATGCCAGTTCATACAAACTGTGATGTCATGTTTCCCAGAAGCTTAGGTTTTTGCCATTGATGAAGGCTGTTTGTTAAAAACTAGAATTGACTCTACTTATGTCTGAACTGCAGTTTATTAAATAATCTGGATTTAAGGTGTCAAATGGTGCCCCCTGCTGAAACACATCCAGTTCTTTCCTAATTTTTATGCGAGTTTTTTAAAAATATTTTTTTAACATTATTTTGTATGGAATGAGATTTTATGTCAAAGTGATCAAAATAAATAAATAAAAAATTCCTGAGAGATCATGTTTAACGATTAAGATGAAACCAATCCCCGTTAATTATGATAACCAGAAAACTAATTAACTAATGAATAATAGTAAACTGTGTTTATAATTAGTGAGGTCTAACAGTGACTGAATGAAGCAACTTTGTATTAAAAGTGCTGAGATGTGGTGTTTGGAGTTGTTAGTGTTGCACTACAAACTCTAAGAGATGCTAATGAATCGCCTACTTTTTCAGTTCTTGAAGAAAAGAGAAATTGTCAGATCTTTAGAGGCTTCCTGGGTCTGAAAATCAAAGGCCTCATTGAAAATCAAATAGAGCAACATCACTGGATTACAAGGCCACCCCCAGCAGGACGGAGGCTGCAGGTCAACACAGGGACAGAAAATTAGAGTTAGGGCATATTAGAATCTAATCTATCTATCTATCTATCTATCTATCTATCTATCTATCTATCTATCTATCTATCTATCTATCTATCTATCTATCTATCTATCTATCTGTATGTATGTATGTATGTATGTACATCTGGTGACAGTAGAAAACAACCAAACCACTTTCATTTAGGAAAAAAAACCTTTACTTGAAATATTGATATTTTCTCAGAAAGTATAAATAATGATTTAAGATTGATTTCAATTTTATACAAAAATAATACATTAGGAGGGAAAAAAAAAAAATCATGTCCTGTCACATAAGTATGAGTGCCCTCTGATCAGATGGCAGTAAATGTGCCAATAACAGTCACAAACCAACCAATACAATAATAACAATGACCTAATATTGAATAGGAGACTGGATCTGCCACTTCAATGTCATGCATGGGGAGGGGGCGGGGGGGTGCTTTCATTTCAGAAACATGACTAATTTCAGGGGACATTTAGTAATTGTTTGAGACGTTCCCATCACTGGGGCTGTGAGTGTCTAATACTGTTAGCGTGGGTGTTTTTACCCACAGCCACTGCTCCTCTCCCTACTATTTCTCAGTCTTTGTAGATTCCTGTATGATTAGAGCCGGCGCTGTCACAACATTGTGCCCTCTCATGTCTCGCTCCTTCACAAATTACAACTATGATGCCATTGTTTTGCTTTTGAATGCTTGTCAATATTTTCATTCTACCCAGGGGATGTGTGTGTGTGTGTGTGTGTGTGTGTGTGTGTGTGGGGGGGGGGGGGGGGGGGGGGGGGGGGGGGGGGGTCTGTGCCATGTTTTATGATGAGAAGCATTAACAGTATTTGTCCTATGCAGTATCTCTTCACATTGTGGCAGGAAGTGGGAGAGGAAAGGGAGGGTGAGTCCCATTCCTGAAATTCACCTGGATCTGTGTGCAAACATTAGCCAGAGGTTTCCATGGCAGAAAAGGGCTGCATTTAAAGTGTGTGTGAGTCAGTACACCCCCCCACCCTCCCACCCCATTCAAGCAGACCTGGTTCATAGATATGGCAGGGTAGCTTTTGAGAAGTGGAACTCAGTGACATGGCAACAAATAAAAGCTGTACCTACACATTCAACAACTCTTATCCTGTGGCATATTTCTCCCTCATTCATTGGCTTTTGTATTTTACAGGCAGCTTTATCAAACTATACAGCATAAAATTGCCGGTGACTTCACTAGTAGTGCATATTCAGTTCCAGTCTCAAGAGTGTGAATCCAGTTATACAAAGCATTGCATACGCCTGTGGTCACATTGCATAGTCCTTTCAAGATTGTCAAAGTCTTTTCAATCACAGTATACACATTGAACAACTCCAAATGATGAATGGTTCAGGTGACGACAGGCATTCATCATCTTCACTAGTACAGTAAACTACATGTGAAAGAATAACATGGAAGACTTGTTAGGAATGTAAAATTGCTAATGCATGCAAAAAGGTTTTTCAGGTTATTGTGATTGTCAAATGTTTCTGTCCATCTGTACGGCTTTTCCTCCAGGATGTCACGTTCAGAGTCCTTCAGGATGATTGTTGTCTCTGTCACTTTCAGTGTGTCTTCATTTTTCCACCTTAAACCACAATATGATATAAGCTATCCTTCATTTAGGTCCATGCCACATAGTTTGTGAGTTTAGTTGTTTTTTTTTTGTTTTGTTTTTTGTTCCTTTGAAATGTCACAAAAAGGATGCTTTATGGTACATTTTTTTTAAAAGGGCATGAAAAAAAATCTAACACTGCTTGCAAAGATTTTGGTTGGAGCGAAAAAAAAAAACAAACAAACAAAAAAAACCCAAAAAAACAAACAAACAAAAGAAGTAGAATCATACATCCTTGTTGATCATTAGTGTGTGACAGAGTGAGTCCAGTCTCCTCACTTTCAGCTGCAGTGAGTTTTTCCTCCGTCTCATTTCTCATTTTCGCCGCCTGCACACCATCGCCGCTCCTCGTTTGTTGACTGACTCATCATCCAGTGCGCCGTTGCTGGTTATTAAGAGTTGTCATGGTTACCACGGTGAGAGGGTGGAAAAATGTGCTCCAGTTGCTGGGCACCGAGGAAGTCAGGTGGATGCGTTCACCAAGCCTGAAGAGGACACTGAATAGAGAAGGAGGGAAATGTTAGACGAAGTAGGACTGTGTTACATAAAACAATAAATACAATCTGTCCGGTAATGCAGCTATATAATGCATATCATTTCCAAGGCTCCCAGAGTGTGAACTGACAAATGAAACCTATGCAAATACACCAGTCCTGCACCTTCATGCACCACACCTGACCAAATAAATTCCTCATCCTTCTTCTGCTGACTGTGAAAAGCCTTGTTTCCATTGAAGTGGACGTTTTTAGATTTGTTTGTGGAATTTATTTTTTCTCTTGCTTTCTTAGGGGCTAAGGCAGTTGACCCTAGCGTGACCCTATGTCCAGCAAACAGCTTAACCTGATAAAGCTGACCTGCAGCTAAAACCTGAATCATTAGACACTAGGCTGTGGGTGTAGGTGAGTTTTAAACAGTGTTGGGTATAATGGAGGGTTTCTGGTAAACATTCAGTGTTATAAAGACTGTGCATGCTGGTTGTGTCATGAGGAGTCTGCCAGATAAGAAAATACCTGGGAGTGCCGACTCACTAATTACTCTCTAAATAAATGAAATTACACGGCATGATGTTGTGACCCAACTTTTATAACATCCTCCATCAACATTCCTCTTGTTTTTTGTTTTTTTTAAAAAGAAATAAAAACAAAACATGTTGCTTCTTTGTTACACAGTGGACCGTGCTCTGAACTATCCCATCAACCCATCAGTCTGTCAGTAGCTGTGCAGTGGTACGAACACTCTGCCTCAGCGTGGGAAATTGAGCGTGTGAAAGCATCACAGACAGCATTTCAGGCTAGAGCGATCACCAAGCACAGGGAGAAGTAGGAAAGAGGAAGAGCTGTAATTACAAAAAAAAAAAAAAAAAAAAAGAAAGAAATAGACGGAAACCTCCACCCCCACCTGAACTATCTCATGTCCAGTTTCAGTGTAGCATGGAGAAAAGTAGCAGGACACAAGGCTTGAGAGCTTTGATTAAGAATGAAGCTCATTTCCTGATCGTAGACTCAGACAACAGATAACTCTCACCAAGGAAAAGAAAGTGAATGAAGGGGGGCATTAATCAAGAGCTGTTCAGGTTGAAGGAACAGGTGATTGATTAGAGCGCTGTTTAGGAGGAAATAGAAATTCTGAGGAGTATACTATCCATATATCCATCTTCTCTAATAGTTTTGAGTTAAAGGAAAGCTATTGAAGGTTAAAAAAGCATTATTCATGGCTGTGACTGTTAAAATGAATTCAGTTCAGGTGCAGTTTTTACTGATTTCACTCATTTAAACAGAGTGAGTGAACTAATAAAATTGTATTTACCCAGGAGAGACCCCCAAGTTGGACCATCTTGTTTACAGGAGCGTCCTAATGTGACAGGAATTGAACAAGTCAGCACACAATCATTACACACACACACACTTCTCCCTGGCCTAATTTATTTCCTGCTGTTAGTGTGTGTTTTGATTGTGTTGTTTCACTGAGAAAGGTATGACCATGAGAGGTTGAATTTAATTTTTTTTTTATTAATAATGAAAAGGTAATTGGTGTCAATAGCTTGAAAAGTCAACATTTTGGCAATATATTTGAGAGACACATGCAATAACATCTAAAATTTAATGCTGATTCTTGTGCACTTTTCCCCAACATGATCACTGTGACTATACTGTTAAAAATTCTGAAACACACAGAAGTGTGTGAGACAGTTTGATCTTATTGTGACCTGTATGATATGATGTGTTGAGGTCTGGGTCAGGACTCACCGTCTTGCTTGAGGACATGGAGCTGAGGGTGCTGATGCTGTTGGCATCTGTGACCACCATCGCTGAGGGGAAACGTGACGGGTGGGAGTATTGTGGAGGCTCCTGTTTGTGTGGATACACTGCAGAGGAAAGTAAAGCAGATGTTTTGAGAGTTAACATTGTGCTACTGCGATTAATAAATCAAATAAAGTTGCATCTCTAAGGTTTTAATTTAAGGATGGAAGAGTCTACACCAGAAGTTTAGTTTGAAAAATCAGGATAAATCAGATTAAAATGCTGAGTATTCTATAAATTAGAATTTTCAGCACATCTGATTTTAAACACCAGTTTTCTTTTATTTTTTCACAGTGACAATTTTTGTTTGTGGTATTATTGGTTATTGTGATCAGTCTTTTAACAACATAGCACTCTGGCCACTGTTGCCCCAAATGGGTTGCAAGATAAATTGAGAAATGACAAACACATGAAAAATACATATTTATATGCTCAAACTTTTCAATAAAATTGCTTGTTGTGTTAGGGGAAACGCAGAGTAAATTAACCATAATTACTGCAAAGGATTGTGAAGATAAACTTACTTTTATATTTTATACCTTAATATTATTACTCTACTGTGTGTGTATAATATATATGTCTACATATATATTTACTTTTTTAGTGATTATAACTGATGACGATGGCATGTTCCAATTTCGTTGTACTTTTATATAATGACAATAAAGACATTCTATTCTATTCTAAGTACAAGAGACTGTTACTGACTGTGTGAGTGTGTGACTGTTGCCATGAACGGCTGCTGGCTCATATGGCTCGGAGACTGTTGCATCAGACTCTGCTGGTGAGGGCTGTGGAGCTGCTGCGAGAACTGCACTGGTTGCAGCGCTGCAAGGCTGCCGGCCACACTGTTGATCACTGGCACTGTCTGGGACTGTGATGTGTTTAAACCTGGCCAGAGAAGCAGAACGTCAGTTATAAGAAAGAGCTCTATAAAAACAAACATTTGTCTTTTTTTTAAGTTGTCACAGGGAAAGCGAGGTCTTACTTTGTGCAATAGCCATGACTCCTGATAGAGGCATGATGAGGTTCTGTGTCTGCTGATGGTTGTGATGGGAACTGTGGATGTTGGTCAGTGTGCTCACAGGAGGAAGTCCACCACCTGAACCTGAAATCTAGGGCACAATGAAGGAAATAAATCAAAAATCTTTTCTACAACTTAACATTTATTGTAGCCTTCTGTACAGTTCACAGCTATGAGCCTGGACATGGGATAAGTATATTTAATCATGCACATTAATTTTCAAAGTGAAACAGATTTTGTCTGTTAAACAAATTATAAACAGTAAATGTTGCCTCGATTCTGAATCTTTTGACATATGATAACAATGGGCTTGAGTAATCCACTCATACAGAGCAAGCAAAAATTGATAGGGGACAAAAGGTTAAAACAAACAATCGAAAAATTCACTGTACAAGACTGGGCATATTTGTGTTTTGTATCTGTGTGCATAAAATGTAGCAAACTGGTATTTCTACCTGCATATTTATTTAACAAAAAAAAAAAACAGCAACTGTCAAGAAAACCTTGCTGTAAGTATCCATGTATTTTATACTTTTTCCATTTAAACTAGAACCCTCCCACTCAATGGGGCTGCGTCTGTTTGACTACACTGCCAGTTGCACACAGAGGAAGGACTGGCCAGACACACATCTGTAGATAAGAAACTGTCAGCTCTGACCTGTAGCACACTGGCTCTCCTTGCTGTACTCACACCATATATTGTTTCGCTAAAAGGCAGAAGTGTTATGAATTCAGAAGGAAGTTTATATTGCATGATTGTATATCTGTGACCATAAATGGACTAGTAAAGTCTTATACCCCATGCAAATGCATTTCAAACAGAAAAAATATGTTTCATTTTATTTTTTGACACAAATCATAAACCAGTTGTCAAACTCTCTGCTGCACCACTTCTCAAACACCATAGGTCCTAGCACAAGTTTCCATGTTGTTGATCAAATATTAGACATGGGCAAAGGAGAGCAACTCAGTCCCATCTCTAAAGTTGGAAAAAAACAAAAAAACAAAAAAATCCACTATTGAGCATAATCAAATGCTGGCGTCATTGCTCTGGCAGAGTAAGTAATGCTCCACCTGTGGCTCCTCTTTGTAATGTGTTTGATCAATAAGAACAGAATGTTTCTTTGTCAGGTTTATTGGCTGAGTGATGAACATGCATGGTGCATTCTGGTGAAGGCTGTGTGCTAGTCCAGCCATGGCCTACCACCTCGTCTCCACCTCCCAAACAGAGCAGCACAATGTGCTAATTGTTGGCTCTTGCCAGTGGATCCATGGGAGTGGAGGTTCAGGAACCTGCTTTGTACGTTTATGCTAAATGTAGGCCTGCTCTTATCTAATCTGAGGCCATGAGGCCCAGGTGTGTTCACTCACCATCTTGGCGTCAGGTGACAGTAGACTGTGACTGGGGTCCAATCCTCCCGGAGACACCTGCTGTAGCACCGATTGGCTGGTTGCCATGGCGTTGCTGCTGTGGTGACTGATGCTTGAGGAGGAGGTGACTTCACCGGGACCCTGACTGTAACGCACTGAAAGTCAGAGACAGAGACTTAGTTTCACTTGTGTTGGCTCAGTTGTGTCACAAGGCTATTGCAGGGCAATGACATAGCAAAGCAGGCCTCATTTTTGTGCAGAATGAGCCCCAGTGTCATTCCTACCAACTCACCTGCTCTTTGACTCAGACATGGGAGGGCAGAACAAACAAACACACTGACCCCTCCACTGCTGCTATCTGTGTAGCTTAGCCAAGGCCATTCACTATGTACACTCATTCACTACAGCAACCCTGCAAAACTCCCATCGGACTCTCTGATCAGCACACAAATGCTGCAGATGATGTTCATAATTACGTCACTGTGCCACATACACACAGCACTATTTAATGAAATTACAACCCAGTTACCACACAAAATATTAGCATTGGTTTCTGCAAACACTACCTGGAATGACAATGTTATACTTGACATTAAAGATCCTCTGCAATTTTGCTTTTCTTAAATAAAACAAAGCTGTTCCATCTGGATTCCTATACAATTTTAGGTTTAACCCTTGTGCGGTCCTTCGGGTCAAAGAGACCCGGTGGCTCACAAATGTACCTTTTTATACGTACTGTGGGATGCCATTGCTTACTACTGAAAACAGTAATATATCCTTGGGGGGTGGGGTGATGAGTCTATGGAACTGAACTTTGGAATCTGGGTTTTTAAGACCCGATTGTAGGACACAGCCAGTGTGCCTTTTACGAAGGACCGCACAAGGGTTAAAGGGAATAAGTTCTTAAATTAGAATTATAATGTTGCCATTGAAATGTGGTTCATTAAAACTCATAATAAAGACAGTAGAATATCAAAGAGAGCCTCATATACATTATGAAGTTCCCTTTTGCAAAGCAAATTTCCTCAGCACCAAAAGGCAGCCAGACTAACATTCAGCTGTTAGGATGCTGGACAAGACAGGTAAAAAAAACAAGACAAAACAAAAAACACTATACATACATGATGAGTATTTTTCTCACATCAGGCTTTTTGTGTATTTAACTGAAACTTGGTGTCTTTTCCTAACACTAACAAATTGCTATCATTACCCAAACCTAACACTGAAAGGTTTTACAAGTGCAAAATAAAACGTGCAAAATAAAACGTTAGTTACTGTGAAAAATTTACATTTACATTCAAGGGGACAATATAACCAGAAGAACTTTAGCAAACCACAATTTCACTGTTGAATATGATATAAATTAAATCTATTTCTGTTAATACCATCTCTTAACTCCATGTCTAGACTACTAGTTGTCTCGCTTTGGGGGCCCGAAGGAATGCCTCACCCCACACAACTGACAATCAAATGCCTGTTTGCTGATGCAGACCCCCTCTGATATCAACAAAGCAAACATTACACAATTACAAGCAATGTCAAACACATTCTTATCCTGTGGTCTCAGCCTCACACAGACACAGAGAGCACCCCGCCCTCAGTGACAGACAGTGTTTGTACTCAGATCTCACATCTTCCCTGAGCCCTTCGTCCCTGACCCAGGTGTGACAGCCTGAGCGCCCTCTCGAAGTCGGTCAGACCCAACCGGATACATTGATATACAATCTGAGATAAAAGAGGGAGAGGCACTGACAGTAAATGTGACAGATGAGCGTTCCATTGATTTCTTGTCACTTCTGGAAACTGAAATAAGTATATTCTGATCTTTGGGAATAAAAAGACAACTTACACAGCTTCCTTTAATGCTGCCAATCATCTGTCATTATATATAAGTTTAATAAATGCTGTACATTTAACTACAAATATAAGGTTGTTGAAAGCAGCACCGTATTTCAACTCCTAACTATCCTCCATTTTGTTCAACCTACAGACTATATTGTCCTCTGCAACATACTAGCAACCCCACAACACTTCACCGTGCCTTGTAAACACTGCAGCAGAACAATAAAGCACTCCATTGGACTCATGACCCCCATTGCCACACAATAGAAGAGGACTCATAAAAAGGCAGTTATCTCAGAGCTAGGTGATCTCTTGAGTGTCAAAGGGAGAAAAGGATGCTATTCAAACTCAGTTTGTTACTTTGGGTGCTGCAATAATTCTAGCCACAGGGAACCACAAATTAAGAAAGGAAGCTTTCCAGGATCCAAATTCAGTGTATCTAGTGTCGTCTTTTCGTATTAGTCTTATATTCGGAGTAATATGTTTGCACTCATCATTAATTTCTTTAGAAAGATGAATAACAGCCTAACATAAAGTGTCCATATCCAGAGGACATGCTCTGTGGGAGCAGGAGGAGGGCGAGAATTTTCGAGGTGGACTAGTGTCAAGAAGCTTCAGTAGGTTTTAAAGGCTCTCGCTCCCTGTGGGACCCATGTAAAATCAAAGCATGCCTGCCCAACCCCAGGCACTACCTATTGTAGTGGTGCTGCATATGACAGACCTCCTGGGTCTCTGCAGGACGTATCCAATGTCTTTGTGGTTCTCTAGGAGATACAGGGCAGTGGAAAGTGCAGAGCTTGGCCATTCTTTCTGTGAGTGTCCCTGTTTTTGGCTAGCCTGAGGTGACTGAAAAGACTACTACCCACGAATAATCCCCCCTACTGCTGTATCTGATCTGGAACTTCTGAGTCTGCTAGTTTTGTCACAAGCAGGATGTAGTTCAGCTAACACAGCACTAGCTCAATTTTACACTGCACGTCAGGTGTCAAGTGAAATGTTCTTCAAATCATCACTTAATGTATTTGAACCAAGTGTATTTCAACCTTAGTGGAATATCTGAAATAAAGTGACTCGTTAGTGGCCATTCTGCTCTACAGCTAAATCAATTAAATAAAAATGTCACTTATTATTAGCGAAATGGCAGGTGCATTCTTACTCACCTTACAAAATATGTAATCTACCTCAAATCAGTTTCATTTCACAAAGTAAAGAACATCATAGCCAAAGCTGAATGTCAGATTGTTTGATTGTCTATCCAGTTGTGACCAAGTATCCAGTGAACTGAAACAGAATCAATAAAAACTCCCAAAGTAAGAGGAGTTTCTATGAACTGACCCAGCAGTGACCTCTGTCGTATGACTGTAGGTGTGGTGGCTCTTCTGGAAGGGGGTTAGTGGTATTCTGTATAGGCAAAGAAGAGGTCATCAGTCCTGTCTGGCCAGAAAAGAACCAATACCCCAGTGGACAGCTCCTGCTGCTCCAAGTCTGCACCCAGCCTCAGCAACTATACTAATGCCTATAAAGGTAAGGGGGGAGGCTTTAAAATCAGTCCTCCTCTAGGCCCAGCAGAGATAAATGAACCTAGGTTACAGTCACTGCAGTCTTCTAATACACCACAGACAATGGGACCTCCAGCTGAGGTAGAGTATAGAGAGTAGAAGTCAGAGGAGCCCCTTATCAAAGGCCTAGGAGATGTAGTAGCAAAGGATTTTAATTGTCCATTAAGCATGCATAATACAGGCCGTGCCCTAGCAACGCAATGAGGGTCCCTGCTGGGATATTATTGTCAGTCCAGGGGCTGACACTGAAAAACAGCTGATGTTGTCGGCAGCATGCCAGCAGGAAACCTTGTAAGCAGCCAACTGACGGTTTTGGAGGAACAAAGTGCCTCCTGCTACCTACCCTTCCCTTCTCTAGTCTTCCGTCGCTACTACCTTATCGATGACCCCTCTAGGCTTTGCAACCTGAGGTCAACGCCTGGTCAGGTGTTTAAGAAAAACTCAAGCAAACAGAGACAATCCACAAGTGAGACCAATTTATCCCAAGGTAAAAGACCAAGCCAAGGCAAACAGTTTGTTTTCCCTCATAGCTCGTGTTCGAACACGAGTGGACAACAATAGGGTCCGACGGAGACTCTCAAATCACAGTTTTATTGCAGGTGAGTAATGGCACGGGGGACAATACTCCATGAAACCTATCAGCTTTGTTTTTATGTTGTATACACCAGGTAGAGATAGTCAATACTAATTACTGTGAATGCAAACACCAGGTTGGGTTGAAATGGTCACAGCAATAATGTCTTGCTTGTTTTGGCAACTCTCTGAACACAGTCATTAGCAATCAGAAAGGGAGGTGGAAATGTAGAAAAAATGACAGCGTTATGGGGAGGTAATGTGGATGTGTCTGTTCCCCTCCCTGACCCTGGCCTGACCCTGAGCCCATCACAGGATTGCTGTCCTTTGTGTCATGCTTCTCCGTGCTGACTTTGGAGTGTAGATTGCAGGTACAATGTAGATTGTTCTCAGTGTGTTTTCAAAGATCAGAATAACAATGGCATTTGCTCAGCTCACTCACTCACACTCATTGATCACTTGTCCCTTCTTTCACAGCCTCTGTGATCTCATCAACTGGGCCCACTCTCTTTTTCAGGCCGAATAAACTAAATCATCAACTTCTTTGGAATATTATTTGCATTTACTTTGATAAAAGGCTCAAAATTATTACTACAAATTATTACTGACCAATTTTGAAGGACTATTCGGCCTATATATATATATATATATATATATATATATATATATATATATATATATATATATATATATATATATATAAAATATATATATATATAAGTGAGGTATGTAAACATTGCATTTATGGAAACAAAAATCAGCCAGCGCAACACATCCTTGACACTACCTGATATCTTACTGGGAGGTGAAGAGCTGGTCTGGGGATGATGTGGCGAACTGTGTGACAGCAGAGGGTTGAGGCTGTGAGTTGGCGTACTGTAGGCATCCATGGCCAGTTTCTGTCTGAAAGCTTCTTCTTTACGCCGGTTTGCAAACCAGTTGTAGACCCGAACTTCAGTGACTAGATTAGAACCGAGGCCTTGAGCTTTGGAGGGTGACACTCCTCTCTGAAGACACTCAGCTCTGCCGGAAGCAAAAATGAAAAGGTGAAAAACACATTCAGTTAAATTTAAAACACATAGTCGGATGCCTTGTTTGTCTACCTGTTGCACTCCTCCACCAGAGCTTCCCTCTCTTCTTTGCTAGGGTTCTTCTGTCTTTCATAGGCCTGGTAGAGGATTTGCTGAGATGCAGGTCCCCATTTGAAACGGTTACGTCTCATTTTCTTGCAGGAGGGTTCACTGCTTACATCATCACCAGCTTGACCCATTCCCTGACCGGACGGGTTGTACTCTGGGAAAAAAAACACCGGATCCTGATTGCCTTTGTCTGTCATATTGTTCCCAGAACCTTGTACTGCCTGGTTGAATTCTGAAAAATAAGAAAAGTTACATTCAATAATAAGGAAAAACACTTAAAAATGTACATATATATTGCCTTGAAATTTTAAAGAAAGATACATTTGTAAAAAAAAAAAAAAAAGAAGAAGTGGACATGTATACATCTGTACATGCGTCTTCCTGTGCAATGAGGAAATAACTAAGCCAACTTGATATCCCTATAGGATTAAGCACCCAAATAAAGTGTCGTGCTGCTGCCAATACATTACAGGCTAAGGCCAAACTGTGAGAAACTCAAATATTAACTTACGTCGGAGAATTTCCCGCTGTTTCCTGACATACCAGGTGTACAGAGCTGCTCGCTTCTGTGTTTTCATGGGTGTGCCTTTATTGAGGTGCTGCGAGAGGTGAGACTGGTTCAGGCCAGTGATGTCCACCACCTCCCGTTGGGGAATGTTGTGTTGCTGCATGTAACCTTTGATCATGCGGGCAGCGCGCCATGGATCCTCTCTGCATCCAGATAAAACACAGAAAACATGACTCGTATATCGACCCATTTTACATCAGCTTACGTGGATAAAATAAAACTGTCCTCAATAACATTCAGTAGACATCAATATAACTTTGGCTCATATTTTAAGGTGTTTATTTGTGCTGCGGCCTGAGATAAATCTTTGAATATACAAATAAGACTACAGTTATATATACCTTTAAATACTTTAAAGGGGCTGTAAGAGCAATAAGAACCCTCATAGACAGCCACTTTATCATTGTAACCCGTTCAATAGGCTGTAAATATTTCCAAAGGTTAGTTCAGGTGGAATCAGTGAGGTTGAAAAACTTGGATTATCATGTTATATTATATGTAATTTCACTCAAGGGGTTTTGTATGTATAGAAGGGTGTTAGAATTAAATTTTAAAGTGTATAACAAGTGTGCAAAGTAAAAAAATCATGTATAATTTGGGAAAAGTCAGATTTTATGACATTGAAAAAAACATGATGAATGATTTGTAAAATGTTTCCCAAACAACAAGGTTAAGATTATTATATAAAGCATTTGCCCTGTAAACATTACATGTCATTAAAAAATAAAATAAAATAAAAAATTGGAAATTAGGTCACGAGCATTACATATTATGCTTCGGCAATAAATAATCATTCCTTCCATTTTTAAGTTATTATATTTATTAACTGGGACTGTAAATCCCTTACGTATAAGAGTGTTAACTTTGGTTTTTTTTTTTTTTTCATACCTGTCACATTATTCATGCTTCTCCATCCACTGAACTTTGTAGAAACATATGAAAACACAGCGCAAAGAGTCGGAGGTAAAATGGAGACTTACCCAACTATGAGCAGAGATTAACAGGTCCAGACACACTGACATCCGTAATTATAGCAAATCTACACACGACTGTTTGTTTTGGAGAATGTGGAGGCCTACGTCTAAGTCTGCGGGTTAAGTGGGAGATGTTAGTTTATAACTTTTGACAATGAATAACCAGATCTCCATTCACTCTAATCACACGCCAGTGTGTATCTTTCAGTTGATGATTTATAGAATAAAATTAATAATAACTTAACTACACGTGGGTTAGTTTTGATTTTCTTCCGGTCTTGTTAGAGTCTGTAGAAAACAGATTTAAATGTAGACCAACGGACATAAATTAAATAGACAGGACAAATTATTAGGCTGGTCATATGAGTTGAATGACTGGGTTAGAAACACTAAAACAGAACACTCGATAGCAACGAATATATTAATTATTATTATTATTATTATTATTATTATTATTATTATTATTATTATTATTATTATTATTATTATTATTATTGACGGAATTAATTTTATAAAAAATTCGTTTCAGATTGTATTTTTTACATTTCGTTTCTTTTTATTTTATTTATCTTAAATTGTCAAGCAGAAGCCGCATCAGCTCACTTTCTTCTCCCCGTATTTTATCAATTGAAAGGTGGAGTATAGTTAATAATAAATAGATCACACTTCATCTGATATTTTGCAAAGGTAGTCTAAAGAAATAATAATCCATGTGGATAATTAGTAACTAGAATGTGAAAACAAGGCCGTGGCGCGTTATTTTAAACGTGTAGATACAGACGTGGAGGTGTTTTTTTTTTTACGCACCCAAAGGCCTATTTATCTAACTCTGAACACAAGGACTTTTTTTTATTAAGGCCACAAATGGAAAAGCCAGGAACATAAAGGCACAATAATTACATAAAATACGTGTTATCTGTTTTTTTTCCTCTTTAAAAAAATGGTATACTATATTATTTGCCTTTAATACTTTTTTTTCACTTTTTCTTTTTAAACAGGTCAGAGGCCGCATTAAAACTTACGCCAACATGCGCTCCACCTCCGCCCTCTGCTCGATGGCCTCCTCCGTGTTGAGCGACTGGAGCTCCTTCAGTATCGGTGGGGTGTCGAAGTCGTCCCCGTCCTCTGAGCCCTCGTCTCCGGACAATTTCCCCTTGCTGTGTCCGTTGGTGAGTTGATGGAAGACGGGCTTTGTGTCGACGTCCCCTCCGTTCATCTTCGCGCTCGCGGGCGCAGGGGACATGGGAATTCTCTCCAGTTTTACGCCAAAGCCCGGTGGGTTCGGGTCCATATCATCCAGGGCCTGGATTAGAACATCTTTGGTAACTCCTGAGTCCAACAGGGCGCTGAGGAGCTCCTGCTGCAGGGATGTCAGCTTGGATACCATGTTAGAGAACATTAAAAACTCAACATAGGCCTGCTGCTGTGCGCGCGCGCTGAAGCAAAGGGAAAGGGGAGTACAGAGGGGAACAGTCAACAAAAAAAAAAAAAAAAGTAGACAACAAAAATAAAGTTCCTGTCTTCTTCTCTAGTCCAGCGGTGTGTGTGTGTGTGTGTGTATGTGTGTGGTGACACCTGCTCCGAGAAGTTGCTTCACTTCCCTGTTGAGGGGAGGATGGAGCTACTTTGCCATGATGCTTTCTCAGTGCAGGGAATATAAAACATGGTAATGAGTGGGCCGGCTGATGGAGCCTTATGTAAATCCACAGAATAAGGCTCACTCTGGTCGAGCTTGACATGTGTTTACACTGCACCTCTGCGGCTTTTATTGGCTCTTCTTATCAGCAAAACTTTCATGGACTTTGGACCCTGTTGAAAATGCCATAAAGGCTTCTATAAGAAAGACGAGATCCACATATTCACACCACTGGATCCAATTCACTCTGCGCTTTTACGCTTATACCTTTTTTTTTTTCTTCTCCCCCCCACTTCACAGGTCTTCTGTTTACGCATCTCTATATTTAAGATCGACTTGATTTATTTGCTTAAACTGAGAATTATTACACGTCGTCATTAGCTGTTTGTTTCCAATGGCCTCATTATATTATAAAGTAGGTGTTGTTAATGAGGTGCTGTTGGTTGTTGTTGGCTTCATTAATGCTGCTTTGTTGACTTTGAAGAACCATAGTCTAATTAGTTTAAGGCTAATTCATATTTAAACAATGTACAAGCAGAACATAGACAGACTTTAGTGGTTCTATCAGTCACAAAATGTAATCCATATTCATCTGACGAATTGAAAAATGACAAATTATTATCATTATTTTTAAAGTGGCAGCCAACAGACTGGATTTCATGACACAAAACAAACTTCAACTTCCCTAATTTGTTCATTTCAGTGTATGGTTTCATTTTCTTTTATTTATAATCACTTTTTTTTTTTTTTTAGATTACTTAATTTAATGAATTAAACAAAACCTAAAATAAATATTTGAACATCAGAGATAATTTTCTAATGTAAGAGGAACAATTTTGTTTCCTGAAGGCATTACAAAGGTACTATACAGTACTAGAATTTGATAAGAGTATATTTCCAGTGCTTCCTTTTAAGTGAAGGAAGAGAAATGCTCTATCAGAGGCAACTGAAATACAATTAAATAAACAAATACTAATGATAATAATGGCTGCTATATATAAAATGCTGAAAAGTTTTTTTAAAAACACATTTAATTAAGTGAGAAAACTGAAATGTATAATTCAGCCATAAATTAATAAATTAAATACATAAATAAATAAGTTTGATGACTTAAATTTTGTGTTACTTTTCATTCTGATGTTTTATTCCATTGTTAAATATTCTGATGACTTAAGAGCCAAAATTTATCACTCAAACTTTCAAAAGCAAAAGATTATCAATAATGAATTAATACAAAAAGGAAAGTACAAATCCTCACAGCCAAGGTGAAGCACAGAATAGCAACTTTCAGTTTCAGACTAAAGACATTAAATACATAAAACATAAGCATGTGGTGTAGCAGAGGCTTTACAGGTAAATGAACATGAATACAGTGGATTTTAATATGAAACATGCTTTTATATGAGAATTTTGATACATATACTGGTATGAATCTCAGACTTATATGTTTTAATTCGTATTTTCTGTAAAAATATGAAATACAGACGTAAATTAACTGGAGTGAAACTTAATAATAAAAACATTACTTTCAGCATAGTGTCCATTTATCATTCACTCCACTAAAAGACATAGTTTTCTACATTAATTTGCATGACTTAACAGATGTATTAACAACACACATCTGTTGAGCCTCATTGTTAAAATTTGGGCTCTGAAAGCTGAGCTGGAGGTGAGACAGGGTCATTTTTAATAGTCGCTCTACTATATACACGCATATAAAGGCTGAATAAAAGCCACAAACACACAATTAACAGCTTCACACACAGCACACCAGTAAATTATTCAGATAATACATGTCTGAAAAGGTGTATAAATGTCCTTGTCATATCCCATTTGGCTACTAGACTTCAAGAAATAGTGTTGATCAATTGTGTTCATCATTTTATATCAGATATCATATAATTTAATAATAAGTATGATGACGGGGGAAAAAATAGCAAATAAATCAAACAGGACAAATATTTATATATACTTTTAATATATTCTTTTCAAAGAGGTCAATCAATGATATATATATTTTCTCATTTCTTCACTTCTTCTATTACATCTATTGTTGTGATGCAATGCTATTTACAGTTTCTAAGCACTTTTCAGTGTTAAATAAATAACCCTTATATTCTTAAACAGCCACAAGTGACCAAAAGCATCTAGACAGATCTAAAACTGATTTCCTAACTTTTTTTTAAACCATTAATCTGATCAATACATTTATAGAATTCAAGTAAAAATGCCATTTTTCATTTTTTCAGCAGTATCAGACATGGCCCATTTTGTAAACTCTTGTTTTGTTGCTGAAAAATGCAGAGGATAAATAATAAATAGAATTCAATCATTTAGGAAACCTTCAATAAAGGAAAGAAAAAAACTTAAAGAGTCCTAAAGACTGGTTTTATAAGTTAAATATAAAGTCCATAATTACTTTCCCTCAGTTGAAACAAACGTATGATGCCCCTGACGGAACTGTCGGTTCATTAAACATATACAGTCAAAGCCTTTCTTACATGTTAATGCTTTACTCAACAGGTGTCAGATTTACAGAATATTCATCATCTACTGGAGAACATAGAACGTATAGACAAAACATCCATTAACCAAGCGGTTCTCTATCTTTTTCTCTCTGGTGCTCTTTGGAGGCTGAAAAATCCCTAACAACCCCAGCAATATTATAACAGTGGTGCAATTATAACTTTTATTGAAAGAAACATCAATATTGTACCAAAACTTTTAGCTTTTCCTTGAATAATTTGTTGTGCAAATTAAAAATAACTTAGATTTTTCTTTGAATAATATAAATATACTAAATAAGACTGCTTCCAGAGACAATATTTTAGCAAATAAAAACAGGAAATATACATTTATCTGGCAACGATGACGCTAAAGTTCCTTTGAAAAAAACAAACAAACAATAAAGATCTTGTGTTCCTTAAATGTCAAATGAAACGTTGTCAAGTGTTTTATCACCATTTATTTATAATATTATTCTCTGAATGTTGTATTTTATCAGTATGAATCATGTTTTTTCCTGTATTTTAATTCACTGACCACAAAAGTGTCGAGAAAAGCTCAAAGTTACAGGTAAAACTGAAGAAAAAGTGACCTTTTCAGCCAAATCTATCATTAACTGAACATAAACCAAGCATTACCATTCACTGCCATTAATCAAACTCTTTTAATGTTATTGCTGAATCGATGTCATGGAAGATAATGGTGTTTCCACGGTAACCACAGAGTCGAAATGGGTCATTTATGATGAATGTGAAAAGGTGACAAACTGTATTTTTCATCAGTTATTTGCATGGATTGATAGAATTAGTGAACCAACGTATATTAAACATACTGTATGATGGATGTTTGGATTTTCATGGGTTAAATGCAAATTGTTCAAACTGTGCAAAAACAGAAACATTGCTCATTTTTCTTTTCCAGTCCAATTCTTATCTATTCTCTAAACCTTGACTCTTTGTCTAATCTAGTGGACAGATCACCATGGCAATAGATTTGTTTGTTGTACATCCCTAAATTGAGTCTAGGGTGCTCCAATGCTAAAATATTACACCTGTATATATTAACCTGCCAGTGAGAAATCCTTTTTTTTTTTTTTTTTTTTTCTTTTTGCATGAACACAAATGAACAAAAAGTGAAAACAGAAGCCTTGACCTACTCTGTAAATATGTATGGTGGTTTACAACAAGCTACTTAGGCAGTTATTGGTGAGATGTGTAATCTTTTAGTGTAGTATCAATGTGGTTGATGATTAGTAATAGACTGAATTGCCTTCAACATGAACTCAGGAGTTGATGTCTGCCACAAGAATTAGGAATAATTTGGTACAAGTTTAACAAATACATACAGATTAACACAGACATTGTTTTTTACAGTGATCCTAATGGATATTGAAAAGGCAGAATTAGATCAATATAACAGTCGAAATGCTCCAGTTACAATACAGTGGTAGATAAAACCACCATAAAGCTCACTGAGGTCATCAATGCATAAAGCCTCTGTAGGAATGTTAATGGTTTTATTATAGCTTCTTTCTTTTTTTTTTATTATTAATGTTGCTTTTTGTTCTGTTAGGACACATCATCAAAGACCTGACAGTTGTTTCTGTCATCTTATAGTCCACTGCTTTAGGTGTCATTACCCAGATTACACCCTCGCTTATCTGCAGCTACTATTCTCGTATGAAGTTTCTCTGAGATGCACACCTTAACTGCCCTTCGCTCTCTGGTGTTATGTGTGTAAAGTTAATAACCCAGTGGAAACAGATAAATTACAGTCTGTCTGCAGCTCTGTCTTCTCCGCTGACAAGTTAATGGGTCAATTGTTGGTTTTTTGGGCCCAAAGAAACAGATTAATTTTCTTAATAACAACATAAAAGGGTCATTTGTTGCCGGCTACTATAGGGAATGAATGGCATGGGAACAGAACACAAATGTTAATGAGTTCAAAACTTAAAGTACATGTGAAGCAGAATTTAATATTAATATATGAAATTTGATTTGCCTTTAAAGACCCAGACAGCCACCAGAGACCAAAATATAAACTGATCTAAATGTTTCATAACTTTGGAACTACTAATCCAACCAGAACATGTAAATTAACTAATGAAATTTTACTACATGTGTGTTACTGATAAAGAAAAGTCAAGTCTTAATGCCAGTTGGCTCAAGTTTCCAACACTGTGTTCCAAATCACACACTTGTGCACTTCAGACAGTTCAGTTGAGGGTATAGTGCTGTTCCAATCGCAAGAGTAGCAAACGAAGTGCACCGTAAGTACCCGGATGGTGCACTTCTAACTGTCAAAATTCGAAGTGTGGAGCAATGAACACTTCTCGCATTCATTGGACGCCATTTTTGCTACGTAACGGAAGAGGAGGGGCCACCACCACTCTTGAAAGATTTGAAAACATGGCGGCTGAAACAATAATATACATTGTATTCTTTATATTTATGTAAATAGATTTCAGTCAATGTAAAGTAATGCTGCTAAACAACTGTACTACATACTAAAGGGGGTGCTAACGGGCCACAGATAATAAAATGCAAAGACCAAAACCGTTCATTACATACGTACCGGTGCAGTTTCAGCCAACAGCAGAGCATATTGTCAGCGACGACGCTGAGAGCGAAGTCTCCATGTCTTCTGGAGGAAAGGGCTTATAAAAAACAAAAGGAGCAAAATGCCGGTGTCCATTTTTTATCAAAGGTGGTCGGTATTTTGGCGGGCGATCGAGATATTATGACAGCGCAATCGTCATTTCCGGTAAGTGCGGACAAAGAGTGTTTCATTCGGAACTACACTGTTCGTTAAAAAAGTCGTACACTATCCATGTAGTGTTCATAGTGTATGAAAGGAAGTGCACTACGGGGAGTGCGTGATTTGGAACACAGAGAAGAATTGGGTCAAAATGTGAAATTCTTAGAATTAACAAGAGAATAAGTTTTAGTCCAAAGGAATATTGGTGTCAGATCTACCAGATCTATTTCTAAACACTGTCTGTACATTATGATCCATTCACTTTACAGGTTCTTTCTAGTGCAATATTTATATATTTCATTGTATACATGTAGATAAACCAGCATATATGTGGAACAACACACAAACACATTAAATATATGAGCTAACCAGCACTTTTGTAATTTTTTTCCTGACTCATCTTATTAAAGTCTCTAAGATTTAGCACATGTAATGTCTGAAGCAGATACTTTGTAATAATAATAATAATAATAATAATAATAATAATAATAATAATAATAATAATTGTAAAGCAATGTAATTCAAGTAAAATCCAGTTTCATAACTTTTCAGCAGAATCAAATGTATCTTTTTATGACATTCAGAGGCTCCAAAGTGAACATGGAAACCATGTCACCTTCTGTCACATTCAACAAATAAAACCCATGCAGTTTGACAAATGACAGTGAGTGTAATTTTTAAGTCGCTTCTCCTTCAGTGTTACCTGTTCTGACACTATTGATATTATAATATTTAGATCTGAGCTTGGAACTTCTTCATGTTTAGTAAATAAAGTACAAGGGAAAAAAAACTGATTTTCACATAAACGCAGAAGATGAAATTTAAAAATGTTCACCTTGGAAAGGTTACATGAAGGGTGGGTGGGTGGGTAGGTAGGTAGGTAGGTAGGCTGCATCAGATCAACCAACAGTCCCATTCTGTAAATAATTTTGCTGTACTTTTTTCAATCATATTTTACTTTTCTGTCACAAAAACATTATGACACAAACATTTTGTTCTCATTTTACCTTTGTACATGTGTCTGTCCATCTTAAATAAACCATAAATAATAATAATAATAATATTAATGATACTAATACTAATAAGATTTGCAGGAGTTTGTACAAACACTAAAAACTGACATCAGGTTCCATCTAGATGGCCATATTTTTGGTATTCATACCTCAGAAAGATCGACACGTTTCCATTTAAAATCTGTCAACCATTAACAACAAATAATAACAAACAGCACAAACAGTTGATCCAGTACTCGGACCATCACGCCTCTTGTGAAAGCGACCTGTGTACTGGAGCATGGCGTGGAACATGGTCTGCCCATTATATGTCTATAACGACTGGTGACGCACAAATTGAGCAACGAGGGACAGGGACTATCCAGTTAGCCTGGTCCTGTTCCTAAAGTCATCTATAAGAAAAAGAAAACTCTGGTACAACTGTATGGTGTGTTATATTAATAATGGAAATTAGAACTGGTCCAGTGTTTGAGGTCCAATGCCTGAAGAGATTATGTAAATATAAATTAGCCTCAGATCTAAAATGACAAATATGACTGAATTTCAAGATAATAGCCATCTTTTTCATCATTTTTTCCTCTAACTAGATCCATTTTTTTGGCTTGTCTGGATCATATGGTGATAGCATATGGAGATTATTTAGCAACTGTAGATGTTTAACCCACACTGTAAACCCTAACGTTCAGAATAATTAAATATATTTAGTTGTGAATACTCAAAGTTTCAGATATAGTACTACTAACTCAAATGTATTAATTAATTAATTAATGTACTAATATTTCTATATTAAGGGGAACTATTGTGGATATAAGTGAACATAACTTAATAAGATAGATGAGGTACAACTGAGTGGAATTAAATAAATAAATAAATAAATGCTGAGAATGATATTGTACTGTCATTTCTATTGTTTCATATAAGAATGACTGAAAAAAAAAATAGACTTAACTGATGTAGTAGATGCAGAAACAAAAAAATTGCAATCACAAAAACACAGTAATGTTATTCAGGGGCGGCTCTGGCTCAGTTCATAAAGCAGGACGTCCAAAGACTGAAAGGTCAGCGGTTCACGTCCCAGCTCCAGCTGTCGACATGTCAAAGTGTCCTTGGGCAAAGACACTGAACCCTGACGTAGTCTCCCAGTAGGACTGACAAAACCTTAGAAACCTACTGTTGTGTGTGTGTGTAAATATGAGGCTAATGTAACGTGCTTTGAACACTATGAAGGTGGAAAAGAATTATATAAGTGCAGAACATTTATTGAGGTAAATGGTCTGAATGTTTACTTATTCCAGTGGTTATTTACTTTACTTACTTATTGATTTTTAAGTCTTAAGAACTGAAAAGAATTGATTTGCCTTAATAGGAAACTATCAAATTAAATGCACATATTTGAGTTGAGCTAAATGAGCGCTTGTAATTCACCTGTTATCAGAAGGTTTAAGTTACATGCCATCTAAGTTTTAAGTTCTGGAAAATTGGAAAAGTTCATTAACTTAAAATAATTGAGCCAATCAATTTCCTGAAAATTTTTTTTTTAGTTTTGCTAATTTATTCAGGATTACAGTGCACAAAGACCCAGATACCCACCATCAACCAAAAACATCGAATGACCTAAACTGTTAATCCACTAATCAATTCAATTCAATTAATTGTCATTTCATGTACTGTATACACATGAAATAAAATCTGCATACAGGACTGCTAGTCTTGGGTGCAGTCCAGGTTGATAATCATATCAATACATGTAAATAATTGGTGTAAAATGCAGTTTATCATCTTTTTACGGTCATCAGGTATGACCCATTTGGACATTTAGAGTGTCTCCATCATCTACAACATTGATTCACAAGTAAAACCCATGATGTTTGATTACCTTTATATGTTCAATTAATTGTCACTTTTTCTTCAGTTTTCTTTGTTTTAGATATAAGGGGGCGGCTGTGGCTCAGTTGGTAGAGTGGGTCGCCCAATGACCGAGAGGTTGGCGGTTCGCGTCCCAGCTCTGGCTGTCCACATGTCGAAGTGTCCTTGGGCAAGACACTGAACCCTGGCTTAGGCCTTACCATAGACCTTAGAAACCTACTGGTGTATGAATGTGTGTGTGAATGGGTGAATGAGAGGCTAATGTAAAGCACTTTGAGCACCATGAAGGTGGAAAAGCGCTATATAAGTGCAGTCCATTTATAATACCAATCTAGTTTTATGAAAAGCCATAGGATTATTTAATTAAATATAGAGAAATACATGATTTTAATAGGAACAAAATGTTTTTGTCATAAAACATTGTCATCAAGTAACTTTTCACCAACCATGTAACAAAATAAACCTGTGCTGAATACAACAGTTATTTTTCCATTTCAACTTTGTGTCTGTCTGTGTGTGTGTGTGTGTGTGTGTGTGTTTTTCTCTACCTTGTTGTTTTGACCTGATGCCAGTATCCTCCATTTTGTGCTGTCTCTCCTGCTGCCTGTATTAAAATATTAAAATGTGCCATGTGAGGAAGTAAAAACATATTCATTGGAGGTAATAATTGAAGGGTACTGGATTTAAAGATCATAGCAGCTCTTTGAAACAGAAAGTTGATCATTGAAGTTTAAAATAATAAATGTTTTCTGACATCTGGGTTTATATTATGCATCCTAATGCATATGTGGATCACAAAACTTATTAGTGCAGGTTAACATTTCAACACATAAAGTCTCAGATTTCCAAAAACTTGCACTAATATTAGTAAAATCAACTTTGTTTGCAGTTGTATTTTAGTGTGTCATTTTCACAGGTCAATTTAGTGGATGTTGTCAAATGTTTTTAGTCACATGATTTTACCTGACCACTTCTAATTATAACCTTTTATTACATTCATGGAGTTATTACACCGCATATGAATATGATTCTAACAAAAGAACTTGTAATAGTCTTACATTTCAAATATCAAACCTTTATGTAAATGACATGAGCCCTTTTTCACCATCACAGATATATTTTTCAGCTCATTCCACATGTGAAGAGGATTAATGTGGTACATAATACAGTTAGTAACAGAAGTCTCCAACTGTTTTACAAAGAGAGAAACATGAATGCCTTTGTGCATTTTATGGATCTCGTTACACCATTTAAATGCAAATGACTTATTATGAGATGGTGACGATACACATCTCAATGCTCACAGGAAAGTGGAAGTTACCGGAATACAGTGTTTAATGAGAAATATACACATAAAACACACAGAGATTAATAATTCATACATCTGAATGAAGATTCATGAATTTTAAAATATATATATGTAATTTACCAGTAAAGACTTAGTGTAAATTTTGTGTCAGTTCTCAAAAAAAAAATCTCTCTATTTAACCTTTCCTAAGTGATTTATCACAATTCATTACAATATCATCCTTTTAATTTTGCATTTGTCACATTTTCCTATGTTTAACTGACCGATCATGTAGATCAGGGGTCTCAAACTCATTTTCATTGAGGGCCACATTCAGCCTCATTTGATTTCCAATGGGCTGGACCAATAAAATTTAAACATAATAAGCTACAAATATTGACGACTCAACATTTTTTCATTGTTTTAGTGTCAACCCCCCCCCATTAAATAATGAAAATACTTTTATAGATTATCCAAATGCAAAAAAAAGGTCAATTTTAACAATATTCTGCCTCAATTTATCATTTGTTCATGTGTTTTATTATGGATCAGTTCTACAAAGACACTAAACTTTTAGTAACAGAAGCAGAAAATGGTTCAAATTGTGTCTAATTTTCTTCAGACTTTTCAGGTTGTTCACATTTGTTGAGGTTATTCATTTTTTATTGTTCCAGGATATTTTATAAATGTTAATATTTTCATAATTATATATTATTTTTTGCAGTAAAACAATGACTAAAATTTGAAGTTGTCATTTATAGGCAGAGAAATGGACTCTTCAACCCACATGCTGCATTGGAACCATTGGTGGGCCTCATTTGTTTGACACCCCTGTTCATAAAAGGTCAAAATAAAGTCAACGGTCATTGTATTAAAAAAAGACAAGAACTGATGAAAAAAATAAAGTTTTCTATCAAAAGTATCATTACTTGCACATAAACCCAGTGTTTCCATCCACTGTCATTGATCCACCTCCATTGGTTTTACTGGTGAGTCACTGTTGTAGAAGATGATGGTGTTTCCACGGTAACTATAGAGTCTCTCAACATCCAAATGCTTCATATCTGACCACCACAAAGAGATGACAAACTGGATTTTACACCAATTATTCACATGGATTGATAGAATTAACAGTTTATATCAGTTGATGCTTTAGGTTGACGGTAGACGTGTGGGTTTTTACACAGGATTAAACAGGATCTGGCAGGAACTGACTTATCCTCTGTATGATTAAAGACTCCTAACTAACCCTGCAGGAACACACTGTGAGTACAGATGGAAGGACATGGTATTCTTGGCTTCAAATGGTGTCTTCGCTGACGTTTGGTGGCCTTTAATTTCCTCACTGTAGAGCCCTGGGTGCATGGAGCGGAACATTTGGAAAGCCACTGAAAAAAAAGGGCAAGGGCTACATGTGTGCGTGAGATTCAGGGATCATCGTTCCACAGACTGAGCCGGACCTTAGCCTCACGCTGAACCATTCAACCACTCATGACTCCTCTTCATAGAATATGAATAAGTGTTCTGTCCAGTTGTTATCCTCACAACATGATTGCTTAAGTTGTATTTTCGGCAAATTCTAATACCTAAAGCATAAGTTTACTTTTTTAACACTTTTTTAAAAATTATTTTAATTTAATTGGTGTATTTTTCATCAAGACAGTTTGGCATTCCACTCTGTGTCCAACATATACTTTATAATTATAATCATACTGGAAATTATTTTACATTATGTATACACTAGATCATTTTAGAGGTGATTAAAATGATCAAATATATGAATACAGCTTAAACCTTTATTTTAACAAACATGTCAACATGTTATTATTCACCACCCCCCTCCACCCTAAAAAACAACAAGAGTACCTCTCCCAATACATTAATAAATGGTAATCTGTGAGAAAAGTACTTCCAATATATGCACAAGTTATTATGAAATAATGACATGTTACAGTAAAAAAAAAAAAAAAAGATAATAATAAGAGTAAAAATATATATAGAAAGTTGAGGTCTGTTGTGTGATCTGAGACTAACTGATTTTCTATTATAATATAATAATAATAAATTTTATTTGTATAGCTTTTTATGGCATTCAAAGATGCTTTACATTAAGTAAAAATAGCACAATAAGAGTCAACTACACAATAGAAGTGAACTACAATAAAAAACAATTATTTTGCTTTAACGGTGTGTTTGTTTGTTTGTTTGTTTGTTGGTCTGTGTGTACACATTCACGCTGTTTTCACTCTAGCGCCGCCAATTCTTGACGGATCGTTCTGAAATTTGGCATCTGGAAGAAGACGGATACGCGGAGTCATGACTTCCGGTCTGACGCCATATTGAATTTTCGCTTCGTTACAGCAGATTTTCAACGTGTTCGTGATTTAACATGTTAGCAAGATAACTCAAAAAGTTATGGACGGATCTTGATGAAAATATCATGAAGTATTGGGGGTGTCACAAGGAACAAATGAATGTCTTTTGGTGATGATCTGGAAAAGATCGTGGATTATGTATCACTTTGAAATGTATTATCCATTTAGTGCAATGTAAAATTTCAAAGTGATCCACAATCCAGGATCTCTTCTGGATCGTCACCAAAATCCAATCATTTGTTCCTCATGACACCCCCAACATGCCATGAAATTTTAATCAAGATCAGTCCATACGCTTTTGAGTTATTTTGCTAAATAACAGAAAGACAGACATACAAACTCTGGCAAAAACTTTACCACCTTGGCAGAGGTAATAAAAGTAATCAAACGTTAAAAGTCATTTTAAATAAGTGAGCTTTTAAAATGGATTTACAAGTGTTGAGGTTGGGACAGTGACAGCTTTGAGTGGATGGGTAATTTGTATAAAATTCAGTTTGTCTTGTTTTCATTGTCATCATATATGACCCATTTGGACATTCAGAGGCTCCATAGTTACCATGGAAACACAGTCATCTTCTGCACCATTGATTCAGCAGTAAAACGTATGGAGTTTGATCATACACTTGTTTTTATGTTCAACTAATTATATATTTTGCCAAAAAAAGCCACTTTTTCTTCAGTTTTCTCTGTTTTAGATATCATACCAATCAACTTCAATCTAATGTTTTATGAAAATACATATGACAAATTAATTAGTGAATTAAAATGAGGAAAATGTCAGAAAAAAACATAAAATGTAGAAGATGATGTCATCATAAATGGCGATAAATCACTTGATAAAAGTTCAATATAGAGTCTGTATGGGTAAATGTGGAAACATGGAAGTGGAGATGGTCTAATAAGATGTCAATCAGAAAATGAAAAGGGAAAATGTTCCCCTAAAAATGCCAGTTTTTATTGGAATTATAGGAAGCAGAAAGTTTCAAAAACAAATACAACAACCCTCAAAAGCAGGGGTGTTAAAACATAAGGCCCATGCTCCAAAACTGGTCCATTCAAGGATCCATGGGATGAATTTGTGAAATATAAAAATGACACTGATGATACAGACAGTAAAATATGTCAACACCATTTAATTTTAGTTTCATTCACTTTTTATACATATTGATCCACTGCAAACCGTAAGTTGTAATGTATAGCTTATGAGGAATTATATAATATTGTTAATATTCAGTTTATTTTTCTTAAGAAATATCTGGTTGTGCAGCATTGTTTATGTTATTCACATTTTTTGAAGTAGATGAAAAAATGTCATAATGTAATTACATGTTTTTATCTCTAAAACATAAACATTTGGAATTGTCATTATTTATAGCTAATTATGATATATTTTTACCAGAGTTACACGAGATAAAATTGGGTTGAATGTGGCCCCTGAACTGTTTCTTTCATCTGTGTATTTGATTGATTGATTGTTTTTTCTTGTTGTGATTTGGGGCTCCACAAACCTGGGGGGACAGAGCCTTTTCTGTAGCCGCCCCCAAACCTCTGGAACTCACTCCCCCCCAAACCATCTGTCACTATTTCCGACCTCAACACTTTTAAATCCCTTTTAAAAACTCATTTATTCAAGATTGCTTTTAATGTTTGATTACTTTGTTACTGCATGTAAAGCGTCTTTGAGTGCCATGAAAAGCGCTATACAAATAAAACGTATTATTATTATTATTATTATTACAAATAAAATTGAAAAAATGCAATTTAATTCAAAAGAGCCCCCCCCACCCCCCCCACCCCCTCTAAGGTGAAAACATCCCTACTGTCGTCAGCTCACTATAACTGCACACAAAACCTCATTAAATCTCATTAATCATGTAAATGTCCGTTGCCACTTCATGACAATGTGCAGTTTGTTTGTGCGCTGCTCATCAGTGGTCAGGTTTTCCCTCAGGACCTTTGATTGCATCACAGTTTCTCTTTATTGGAGAAACAGCAGCTTTGATCTCTATCAGGGCAATAAGATTTCATCAGTCGGCCCATGAATCACAGGAAGATGGCTGAGGTGCAGCACACACACTCAGGGAAGGAGAACTTTTTTTTTTGTGTGTGTGTTTGCTGCCGGCTGATACCCTTGGGGATAAGGAAGAGGAAAGTGATGGAGAGCATTGGCATCCATCCACTCCTCCCAATTCATAAACATGACCTGTGGATGATCCTAGAGAGTTGGGGAGGTCTGCTGCTGCCAGGCTGTAAGCGCTGGCGGTGCGTGTCCCAGGGATGGTGTTAGCTTTGTCAACATGTGCCTCAGCAGGGTGTGGATGTATGTCTGTGGGCTTGAATCAGACCCAAGACTTGAAAGTCTCTTGTTTGCTCTTGTGACTGCACAAGGTGTGTGTGTGTGTGTGTGTGTGTAGTCAGGGACTGAGCTTTTCCTCCTCTTTTCTTTTGTTAAATCATGTCAGATCAGAGCGGCTTTGAGGTCTCGCTCTTAATCACGACATGGCAAACTGGTCTCTGTCTTTGTTTGACTACATCTTAACTTCTTTCTTGGATGACTTTTTTTTTTTCTTTCTTTCTTTCTTTTTTTAACTTTCAGGCACAGACAAAGCAGTTGAAATGAAATAGCAAACATGGAACAGATTTGGGATTTTCCATCATGTAAAGCTTGTTTTTACACTGTACTCAGACAGTGGAGGAAATACTGTAATACAGCCCTTTGCTCGTCAGGGCAGTGTGACCCTCTGCATATACACCCCCTCTGCTCAACGTTCAAGACCGAGATACTCCCACTAATGGTACCGTACCTGAGCCAAAGTTACAACTGATGGCTCCTGTCAGGGCAGCTGGAAAACCTTTACTTTGCTTTAATCCATTTAAATCTGTCTATATCTAAAGAGTTTATTTGCAAAAACAGATAATTTCATTTTTGTTTTTTTACAAAATGTCATTCATTTGTTTTTACTCTACATTACAGATAATACTCATTGATTTGACATATTATTTATTTCATTTGGTAATGTCCACTAAATTGAATAAATAATATATTAAATCAATGAGTATTACCTGGAATGTAGCGTAAAAATATTATCTGTTTTTGCAAATGAACTCTCCATCTATGTATATATGCCTATATCTAAGTCTCTCTCTAATTGTAATTGTATTGATTATATAAATGGAATCATGGTCAATATAAGTTGACTTTTTTTTTCTCTTTTTGACTATTTTATTTATTTATTTTTTTAAATCTAAGGGTTTATTACCTGACATGTCACAGTAGCACCAAAACAAGCGGATGTTCAATATAGATGGAGGTATTTTACTACCAAATGTAAATGCTGTTGCTTTAAAATTATGTGACTTTTTTTTCAGTCATATACAAATATTTATAGATAATACTGCTGCTATTAATGGTAACAGGAATAACAGTCAATTACATTTCAATTTGAGGGGGTTACAATATTGCAATTAGGCTATTTTATTTTTGTTATAATAGTAGTCGTAGCATTACTAGCATTTATTTTTAACTATATATCTATGTATATGACATGACATGTTATATGACTAAAAGGAACAGAATCAACATTTGCTATATATGAGCCCGTTTCCCCTGTCAGGTAAATGATCCAGTACATTAACAAAAATAAGGATTCTCTTAAACACACATTATACCAATGTCTTCAATCAAACTGACTTTACTTGTGTCAGTTAATTTGTTCCATTGCTTGAACACATCCAATGATGTTCTCATATGTTATCACCAGAGTTATATGGGTTTGATCCCCAGTGTCAGAAAATGTGGAAAAATTACAGATTTTTTTTCATAATAGACTGGAACTAGAAAAACACAGACTCTACCCCCCCCCCCCACACACACACACACACATACACACACACACTGATCAGTACCAAACTTTTTTATCATTTGTTCTTTGTGCCACTATCAACATTTCAGACAAATCCATCCATAACTTGCTAATCTTGCTACGAATCCCAGATTTCTGTGCCCCCTCCCCACATCCCTGCACCAACCTCCACCAATCACCATTCAAACTTAATTAGTTGTTCCTTCTCTCTATATCAGCATTTCCTGACATTTTCAGCCAAATCCATCCACAACATTTTGACTTATTCTGCACACAGACCAACATTCCTTATGTACTTTGTGCATGTTGTTCATTGTCTGTGTGTGAGCCACTAAGTAAGCACTGACACTGCAATACATATATAGGTTAGTAATAAAGTTACATTTAGTGAAAAGTTCTAGTCATCTTTAGTTTTAAATATAAAGTATTGGGTTGAAATGTGAAATTTTATGAATTAATTTCCTTAAAAGGAATATTTGTGTCTGAAAATGAGAATAAATTCACTTTAATGATTCCTTCTAGGGTAAGATGGATGCATTTATACACAAACATGTATGCATATATCTAATAACACTCTTAAAACCTTATCCAAGTCGCATGTTTTCTAATTAATCTCTTTATAACATACAGATTTTAGTACAATATTTCCTTTGAAATGGTCATTTCTAAAAATGTGTAGACCACTGTTATTAGAACAAATATACCACCATAATGTAAATTAATAAAATATAGGATTAGACTTTTAGTGTTAAGTTAAAGGTCTGTTCCCCACAGTTCCCTAAATTGTGTGTGCATGTGTGTGATGGTGGTTACTGAGCTGTCCACCTGCCCAGCTGCTGCTGCGTCTGCTCTCTCCTGCTCGCTGGTGGTCAATATTGACTCAAGGACCTAAGCCACAACCACTTTATCAAGGTATACACAGGGATATACCAACTATCTGTGCAGAATCAGAGTAAAACAGTTATCCAAATGTAGGTTAAATAAAACAATATGTAATGTATAGGATATGAAAATGCATCTTTAAATATAATATTGCAGTCTATAGCTGTTTGTATATAACATGATTATTGTTACTATTATTATTAACTGTTTAGATTTTCTGTTTTTTTTACCTGGATAAAAATATGTATACGATTTAGAAAATGGATGAAATGCATATTAAAATGTGTTGTATCTAAACAGGCTTTTATATTTGAACTATTTACAGATTAATTTCACACAAACTCCAATATTTTAAAATATCTTAAATCTTTTTTTAAAGGTTAACAGTGACAAATAAGTCTGAGAACATTATGTGCAGTTATTGTTGAATGTATTAATATTAGTAATAGTATTATTCATTTAACTCCCCAGAAAGAGGTTTTTCTTTTTTCTTTTTTTTTTTTTTTATTATTAGAATAATTTAGTGAATTTGGAAATTACATAATTTAATCAGGTTCCTCACCCCACAGTTCCTCCTGAAAATATAAAACAGAATAGAGTAGAACAGAATAAGAAGTACTTGATTGATCCCACAATTGGGAAAGTGTTTAACCCTTTAACTCCTGAGACTTAAGTAATTTCACAGTAAAAAAAATAAAATAAAATAAAATAAGGTAAAATAAGCAACAAAATGAACAACAACTCCCAAAGTGATTAGTAAAATGTACAAAAATTAATATTAAACTAACAAAATAATATGTAACATGAACAAAGTAAGACACTAACAGAACACAATTGAAGAAAAATAATAAAATAAATAAACAAAATGTAGAAAAAATAAACAAAAATATGCAAAAACATCAACAGAAACTAATAAATGTTCGCATAATAACAAATAACATGAAAAAATGCAAAAAAAACAAAAACAAACAAAACAACAAAAACTAAATTGAGTTAAAAAAAAAAAAAAAAAAAAGACTAGTGTTGTAATTTCCGGTAGTTTTAGTTTGGGCTTTTTTCTTTTTCCAAATCAGTTGCTTTTTGACAACTGTACATCAATTTCATCAACAAATTTCTCAGTAAAATAACACAAAAAAACTCACATTTTTCTGACTTATTAAACTAAACCATCCATTCACAACACGTCAGCACTAACACATCAGGGGTTAAAGGGTAAAATCCCCCAAATATCATGATATTCCATATTCCATATTGCAATGAGAGACCACATTTATTCACTAGTTATCTATTAGTGACTTTCAGACTGGTCAACTGTGGAGACATTTGCATGACTCTGACATGGATGAGGTACTGCCTGTCTGTTCTATAGACCAGTGGTTCATTTTGCATAGTTCTCTGCTTATTACACAGAACTTCTTTTGTTTAGGCGTAAACAGCTAAAAGGTTAGAGCAGGGGTATTAAACTCATTTTAGATCAGGGGCCACATTCAGCTACATTTAATCTGAAGTGGGCCAAACCAGGAAACAACTAAACAAAACATAATAATATATAAATAAATAATGTCAATTCCAAATGTTTATCTGAAAAAGGTTTAATTACATCATGAAAACAAACAATATTAGGCTTTAGTTTAGTCACAGTGGATCTACAGATACACAAAATATTTAGTAATTGGTGGAATATTGTAAAAAAAAAAAAAAAAAAAAAAAATACTGGTACTTCTCTAAAGACATTTCCAATTTTTCATATTTGTTATGATTATTGGGTGAAATTATAGTTTGTTTTAATGTTACTAAATGAAAAGAAATTACATTTACTTGTGAATAATAAAAGGTTATTATATTATAAGACTGAATTGGTCTGAATGTGGACCATGAACTAAAATGATTTATATATTCGTGTAATTTTTGCATTTTATAAATAAATCCAAAGGGCCAGATTGGACCCTTAGGGGTGTCAAACTCATTTTAGATCAGGGGCCACATTCAGCTAAATTTAATCTGAAGTGGCCTGAACCAGTAAAAACAAAACAAAACAAAGCAAAATAATATATAAATAATGCCAATTCGAAACATTACTCTCTGTTTTAGAGCGAAAAAAGTACAATTACATCATGAAAACAAACAATAGTAGGCTTTAGTTTACACATAGTTTACACATATGCATCCTAATTTACAGATCACAGTGGATCTACAAATACACAAAATGTTTCTTAATAGGTGGAATATTGTGAAAATTAAGACATTTCCAATTTTTCACATTTGTTCTGATTATTGAGATTTTTTTTGTGAAATTCTAGTTTGTTTTAGTGTTACTCAGTTCAAAGAAATTACATTTACTTGTGAATAATTATAGGTTATTATCTTATGAGACTGAATTGGTCTGAATGTGGACCATGAACTAAAATTATTTATATATTCTTGTAATTTTTGCATTTTATAAATAAATCCAAAGGGCCGGATTGGACCTGATGGCAGGTTGAATTTGGCCCCCGGGCCTCATGTTTGACACCTCTGGGTTAGAGTAAGGCTGTGACTTTCATCTGCACTCTTATTGAACTCACTGCTGTCACCTAGTGAATGATGAGGAAACTGCAAATGTGTCAAACATGTCATACATAACACACTCACATTCAGGCTTACGTCACATATACAATGCAAAAACGTAGCTGTTCTAAAGCATGTCCTTCTATCTTTGTGGCTTTTCTGTCTTTTTTTCCATACATATCTTACATATCAGTTGTCATTATCACCCATGACCTTTTTTTTTCTTCCATACAACCTGTGCCAGTTCCATGTAAGGTGTGTCACTCTACAATAAATCACCTGAAAGGAAAGAACACAAGGGAAACAGATCCAGGCCGTTACCTGCTGTTCCCTGTGGGTAGTCAAACACACGCCTACAAGGAAGAGTCTGTGACAAATTATGGGATGATAACACGTCTCTTTATTTAGCAGCGCATTTGGAAATGAGATTGGAATGTGCTTATCAGGTATTTGCTTTGCCCTCATCGACATGAACATTCTGTTTGATTTTTTTTTTTTTTTTTTTTTTGGAAGAAAACTGAAACTCTTCATGTAATCTGTATGCTACACAGAGGAGCAACTTGTTGATTCATTCGATAAATAAATGAATGGAAGTGTGCAGCATTTCAAAAATAAAAGGAAATGCATGAAAGGAAAAGTCAAAAAGAAGTTACATGCACCTTTAATTAACCCTTTAACCCCTGATGTGTCAGCGCTGACACGTTCTGAATGGATGGTTTAGTTGAAAAATTCAGAAAAATTCAAATTTTTATTTTTTAATTTGTTATTTTACTTAAAATTTTGTTGATGGAACTGAGTGTTAAGCAACTGATTTAGAAAAAGAAAAAGCCCAGACTAAAACTATTGGAACCAACTTACAATACTAGTCATTTATTCCTTTTTTTTTTTTTTTTTTTTTAAAACAACTTCATTTTGTTTTGTTTTTCATGTTATTTGTTATTTGGTCAATATTTAGTAGTTTTTGTTGATTTTGTTGGTTATTTTTTTTGTTTATTTTATTATTTTTCTTCAATTGTGTTTTGTTAGTGTCTTACTTTGTTCACGTTGCATATTATGTTGTTAGTTTATTCATTTATGTTAATTTTACTGATCACTTTGGCAATTGTTGTTCATTTTGTTGCTTATTTAATTTTTTATTTTTTTTTAACTGTGGAATCGCTTAAGTCTCAGGAGTTACAGGGTTAAACTAATTATTAAAGGATGTGTGAAATAATTCTACTTAATATGCATCACTACAGGGGTCAATTTAAGGTACTCAGAATTGTACAGAAAACAAGAAACCACAAATATCTGTACACTGTCAGTGTAGTGATAATTGGAAGGAATTGGTCCATTAGTGCCAAACAATTACTAGTGGACTGGGTGGATATATAACTGTTTGAAATATGAGACTAGATTAAAACATCCAACTACACTGTAACTGCAGCTGTAACTGTAGAATAAAAATAGTAAAATTGCAAAACACACACACACACACACACACACACACACACACACACACACACAACTGAAAGGCAAAGTATGAGGCAACGTTGTTTGAGAAGATTTTTTTGTGAATGATTGATCAAATATAGCTGTCGTTTTCACAGGAAGAGTATGTGAACAAAAGCAGATTTGTATGTAAAAAAAAACACAAAAAAAACCATTCTGATAATCATGCGTGGCCAATATATTATCCCACTTATTCTACGGGTTATTACAGCTGATTACTGCTTATTTTGAGAAAAGACAGACAATTGAATATTTACTTTCAAAGTGACCGAACTACCTGCGGAGTGATATAGTTCCGTGAACCTGAAGTGACGAAACTCGTTGCCAGTGGCAGCGAGCGGCTATCGAAAAAAATCAGCTCGCAGAATGCTAGGTACTCCCGTTCAAAGTGAATGGGAGCTGTTGCAACATTCTAGAAGGCCGTAGAATAAAACAACAAACCCCATGAATATAGGAGAGAATAATTGTATTTCCTGACTGGGCAGAGCACTGCGGATGGGTGTTGTTCCGCCCCGAAGGGAAATACTTTTTTGTAGTCACACGTAGACAATAGATTATCCTGCTTATTCTACGGGTTATTACAGCTTATTGCTGCTACTACTCTAACAAATTGGATAAAATAACCGTTATAACGTAGCGAATATTGACTTTCAAAGGGGCCGACCTACCTGCGGAGTGATACGCTACCGTGAATCTGAAGTGACAAAACTCGTTGCCATTGGCAGCGGGCGGTTATCGAAAAAAAAAAATCCGCCCGCAGCACTGTTGCCAACTTGGCGCATTTGTCGTTATATTTAACGCTTTTTCAGACCCCCCTCGCGGCCAAATGTGTGAAAAGCGTATGGCGCAAAATCTAGTGGTTTTTTGCTGGTGAGTTGGGGCAATATTTATTGACAGGCGCTAGAGATAAAACCCTCGTTTTTCATACCTTTTCCTCTTCTCCATTTGCTTGCCTGACTGACAAGACTGTACGCGGGAGGCACGGCGCACCGATGTGCACACCATTCGAGTATAGGTGGAGTTACGACAATAATCCCGTTCACATTATGGGGCCAGTTCAAAGGCGGCTCTTCTGCATAGACTTCTATTGACAATAGGAACAAATCGCGCGACTGTGACCCAGGCCGTTTCTGTCCCCTCAATATCACAACGATTCTACTCAGGACTCAGGAAACACTTGCCAAGCAGCAGCTCTGGTAAAAAAAAAAAAAAAAAAAAAAAAGAATCACACCCATGTGATTGTGAAGTGAGGGGCACTTCTCATCCATCTATCTATCTATCTATCTATCTATCTATCTATCTATCTATCTATCTATCTACCTATCTATCTATCTATCTATCTATCTATCTATCTATCTATCTATCTATCTATCTATCTATCTATCTATCTATCTATCTATCTATCTATCTATCTATCTATCTATCTATCTATCTATCTATCTATCTATCTATCTATCTATCTCTAGTTGAGACAAACAGTTAAATTCTCCCTTCATTGTCAATGCCACTTAAAACACACACACACACAAAACAAACAAACAAAAAATATCCTCTCCTAGGACCATCACCTTAACGTGTGCCCCAATGGAGTATTATAGGCTAGCCTGGAATCCTATATTCCAGCAGGCTAGCCTATAGTACTCCTGGTTGGGTCTTCCATGGCAAAGAGGTCTCGGGGGAGGGGTCAGACAAAGTGCGGTCACACACACACACACATTATATATATATACATATATACATACATACATACATACACACACCCTAGCGCATTCTAGTGCATTTTGGAAGTGCCCCTAGCTCCTTACGTTGTTTGGGAGTTGGTAACACTGGCCCACAGGATGCTGGGAACGTCTAGATGGCGTAGAATAAAACAACAAAACCCATGAATATAGAAGAAAACAATGGTAGAAGAACTGTCCACTGTAATGACCAGTATGCATGAATTGATTACAATCAGAACGTCAGAAAAAAAGGCCAGAATAAGACAGTAATCACTGCCCATGTCTTAATAGGACACACAGGGACAAGAGTTACCGATACATGTCGTTTTGATCTCCCTTCATAGCTGCCTCCCTGCTACATGTTTTTCTTTCTCCTTGTCTTCACTATTACAGATTCAGAAGTAATTACCTGCTCTGCTTCCTCTGCAATTAAATGGCAGGTTCACAAGCACCCTGATTAATGCAGAGGCACGCACACCTGCCATTAACGGCCACGAGAGGTGGAATGTTCTGACTGGAACCCTGCAGAACAAACACTGCTGTCAAAGCCTGCATATGTAACTACTACTATTTACACACAAAACTGACAAAAATCCACAGATCATATTCAATTATTCAAGAAAATCTTGTTTCAGTATTTTTTCTATACCCTTATGTGACTTATTTTATTAATGGATGCCAACTGCAATGGTGACAGGACTGATTAAGTAATGTTTTACTGTTTTATGAAGTTTAAGTACAGTACTTTTGTTTATTATGATTTTATGTTTATTACAATTTCCCAATTGTGGGATCAATAAAATAATTCTATTCTATTCTATTCTATTCTATTCTGCTCTTTACAAGAGGTGGAGGTAACTAAGTAGAAGTACTTCCTTTACTGTATCTTTAAGTATCTGTACTTTCCTTGAATATGTATTTTTCTGGCAACCTTTTACTTTTACTCCCAACATTTTTTTAAAAGAAATATCTGTACATTCCATTCTTTACTTTTTCAAACCATGACAAATGTGATGGTACGAAAAATAAGTCGTAAATCAGAAATTGTGACTTAATATATCAGAATTATTTTATCTTATAATTATCTATTTCTTATCTCATCATTATGACTTTTTTCTGATAATTTTGACTTTTTATATCGTAATTTTGACGTTTTTCTCATAATTCAGATGTTTTTATCTCACAATTTAGATTTTTTTTTTAATCTCATAATTATGCTTTTTTTTTTTTTTTTAATCTCCTATTTAGGACTTTTTAATTTTTCCTAAATGTCCATACACACTAAACTGAGTACCATGACCCATAAACACACCATCTACACAGTAACTCAGTTTTAAATGCTTTATTTTTGGATATAAATAAGCATAATTTTATCCATGGCAAAAAACAAAATACAGTTTTACTTTTTACTTTATTACAAGTCAATAGTTGTACTTTTTTTTACTTTTACTTCAGTAAAGGAGTTGAATGAGTACTTCTACTTTTACCAGAGTATTTTTTTCACACAAGTATCTGTACTGGTAGTACTTTGACCACCTCTGCTCTTTAACGAGTAACTTGTTCTACTACAGTCGTTCATAACTGGTAAGGAAGATAAAATCATTTGACATCAATTCAATACAAAATCATAATAAACAATCAATTATGAAAAATGAACATTTTCTTCTTTGATTTAGTGTAAAAAAAAGGGAATAAATGCATAAAAAAAAGACTATCCTGTTACCAAAAAGTCAATTAATTGAAATGTATGTGGAATTTTAGCAATATTCTGAATGTTACTTAATGTTGTGTGTATTTGTAAAACCAGTGTAAATGATAAACTAAAGCGCAATATTTTTTAAATATTTTTCTTCAGAATTTTCACGTTGCTCATGTTATGTTCAAGTACAGTTCGTAGATATAAACATTTTCATGGTGGGATTTTACAATTTTTGCTAAAAAACAGAGAGGAAACTTAGGAGTTGACATTAGTTATACTTTTTTTTATCCTATTATTTATATTATGTTACTGGTCCGGCCCACTTTATACCATATAAGGCTGAATGTTTCCCCTGAACTTAAATGAGTTTGACACCCCCTTGTTTTTGGCTGTGATATACAAGGACTGTTCTTTTTTTTCTGTGCTAAATCAGACCTTCCCACACTGTTTTGTACATAACATTCAACATGAGATGATGAGGCATTATGAAGTCATCTAAATACACTTTATCCTTCTCAAAATGACACTTAAAACTGTTCTCTTTCAAACAGCCCTCCGACTGCAATAGATTTGTATTTTATTTTAGCCATAAACACTCCAATAACACAAAAAAAAATGTGACAGTAGCTACAATGACCTTTAGTGTCAAGATTATTTTTTCTGTCAGCGATTTATTTGCCTGGTCTGACAGATGCAGTAGCAGGTTATCTACTCCAAGTATATAAGCTCTTTTTATTTCTTTTTTTTTTTTTTTGTTAACAGTTAATGGATAACCTAGTGTGTAAGGATTCAGCACATTTCCTTTTGGCTCATATGCCGATCGATGCTGGTGTGGCTCTACAGAGTAAATGGGATCATTGTCAGGACCTGTACGCCTGCACATCTTACACTTCATATGAGGCTGATATGTAAAGCCAGAGTTTTTACAGCATCTAGATATGTTGTTGTTGTTGTTGTTGTAGTTCATTTATCTTGAATATGCAACAACTTCGATGATTGCACTCAACTAATATAAAAACATATACATGAAAAACAAAAACAACACATAACAAAACATGGCTTTGTTTGCATTTTCGAAAAGGTGGAGGAAGAAGCAAAATGTATTTAATCCCACCCCTTCTCCTAAAATAAATAAATGAATAAATAAATAAAGTAATTTGGATCAATTCAATACATACCAAGAAAATAAAATATGAATATAACAACATCACAATATCAAGGTTTATACATCTAATAATTATCTCATAATATACACCCATAATTACATTGTAATATAAATATCTAATGTATATCATATTACATTATTTAGCAGTATGCACATACATATACACAAATGTATACATATGCACACACACACACACACACATATATATATATATATATATATATATATATATATATATATATATATATATATATATATATATATATATATATATATATATATATACATAGACAATAATAATAATAATAATAATAATAATAATAATAATAATAATAATAATAATAATAATAACAAGAACAATAATAATAATATAATTAATTAAGCTATTTGCCGATATTTATATTTAAGAATTGGTTATCTGATAATATATATTTATCAAACTTCACAATATTAAGGTTTTATATATAACAACAATAATTATGTTTGTGACATAAAATAAAAAAGAGGTGATGGAAGAACAACACTTCTATCAACGACCAAAACATCTACTGTTCAATGCTGTTGACAGCTTGTGTTGATAAGTTCTTCCATAAGTGTATTGGCTGTTTTTATGTAAACATGAACTTCGATAGCAGAGGTCTCACAGCAGCTCCTCTGAATCTACTTTGCTGATTTAACTCAGTTTTTGAACAATTAAGATTCTGGCTTCGTGCCACCTAATGTGGAACCTGAGTTATCTATTATTTCATGAGTAAAGAGAAAAGCTTCACACTCAGTCAACCATGGCGTCTGTCCTGTTCCCCTGTGATTGCTTAAAGCAGCTACAGCGTCTTCGTTTGACCCCTCATGACTTTTGTCACATGACACCACAGCTTTCTTTCTTCATAATCTTTATTCTAAACACTTAGACATGGACAAATTCAGTCATTTTTCAGCAGCATCAAAAAGTTCAAATCTTCCACTTTAACCCCTGGTGCGGTAGCGATGACGTGTTCTGAAAAGATGGTTTAGTTTCAATATTCAGAAAAAAATACTGTTTACTGAGTTTAGTTGATGGATCTGATATATGGAGATAAACAGGTGTCAAAAAGCAACGGATTTAGAAAAACGAAAAAACAAAAACAAAAACTACTGGAACCAAATTACAATATTATTTATTTGTTTATTTGTTTATTTATACTTCGTTTTTATTTTATTTTAACTAAGTTAAGTTATTGTTTTGTAAATATTTATTAGTTTTTGTTGATTTTGTTTTATATTTATACATTTTATTATTTTTCTTCACTTTTATGCCATTTGTTTCTTATTTTGTTCATGTTACTGCATTTATTTTGTTGGTTTATACATTTTTTGGCTGTTATTGTCCATTTTGTTGCTTATTTTATTAATTTTTGACTAGAATTGTTAAAGTCTCAAGTGATTTGTCACCATTTAGTATTATATTATCATCTGAATTCAGCCTTTTTTTTTCGGAAATCATCTTTTTTCCTATTTTAATTGACTGATCAAGTATATATGTGCATACAAGCTCTGACTAAATTCAATAGTTATTATTTCAAAACAGAAAAAAAGGGAAGAAAACGTTACTTTCTCAGTCAAATGTATCATGAAATGACCATAAAGCAAGTACTTCCATTTTCAGGGGCCACATTCAGCCTAAAATGGTGTAAAGTGGGCCACACTATTAAAATAATAGAAATAATAGGATAAAAACATATAAATAATGTAAACTCCAAAGTTTTCTCTATGTTTTTGAGCAAAAATAGTCAAATTCCATGATGAAAAAGTTTAAATCTACGAACTGTACTTGAACATAACATGAACAAACCTGAAAATTCTTAAGAAATATAAGTGCGATATTAAAAATATTGCACTAGTTTATCATTTATATACTAAATGCAGATAACAGTGGATTTACAAATACACACATTTCGTAACATTCACAATATTGGTAAAAATTTCACATACATTTGAGGTTATTCACATTGTATCAGACTAGTTTTTTTATTTATTTATTTGTTTCTTTATTTGTTCCAGTTTTCTTAACACTAAAACAAAGAAGAAAATGTAATGTGTGTTTATTATGATTATGGTCTGTTCCTTTTTAGATTGAATTGATGTCAAATCATTTTAACTTCCTCACTTATTAATATCTTTTGTGTCATTTTTGCATTTCATAAATTCAAACCAGGGGCCAGATTGGACCCACAGACGGGCCGATTTTGGCCCCCGGACCGCATGTTTGACATCTCTGATTTACTGGTGAATCAATGTTGGAGAAGATGACATTGTTTCCATGTTCACTATGGAGCCTCTGGGCGTCCAAATAGATCATATCTGATGATGATTATCCCAATTATTAACAAGTATTGATAAGATTAGTACATCAACAGTGTAGATCAGTAGTTGCTTTTGGTCAACAGTGGAAGTTTGGGTCTTTATGGGTTAAAATAATTCACCTCAGTCTCTACCAGTATGAGTTACACATCCATTTTTTAATTTTGGGCAGCGTCCTAAACTTTGAAACGTTCAGCCGATATGAGAATGATTGACATAAAACTTAATCCAGGTTTGAATGACAGTGAAGTGAATGAAAAGACAGTGTCAATAGATATACTGAGAAAACTTTTCCAAAACGGCCCACACCTCTGCTCTAGTGGACTCTGGCCTCTCCATCTCCACGCTCCTCTGCTCATCCTTAAAATTAATTCATCCGCACATCTCTGTTCCTCTAACACCACATTAACCCCGACCACAGGAGGCATCCTGTTGGAAAAAAATGTCCTTCTCTGGCTTCACAGTGAAACATCAGTTTGACCTTTCCACCTCAGAACCTCTCTCTCTGCTGCTTTCCCACCCTCGCATCCATTTTCCCTACAGAACTAACAAACTAAATGTTTATACCGACAACTTTGTGGAAGAAAAAAAAAAACAACACAAAAACAATATGCATTTTCACTGTCCAACAGAATGAAAAATGAAGCATTCATTTCCCAAACATGTCAGCAGTTGCCATGTGCTTGTGAGGGCGACTCATTTCAGAAGGTCACGCCACACTGGCTGCTTTCTGGAGGACAGACAAACTGTAATTGGGGGCCATTAGCCGTTGCCCAAGACCAGTCATGCAGGGTCAGTTTGTAGATTGAGTGCACAGTCCCACCGCCCGTATCAGTGTCCCCTACCTGTGTGACTTCCCCACCTCCTGACCTCCCTCAGTGAGCAAACCCCCTGCATGACATGACTCCCCCTCCCCTCCCCTGAGTCTCAACACCCCCACGCACAAACCCACACACCTTAACCCACAGCGCACCCTCTGTGCTTCCAGCTAAACCCAACACAATTCACACAGAGACACATTTTGATACAAACTGACAGATTCACACTGCACTGTCAAAACTGACCGCAGAATTAACGACAAAAAGTTTTTTATTTTACAAGATATTTTTTACACAGAGGAGCAACTTGTTGATTCATTCTATAAATATATGTGTGAAGGTGTGCAACATTTCAAAAAATAAAAGGTTACATGCTTCTTTAAAACAAATAATTCAAATAATTCTACTTAATATTACTGCTGTCAATTGATTAAAATGTTTAATCGCACATTTTTGTGTCGTTAAAATTCATTGTAATACTCTTATCAATGTAGAAAACACAAATAGGCTTGGTTTATACAAATGTTTGGTTTTTTTTGTTATTAAAAAACAAACAAGTAGTGTTACAGACACCAACATCTGCAATAATAAGATATGACAAACAGGGGGACAACGTAAAATAATAATAATAATAATAATAATAATAATAATAATAATAATAATAATAATAATAATAATAATAATAATAATAATAATAATAATAATAATAATAATAATAAAGGATCAAAAGCTACAAAAGATACACAAGATGTTTTTGCCTCCTTTAACATAAAGTGATACTATGGTGTAAAATAACATGCATTCATAAAATGACAAAATGCTTAAGAATTCTAATCACGATTAAAATATATATATACATATATATATATATATATATATATATATATATATATATATATATATATATATATATATATATATATATATATAAAATCGCGATAAAAAAATAATTTATCATGATTAACTCAATTAATCGTGACATCCCTATTTAATATACATCACTACAGGGGGTCATTTTTTTAATTTTATGTACAGAAAACAAAAAAAACACATATATCTGTACATTGAGACAAAATTGTAGGTGTAGTGATAAATGAATGGAATTGTCCCATTAATGCCAAACTATTGCTAGTGGAGTGGGTGGTTAAATAACTATAGAGCCACTAAATCCAGAAGGTTAAAATATGTAACAGGATTAAAATATGCAACTACACTATAAAAAAAATACAATAGAAAAAAGTTGTAAAATTGCAACATTAAAAAAAACTGTAAGTGGAAATACAATGCAAAGTTATTTATTCGAGTAGATTTTTGTGCTAACAATTTAATTAAATATAAGTGTGTGAACAAAACCATTTTTGTTTGTAGAAATGATATATTATTGTTGTTTTGAAAAACAATGTGATGTTGTTTAAGTTGCAACACGACAATGTTAAATAAAATAACAGCCTATTTGTTTTAAAAATAAAAACTTAATTTAAACTTTGGAATGGGTTGACCAACAGGTGACTGTGGTTCAGAGCAGGTTGACCAAAGTACTTTAAATTCTATACGACTCTGACTTTATTTTTCATATTCAATATTAAATTTCCACATTTAAAATGTTGCATAAATGTTCATTCCACATATTACTCTAGTACATCTATTTACAGTTTGATGTGTTTTTACAGAATTATTCTGGTGCCAGTTTTTTTTTCTCCATAAAACAAATGTGATTTTTATTAATTTTTTTAACAGTGTGCTCTTTAAGAACCATGATTACCTCAGTTCTACCTCTGATAATACCTGGAACACAGCCATGACTGTAAACATTAGTAGCACTATTGTGAAGATGTTCTTTAATATATGTTTCAGGTTTTCCAAAAACAAAAACTTCTGATTCCAAAATATATGTCATCAAAGTGAGTATTAATACTTTCTCTTTTATTATTACTTTAGTTTTTAGTTTTAGTTTAGTCATTTTATTTCAAATATGTCAAAAACAAAAACATTTGATCTTGCAAAAGCCAATAATTGATAAAATAACAAGACAAAGACAATATACCATAAATAAAAAATAAGACATATTCGAAATTTAGTAGGAAGAAGTAAAAAAAAACAACCTTATTATCTCCCACCCCCATTGTACTTTGTTGTATTATAATATACAACAGAGTAAATTAAGGTGACATGTTCTTTGCAAATAAAAGTACATTTACAGCTTCATAACGGAGTGTTTTGTTTTGACATAGATTCAGTTTTTCCTTTGTAATGAATTAAAAAAAGGCGACTTGTATCGTGTCAATTTCCCCACAGCAATAAATGAGTGAAAAACACAAAAAAATAAACAAAAATATTAACAACTACTCAATGAAACACTGAAGCAGATACTTTCTAACTAAAATTCTAGAGCAGTGTAATCTATTCATTGTAAAAGTATAATATTTTCCTCCTTACCATCTATCTTAAAGTGAAATCAAATCTAAAGCCAGTTCATTCATTAGATTTATTGTAGCTGCAACACTGATCAAATATAATACTTTCATGCTTCTTATTGACATTCTTTTTAGAATGTAACATTCAGTAATAACTCATGAATCATTTCATATTAATCACCAAATCCCAACTATTCTGTTCTCAGGCATTTTTACTTTCGACTTATCTATATTGTTTAGATTTTCTGACCCACAACTCAACAACTATAATCAGTTTCTGTGCCCTTTCAGAAAGAGCTGATGAGCTTTTCCAGCTAAAAAAAAAAAAAAAAAAAAAAACCAGAAACAGATTTAATAGATAAGTATAATTGTTCTTACTTGGATAAATTGTGGCTGTGTGTGTTAAAAACTCACACATTTAGCAACATATAATTAGATTAAATGTTGTATGTAGTGCTTTCTCTGCCCCCCTGTGGTCAAATATTCAGATATTTTGTGTTTTTAAAGGAAAAAGAACCATGTGTACTTTCTAATTGATGCATTAATTTGTTTCAAAAAAAAAAAAAACACACAAAAACTAAAAGACTTTAATTCTAATCCACTTTTTACATGGTTTAAACTTCACTTTTTGTGTGTGAGGGTTTATACACCACCAATGAAGCAAAAATGTTGTAATGTTGTCTACATTTTGCACAGCAGCAGGATAGTGCAGGAGCCCCCCTGCAGTCAGTCAGTGAAGCTGGAGTTTCGCCAACCCTCTCATAAAGCAGTGACCTGCTTTATAGCCCTATTGCCCAACGTCACATGCCTTCGGTGCTGGGATATGATCTAAGATAAGGCAAGAAAGTACCGAAACAAGTCCTGCTCTCCTCCTTCCTTACGCTGCTCATCCAGGTGAATGAACACAGCAGGTAATGAAGGCTCGGTTTTCAAACTGATAGAAATAATAATAATAAAAAAAAAATAAAAAATTCTACTAAAGTCAAATTTGAAGTATGGTTGAAATTATTTCCTCCAATAGGCCAGAGGTAGTTTTAAATTAAGAAACTACCAATCACTGAGATGCCCTTATTGCATACATGTTTTTATAAATCATGTCTTTATGATAAGCTGATTACCTTATCCTTGACAGCAGCGCACAGGCAAGGCAGTAAAGATGCAGGATTACGAGGTGATGGTCCATAAAGGGTTTGGCTCCGATAAGACACTTTGTGAGGAGTTAGAGACGGGACTGGTGACTTTAGGTCAATAGAAAACCAGCTCTTCTTATTGACCATCAGACCTACTTTCTGCAAAACACTTTAATCAGCAGTCAGACTTTTAGTTTACCCCATCTGTCTAGAAAAGTAGGAACATTAGGAACATATGTGTCAGTGTTTCCACTTGTGTCTGAGCAGACAAGGTCATAAACATATTGCGGCCCATGAAAGGAAGCCATTTCGACCTTTAACCTGCTCTTCATTTAGTCATACAGGATGTTTGTGAGGCTCTGCAATGACTTTGAGATTGCACATTTTAAACCCGTTACCTCAAGTGCAGTGATTTTTTATTGCATTGTCATTCAAACAAAACGCATGTAGCAACTCTGCAACAGCTGATGTACTAGCTTCACTTTAAAACAGGGGTGTCCTGGAGGGCTACATGTTTTAGATATTTACCTCTTCAACGTGATTCAGTTTAACCCTTTAACTCCGGAAATGTTATCAGTTCCACTGTAAAAAAAAAAAAAAAAAAAGACAATAAGCAACAACATGAACAAAAGCAGCCAAAGTCATCAATAAAATGAACAAAAATGAATAAACTGACACAATAATTAGCGACATGAACAAAGTAAGACACAAAGTTTTTGTTCATTTTGTTGCTCATTGTTTATTTTTCTACACTTTAGTTTTTATTTTAGGATTATTTCTTTAATTTTGCTCCATTTGTGTTTTACTTTCTTCATGTTACTAATTATTTTTTTTATCAATTTATTATGCATTTTTGTTCATCTTTTTTAATGACTTTGGCCGTTTTTGTTCATTTTGTTACTTATTTTCATTGTTTTTACTGTGTTACTGCTAAATTTTCAGGAGTTAAAGGGTTAAACTGAATCAGGTGGAAGAGGGAAATATCTAAAACATGTAGGACACCGGCCCTCCAGGACTTGAATTGGATACCCCTGCCTTAAAACATACATTAACCAGTGGCACTAGTGAATTTCAGGTCGATTCTATTTACACTGCTCCACTCACAGTCACAGTGAAATGTCTCCTTGGTTAGGTTCACCTTTTTTAATCTTCAAAATAAGCCAATTAATGAACTTAATGGCATATGAGCGATACCACATCTGAGTGAAACTGCCTCAACAACTTCCCCCATTGCAATGCAAACCTTCATAGCTGCAGTCCATTCAGAGGAAACCATTAGAACAAACTGCTCTCAGGTGCAGCAAAGCAAACCAGGCATGATCATTTATGAAGCAAATCACCTCTGGGTGTCCTGCACAAGGACAAAGCACAAACTGTTTACATGCAAACTCTCATACCCTCTGTCCTCACAAAAATATTCAGGTTCAAGACACAAAAACACCATGTATCCACCTCATCTTTACACATTCTTCATTAGTGGATTAAACTAGTGATTATGTTTAACAAATCCTAGTTTTTTTTGCAGAACTTCCGGTTAGTTCTTAATATGAATTATACAGAAAAAGGTCAAAATGGTGTCAACTTTGGATGTTTGTCAAATCTGAGTGAGATTTATTATAAATAAAATAAATAAATAAATATGAGAGTTGATATAAGTAAAGGTAATACAGATTAAAAATTCATCAAGTCACATAAACTCATCTGTAATTAGCCATTTCCAGAAACCAGGAAAGACCATAACCATTTCTTATTCTGAGTATTGTGGCTTTGAAGCACAAAATTAACTAAATAAATAAACAAATAAATAAATAAAATCATATATGAATAATATAGAATTTCTTCACAAAGGTGATCAATTCAGTTATTTAATTTCAACTTGATTTACACCAGTGACTGGACCAAGACTACTGTAGACACTTCCCACATACGAAAAACAACTGAGACTAAAACACACTTTGGAAAATGTCTCCATCTAGTGGTTAAAGTGTTAAAGTGCAAGTCAGTGCAATGACATTTTTAAAAGATTACATATCCCGATTGTCACTTTGGATGCTGTTTGTTTTTGTTTTATTTGCATGAAATAGAAAAATAATCTAGTTTTGTTTCAATTAATTATGTAATATAATTAACGGAAAAACTAAATTTAGAAAACATGCCAAAAATCTAAATGATAAATTTATAAAAAAAAAGAAAAAAAAAAGAATCTTCCTCCAATTTTTCAGTCACAGATCAGTGATTATATATATATATATATATATATATAAAAACTAGTATGAGGTGTATGAATATAATAACACACTATATTGGATTTGACAGTAGAAATTTTAGTGAAAAAGTAACATGGAATGTTATCACCACTGCTTATATGAAAAAGACAAATTGCAAATAAATTATTAATTTGTTTGTTTTTTATGTAATTGATTCCGTTTTCTTTTGACCCTTTTTTTTATTTTAAGCTTGTTTTTACTCCTCATTCACTAACTGGTTTGCATTTCATAATGTCATTGTTACAATGACAAATAAAGTTTATTATATTCTATTAGTTTACTTGCCGCTGTAGAGCTCGGATTTCTTCTCTTACTTTTTCCAGCTCCTGTTTGTGTTTTTTTCATCTTCTCCTTTCCTCTGTTCTAAAGCCACTCCTGAAATGAGGAAAAAACAGTGTTGTTCACTGTTCAATCTGACCAGAGGTGGAAAGTAACTAAGTAAAAGAACTTTGTTACTGTACTTAAATAGATTTTTTTAGGTATCTGTACTTTACTTGAGTTTTTATTTTCTGGTTACTTTTTTCTTTTACTCCCAACACTTTAGCATAAATATTGTTATTTTTTCAAACTAAACAGATGTGACAGTAGGAAAAATAAGTCACCAGAGGAAATAAATCAGTGGAGGAGAGAAACTGTGGCTTTATATATTATAGTTATATGACTATTATCTCACAATTTTGACTTTTTACCTTAAAATGTTTACTTTTTATCTCATAATTTTGACTTTTTGCCTTAAAATTTTGACATTTTAACTCATAATTTTGACTTATCTCACAATTTTGATTTTTTTTACCTTAAAATTTGGACATTTTATATAATAATTTTGTCTTTTTGCCTTAAAATTTAGACTTTTTATTCATTTGATTTATAAAATAAAACATGAATATTATATTATAAATGTACATATCACAATTGTGACAATGGCTGGTGTTAATATTAAAAAACAAAACAAAATAGAGAAATATATCCAATTTGAGATCCATGGTTTATTAGTTAAGTCTCTTCAGGACACATTTGTACAGTGATCCAGAAACACTTCAAGGGCCAACAAATAGAACAACACTCACTCTACAAAGATCATCTAGAAGCAAATGGACAACATTCAGAGCTTCTTATACTCATCATTTTGTCTCTCAGTCAAATATCTTCAAAAGAATGTGATAAAAAAACAACAACTTGTAAACATACACAGTAAATTTTGCAGTGTTAAATCAACACTTAGAAAGTTTATTTAACTTCTTCTAGAGTGTATTTGGTCCCATTGTCTCCAAATTAACACTGCAAAATCTACAGTGTAGGATCCCAAAACTATAGGTAGACGTTAAAATATTCTCCCTAAAGTTCAACCACATGACCTGTAGGACAATATCAAAAGGTGGATCTTCACCACACAAGTAGAAACACCCCTTTCTTAACCAGATCCACATAACAGAGGATTCTACTACTAGTCCCCCAGAAGCAACATCCAGACTTTTTCCTCCACTGTGGGTGGTATCAAAGGCTCTTCTCCCCCCTTCATGTTTATCAGTGTTGAAGGGTCAGTGGGTGACTCATGATACGATCACTCCTCTGATCATGAAGATGTTTAAAGAAGCCTCTGCAGCGTCTCCACTAAACACAGACGGACCACACCGCCATCATCCACAGTTTGTCAGATGGACGTCAGCAGGAAACTATAAACCTAAACAACAACAACACCACTGCAAAAGTCAACCCTGTCAACCACATCATCAAAGCTCCATTAGAAGACCTCAGACTACGGTTTAGCTTGACAACGCAGCTTGTGGAGGCTGTGATGAAATCTGAAGAAACTGTTTTCGCCGATAGTGTTGTCAAAAACATCTGAGGAAATACAAATATTTTCCTGAAGCAGCTGAGGAAAATTTAACTGTAGGGTGTGGTTTGAGTTTTCATCAAACCTGCACCATGACAACCCCCCCCCCCCCACCCACCCACCCACCTTTTCCTACATAAACTAAGCCCCACCTGAGGCCCTCCTCCTAACTGTCCTCCCTTCAGTGTCCCCTTTTCTCCCACTGTTCTTGAAGGAAATTGTTCATTAAAGATCATATTTTGTCTCACTTGATATGAATGTCAAATTTGGTGGAAGGTAGTATTAGTATTATCAGACTGTATAGACTAGTGCTGGAAGGTGAACCATGTAAAATAGGAGTGGTCACTATCCTGCATGGGTTAGAAGTAGAGTGAGAGGAAAATGTTTTGGGTCAAATCATGTATAATATTGCATTAAGAATCCGATATTGAACCATTCTCCAAACACACACGCTCTCTTCTGAGCATGTCAAACAATACCAAAATGTTAGTTCCCTTCACCAAAGACATTATATATAAAAAAATTGTTAGAGAAAGTTTAAAAATATAATTATTTATGGCTTCATTCCAGACCAGAGTACAAATTTCATATTTAAGAAGTGAGCTGGGAAGTGACAAACACATAACTTCTTTCATGTGCACACGGTGGGGGCACAAGACAGACCTGGGGGAGGTCCTGCGAGGAGATCCCCCCCCCAGCACCGAGTGGCCGACCCAGACCCGCTGATGGTTGAACCCCTCAGGCGGACTGCGTGGACCCCACCTCTTGAACTCTCTCTTCAAAGTTCTTTACAACTTTCCCTTCAGGTACTGGTTGACTATCGGTCTGGTGTCAGTGTTTAGCCTTAGGTGGAGTTCAGCATTCCCAAAAAAACTGACTGATAAGACCACACCCCAGAGATGACAGCCAGGCAAGCGGTCTTCCATATGCCATATATCCCATACCTGCCCGTGGGATGGGGGTCCGGCTCTTCCCTCTTCAGTTGCCGCTACTGAAGGAATCCTGGTTAGTTTCTTTTCCTCCACTTAGTAATATGAACCTCATTCCTGATTGTAAGCATAACATCCAACGCAAGCTTTTTTCTGTGGACCCCCCCCCCCCCCCTCTCTCATTTTTTAAAAAATAAATTGCACTCTTAATATATGTATGTATGTATGGCTATATATATATATATATATATATATATATATATATATATATATATATATATATATATATATATATATATATATATATATATATGTTTGTATATGCAGTATAAACTTACACTATATACAAATATAGTGTAAATTTATATATTATTGATATACTGTTAATTATGTTGTAGGTATATATATATATATATATATATATATATATATATATATATATATATATATATATATATATATATATGAGCAAGAGATGACGATATTATATGATATGATGCTATATGAATTTCAAACTTAGTAATAGTTAAACTGGGGTAGGAATCTAAAAGAAAAAGCCATGCTTCTTCCTACTCCTTTTTGGAACCATGTTAATACCTCCAAGGAGGTTATGTTTTTGCCAAAGTTTGTATGTCAAGATAACCAGTTTTCAGGGTAAGTTGGTAATAGGGAGATCTGGAAATGATTAGATTATGGTGGTGATCTCGACTCAGAGTGCTTTTCTTTCTTTTTTTTTTTTTTTACATAATCATTTCTTTCTTTTGTATGTACAGTTAAAAAAGAAGATACATGTTGGAAAATTCATTCATTCATCTTTCACTTTGAATCGGTTCATGTATTTTGATGTGTTGTAGAAGATATAGGATGCACTTACCACATGCAAAAACAAAGAGTTAATGGTTATATGGTTACTTATGTAAATAGTTGCATTGACTATAGTGTTATGACACACACAACCAGCCATAATAAAATGACCAGTGACAGGTGAAGTGCTAATAACTTCCAACATCCAGTGTTTAATGTATATTAGGCAGCAAGTGAACATTTAGTTTTTCAAGTGAATATATTGGACCATATCAACATCAAGGATTAAATGTTCACTGGTTGGTTAATAATGTACACTACCCACTGAAAGGTCCCAGTGTAAGAAGATAATTAACATTATTACCACTTCACCTACTGTATCAGAGGTCATAATATTATCACTGATGGTGAATTTATGTAATATGCTACTCATGTTCAACAGTTTTATGAACGCACATCGCTACCTTAACCTGTTATTGGTGCTACCAGTTACACTGTAAAAAACACTTTGTTCAAGTCATTTCATATCTGCGTTTGAATAGACAAGAAAATGTAAATGACTATGAATGAACAGAAAAATCCACATCAAACCTATAGATGCACTTCAATGATGTGCACGTTGATCTAAATAGTCCATTGGTGTGAGGTGTTAAAATGATAAATTATCTTTTTGTAGTAATGTGAATAACACCGTTCAGCAAAAAGAGAAAACTGTGTTGGCAGAACAAGGAATTGAAAATAAACAGGGCCGTGCAGAGACATTTGGTGGGGCACGGGCTCAATTTTTTAAATTTTTTTAAAAGGTACGTAAAAGTAAATTTTCAAACAAGTGAACTTCATTTAAAGATAAATTTCAAAAACAATTCAATAATGTCTGTGTGTATATGTGTGTGAGATGTCCCGGTTTTGATGCTGCATATTGGTCTTTCAGATTCCCATACTCTTAAAAATATCTACGCACGCATTTTCGAAGGGTTCATTGAACATGTGACTCATGAATCATGGCCGCAAGGTATTTACATGTTATTTGTCAAATGTATAATTTCACATATGATCGAGGCCACATTGTGGACAACTTTGCTGTTGGAAGTCATTTATTTTTTAAAAATACAAAAAAGCCAAAAAAAACAGTCCCTGTCAAAAGGGCACTTTGGGTGTCAATCAGCAAAGGGGCAGGTGCCAGAGCCCCTGTAGCCCCCCTTCTCTGCACGTGCCTGAAAATAATGGATCACTCACTTAATTAAGAATTTATAATTGGGACAAGAGTGTTTTCATAGTTGGCTTAGTTCACCACTGGCAAAACATAAAAGTCTGCCTGAAAATTTGAAGTATTCTCAACTGTTTTATTTATTTATTTTTTTTACAGTCTATACAGTATGTGGATGTGTGTTTATGAGTTCAGCAATGTATACACTAAAATACGCTATAAAATTAATTTCTAGCTGAATTTCTCTCTGGCCTTTGACTCAGTAGCTCATTAATTTTAGTTATTTTATTGTATAATTATTATTATTTTTTTTTTTTTTTAATCTGTATAGTTTTAGCATTTTTATTGTAGTTTTAGATTTATTTGATTGCCTTGTTCTCCTTCTCCGTTTTGTGTTTTATACCTTGTAGTGTGCAGCGCTTTGTGTCAGCTGTGTCTGTTTTAAAGCACTTTTATGAAATAAGATGGTATGGTATGGTATGGTATGGTATGGTATGGTATGGTATGGTATGGTATGGTATGGTATGGTATGGTATGGTATGGTATGGTATGGTATGGTATGGTATGGTATGGTATGGTATGGTATGGTATGGAAACGTGACCTCAGCTACAAATAAAACTAAACATTGACATATTTTCCTGTGAACACATGCATCATTAACATATGAAGGTAAGGATCAGTGAGTCTCAGATTGACCACTTTAGTTATTATGGTTTTAAATCAGTACCTGTCTATAAAACTGCACAGATGACCATCATTCACACCTTGCTGCAGCTGTTAAACAAAAATTACATATTTCTTCTCACATTTTCTAGCATCTCCTTGGAGAAGATGTATACAATCTGTGACGTCAGTTTCCTTACACATCAGTTATAAGAATCATTTCCAAGGATTTTCTTTCAGAGTCAATCCAAGCAGACAATCATACATACTTCATCCTACTCACCACATCATATTTTTCATATGTATTTTCTGATGTAGTTATTTCCATATTAATGAGGCCCTTTTTTTTTTTTTTTATCTTGTTTAAGTCTGAGTCATTTGCCTCCTTATTATACCAGTGTTAAGTCCACCCACTGGTCATCGCAGTCTATGAGGCATCTGCAGAGCACAAACATTCACCACATCAATAAGAGCTATACTCCGAACATAATAACAGTAAACTATTTTCAACCTGAGCCAAAATCATCATCCTGTTTGGTACAATTCACCCTATTCAAATGCTGTAAGAATCTGAAAGGAGCCATTTTGAGACTATTCTTGCAAAAATAACACCATAATTCCATAATTGAGGGGTCTCAGTTTGACATAAAGTGAGCTGGGAGAGTTAGAGCTGCTCTCTTATTAGTTTGAAAAAGGTGCAACAACACTGTAATAACCACAACTAGCAGTAGCTCAGCAAAAGCAAAGAGAACTACCGTCTAAAGTCATGCATAACGGCCAGAAGACGGCCTCAGTTAATACATTTAGACTGAATTCTAATCACACGGTTGAGCAATAACTGCTTCAGGGCATGCATGTCATACAAATGTACATTTAATATCCAAGCAGCGGGACTGAATTTCTCATTCCAGTCAATTATCTGTGTGGTCTGTGTGTGAATGTGGCTGTGGCCATGGGTTACAGCTCAGTGTGGGAAGATGGATGAAGGTAGCTAAAGGCAATGAAAGAGAAGCAGGCAGGTATGTGAGGGGAGGCGGTGCTAATGCAAGAAGAAAATAACAAAATAACAGTGTAAAACATCAGTGAAGGAGAAAAAAAAAAAAAAAGCAAGCAGATTACTGAGGGTTTTCATGAGTGAATGAACATTAGTGACTCTGCTTTTTATGACTTTTACATAATAGTCAGTGAAACAGAATATACAACCAAGTCTAAAAACAGCAAAGAGTAAACATTACCTTATCATTTATCTGCCAACTGATGAGGTTTTACAGAGATTAAAATTATAGATTTAAATCATTTCAAGCACAGGTGTCAAACATACGGCTTGTGGTCCAAAATCGGCCCGCTAAAAGGGTTCATTCTGGGTCATGCAATGAATCTGTGAAATGTAAATATTACGGTGAAAATATTAACAATTTTAATTCAGCCACCGTATTCAGCCTGATTCCACCTCAGGTCAGTCAGTTTAGTAACGTACCATCATAATAACCCATAAATACTGACAACTCCGTTTTTTTTTTTATCCCGCCCTTTGAAGGAGAGGCAAGGGGTATTGTTTTTGTTTACAAAAAAACTGTTGAACTGATACCAAATTGGGTTTATAGATTGCCAGTGACCCAAAATAGATGCCATTACATATTGGGAAAAAATAGGTCAAAGTTTAAAATGTGAATAACTTGAACAAATATGAAAAACATGAAATATGGAAGTGAAGTAAATACAATTTTAACAATATTCTGACTGTTACTAAATGTTTTTTTTGTATTTGTAAATCTGTTATGTGGAAATGGGAAGCTTAGGTATCATATTGTAATAATATATTTTTTTAAAAATGCATGATTGTTCATGTTATTTTAAAGGATAGTTTATACATAGAAACAATTTCATATTTAAATGTCACTCTAAAACATAAAGAAAAGCTTGGAGTTGACATTATTTATATATTATTATAGTATTATTTTGTCTTCTGGCCACTTCAGATCATATTAGATTGAATTTGGCTCCTGAGGTAAATTATGTTTAACACCCCTGATCTAAAGGATTTTCTAATATTTAGTCTAACTGGTCCAATCAGAAGAGTATCTTATATCAACTACTTTGACCTCAGTCTGTCTAAAGAAATTATTCATTAGTTCCCTGTCTTTTAATTTGTCTACTTTTGTCAAGCCGACTGCCGCTGTGTGCTCTTGTTTCTGCAGACGTCTACTTACAGACGTCAGGTTAAGTGAAGCGCAGACTGAACACGTCACAGCTAAAGCCGTCAATAAGAGAATAAACGCTCCTATATTTCAGGTTCAGAACTGATCACTGGATGTGGTCACGATGAACTGGAAGCTGTGATGGTTTGTTTGATGCAAATATAATGAATGTGAATTTTCTGCATGAATTACATAACATGTAACCTAGATGCATTTCATTACATCAGCTCCAATGTTGATACGTAATCTGTGATATGACACTAAAATGTAACATCTGTTCCTCATATCCAGTCATGTGTGTTAGAATGTCAGGATAGGACCATATACAGTTCTGGAATGGAAATATAAAATAAAATAAAATAAAATAAAATAAAATAAAATAAAATAAAATAAAATAAAATAAAATAAAATAAAATAAAATAAAATAAAATAAAATAAAATAAAATAAAATAAAATAAAATAAAATAAAATAAAATAAAATAAAAAACCACTGTAAAATTACTACTTATGTGTTGGAGTAAAATGATGAAATTTTGTTTTGGTCTCTAAACTACTGACAACATTTCTCCCAAATTTCAAATGAAAATCTTATTTAAAGCATGTATTTACAGAACACAACACATGGTCAAAATAACAAAAAATTGCAGATGTTTTCAGACCTCAAATAATGCAAAGAAAACCAGTTTATACTGATTTCTAAATAAAACAATACTAACGTTTTACTTTACTACTTTAGAAAGGTTCGGAAATCAAAAAATGTACTATTTAAAATGTACTATTTAAAATGTACTATTTAATGAATATAAAGGCCAGGTTACAGTGACTTTGAATCTTTCTCAGTTGTTTTTCACAATTTTGACCCATTATTTACAAGTACATACTCCATAACTTTGCCTTTGGGCCCAAAAAAATACTGGAGTTAACCTTGAGGGTACTGTATCTTCATGGCTTTTTACAGACTTGCCTTGGTATTAGAGATAGACGAAATATTCAGTTTGGGTCAATTAACCAGCATTGACAACTTTGATTGTCATTGAGACGAAACAGAATCATTACATTGAAATGATGGCACCAAAAACACATTTAAATTTTGTTCATATTTTTGACAGTTGCCATGTTTATTTACTTAGATTTAAAAAAAAAAAGTTATTTATTACTACAGCAGAGGTTGCCAACCCTGTTTCTCAAGAGTTACTAACCTTGCGTGTTTTAGACGTTTCCCTCTTCTAGCACACCTGATGGTCATCACCAGGTTTGTGCAGAGCTGGTTTATCATTTGAATCAGATGTGTTGGAAGAGGGTGACATCTCTTAGCTCTTTAGGACCAGGATTAGTGACCTCTGACCTACAGGGATACCACTAATATGAGACTGTAGTTATTCAATGTATAATGCTTTGGACTTGTTTCAAACCATTTTTTTTTTTTTTACAAGTACCTGCTATATTTTTGTCTTATTTAGATTGTCTATTTTCTACCCCCCCAAAAAAAAACAAACAAACAAACAAACAAACAAAAAAACAAATTTTCAACAGAGTTTCAAATTATTTTCCCAGTCAATATCCATTAAAACTGATCAAATTCTTTTACATAACAGAATCAGTCATAATCATGACTGATACATTAGAATCAGATTCATGATTTATTGTCCCTAAGGAGAAATTCATTTTCAAAACACCAACAAATGTGCCACATGAAGCAGGTTGTTCTGCAGGGTGGTTGTCTGAGCCAGAGGGGCAAAGGGTAATGTATGGGTGTAATGGGTGCTGGGGGTCACGGACTATGTACAGTGATGGAGGTATTAATGAGGACTGACAGACTTATGGTTAAAAGGCCAATTATTTTTTTTATTATTAAAGGTTAATATGGTGAAATAACAGACTGCACAGTAAAGGCGAATGGATTGAATTATACCATGGTACAGAAGAAGAAGAAAGGGGCGGTTTGATGGGACAGTGATCCAACTTTATAGATGATGTGGTTTCTCTGCTGGATGATGTCTGAGGTGCGCTGATTAAAGTTCAGTTTATTGTCCAGTGTGATCCCCAGGTGTTTGAAGTGGTCCATAATTTCTCCCGACTGATTGTGTTATAGATATGGGTGCATGAGGAGTGTTTTTTTTTTACGGTTGTCAAAAATGAGTTCTTTAGTTTTGGTGACATTTAAGAGATTATTGTCCTTGCACCACTGGGAGAAGTGAGTAACAGAGTGAGTCCTGGTCTGAGAGAAGAGCCAATATGGTGGTGTTATCAGAGTATTTAAAGTATTTAGTTATGGGGGGTGGGCTGAGACAGTCATTTGTGTCGAATGTATAGTGGTGCATCTGTGTTTGTGATGATAAAAGGGGATATAGTGGAGCCCATTTTACAGCCTGTCACTCAGAAAATTGTAAATGAATCAATTTATTAGCAAGATTTCAGGCCAACACTATGGTGATGACGTCACATTTACGTAGCCATGCCTCTTGTGTCTGGGAGTGAAGGTCTCGCATTTGTTGCCATGGACTGTTTTTCCACACAAGACCACTTGAGCCAAAAATCATTCAGAGCAGACACACAGCAAACGCACTCGAGCTGTATTGTGCATCATGCAGCTTCAGCACTTCAGAGCAGACACCTCCATTCAGTGTTGTTCTCTGTCACCTTGCACTGCATTGAATTTGTATTGTCTATTGTATTATATATTGTATAATCTGCAAGTTTGAAACTGGCAGAGGAATAAAAGAATGGTGATAAACAATTACTGGAAACTGGATATAAATTTAATATACTGAGGTTTTTGGACAAAAAAAATAATACACGTAGCACACATTAAACCTCACTTTGACATTATTTTCTGAATTTATTGCCACTCATTTTTTTCTTTTTCAGCTATTGTAATTATAGAAACAATTGTATATTTTTTTTTTCACCTGCACAGTTGATTGAGTTTTGTTTTTCTTGCTTACATTTGTGTTAAATCAAATACATATCACACTATGTGCTTTAAGTATAAACTGTATATGGACAAAAAAAAAACCAACACGTCACACCTACACCTTACAGAGTTCACATTGTTGTTGATTTTCTCTGAGTAAAAATATGATAAAAAAAAACAGTTGGTTTTTCAAGCATTTAAGGAAATGGTGTCAACAGAATTCCTCTTAAACATGAATGTATTGACTGACCATTTCAGAAACATAGGGGTAAAATATTTAAAATTACTTTTAAAAAATAAAGTACTTTATAATCAGTTAAACTGAAGACTTCCCAAGTATTTAAAGTGGCAACATAAATAAAAACCTAGAGATGAAAGGTTTATTGCATTGATTTTTATTGTATTATAAAATTAGATTTGACATTTTATAGCTGAAGTTCATTGTGATTTCACAGCATTCCCATAATGACTGTATAGCGTAAATGTGTCCCATGTGTTTCAGCACGATGCATTACAACCAACCACCACAGGGTCTATACCTGCTCACATTATGCCAGTTTTCTGTTAATTTGATTACTTTATAGAGAACAGCGAAGAAATAAACATTACACAGCACAAGCTCTGGTTTAAAAAAAAAAGAAAAAAAAGGTTTCATTCACAGCAGAGCAGAGGGAAACAAAATACATTTGATTAATCAAGGTTTTGCTTCCTGAAAATCGGGAAATGTAACTCAAAATCACACAATCGAGAATATACCTCATGGAAACTTTTTTGCTGTTGTTGCAAAAAACTGTTTTTAAATGTGTTTTTTTTTTCTGCTAATATAGTGTGAATGTGTTCCTTCCATCTCCTTGCATATTTTTAGTGAAGAGTATTTTTGAACAAGGCTCATGCAGCAGCCAGGGGTCTATCCCTATATTGTCCCTAAACCTTAACCTGACAGCTGTAATGGTATGACATGAAGCATCCCCAGGCCTTGACTTTTCATTTCCACTTGAAGTCAGATAAATATTTCCAGATATGAACAAGACAGTGTTTAGTGATTTTAAACATCTGAGCACCCCCTTGTGTGTGATCTAGAAATGGCAAATTGTCCAAAATTGAATCAGTTCTTCCCCTCTGTGACATTCATCGATATGGAAAACACAATATCTTTAAAGCCATCGTGCCAAAATGAAGGATATCCAGCATCAGTAGTGGAGTTCAGGAATATAATAAGTTTTGGCTTGAATTCATGTAGTCAAATTAATATAATGCATTTTAAGCCATAAGTTCTCAGGTCTAATTCAATCAGACTGGAGTGTTTTGTTTTTACATAATAGACTGCCGGTGATAGTGGATGCTCCAAAGTAAAGTGTACATGAACTCCCTTTTAAGCAGTGTTCATGTCAGCAGGTGGGAGGGGTAAAAAAAAGCCACAGTGTAATAAGTCAACAAGTAATTTTTATTTTATCGAGTTAATACGATTTTGGTTCTGTAGCAACCTACTGGATAACTCTAATGAAGTGCAATTGTACTCAAGCCGGTTACAGTTGAGAGCAATGACAGGCACACGTTTTGTGCAAATTTAACAGCATTGGAACGGCTCCTACATAAACACAGCAAAAATACATGCCAGAGGAAACAATACTAAAACAGTTTACATTGACAATAGTTAGGAAGACTTCCCTCAAAAAACGATGTCAATCCAAGCGAACACTTGAGATACACATTTCACCCACTGCTGGACGATGAGAGCACAACCGAGTAAACATTCAGCCTTACACACAGCAGGAAATGTGTGGCATTATCAACTTTATGGACCACCTCCTTCCAATCTGCCCTCCCAAATCACACTCTTCATCAGTAACAAGACATTGTGCATTAAACTAATTATATTAATATTGACATGACAAAATGAAAAACCCAGAAAAATCGGTGTGCTAGACAAGAAATAACCTACTCGCAGCCGTTCAAGTCACAACTCTAAATGCCTTGTCTTTCATGTGTCTGGCAGTTGACTAGCATTGCACAAGAAAAAAAAATATATATATATATGTAAGGGTTGATGCAACTCGAAATCATAACAAGCCGCGTTAGACGACAACCATCTGCCGTCACTTAAAAATCGGAGTTACCTTCCCAACGCTGCTCCGTAGCGATCACTGAAAACAGACACATCAGCTCAATCAAATATCTACACACTCAAAAGTGAAAGCGAAACAATGCAAATAATTTCATACACATACAGTGAGAGATGTCAAAGAAACTCCAGTATTATTTTCCAAACATGCAAAAACAACTGTATGACTGAAATCTAGGTAGGTGAGTTGGGAACGTTTGGTAACCAGTCTGTACTGTTATTACTTGAATGTTACAGGCAAAGGTTTGTGTATGTGAGCGTTATTTGCTCCTTCATCCTTCACAGTGAAATTCTATGAGTTGATAAACTATATCACTTTATGTCATAGCCCTGGGAAAACCTGCACTGGCCTGCGTTAGTTCTAAAATATTGAGTGGGTTTCAAGTTCTGACTTCATATCTAGTGGCTGCTAAAATTTACCCTGTGGATACTTTCTTCATTTTTAAACTAATAAATATTTAAAAAAAAAAAAAAAGGGGCTTTGCCAACTTAAACATAATCACTTCATATTAGAAGAGACTCTCTAAACTAAACTCATGCAGTCAGAATAAACTATCTTTTGATCTCTTTGTATCCTACAGAGGCTGTGAGTGTTAAAGGATAAAAGCCTTCTTAACCAGCTTGTTTTCACAACTCTCATTTAAATCTTAACATTATTTAGATAATGAATTGTTAAAACTGGTGCACACAGTACTATTTTACCATCTATAAACCGACAGATGGAGTCTCGTACAACAGGGTCTGGCAATGCCACTTGTGAAGGAAAGCAGATGCACCACTACATTCTAAGCTTTCCTTTATTATACAATCAAGGGCCACGTTGAATCTTTTACAACTGAGAATTTAACAGCATTAACAAAAACTACTTCAGTTGCTTTCAAATGGCAACTTTCAAAAAGTAAACTTACTGTAACATACATATTAAATAGTGTATAGTCCATGCAACTGCGCACGGCCGGTTTGCATCATTATGGTATGTCATTATTAGTGTATGGGAGACATCAGCCACCAGTGCATTTCCGAGTACGGTTCAGGGAGAAGAACTCCTCAACACCCCTCAGAAACCCCTCAGCCAGACTTGAAGAGCAAAATGGCCACTTGGCCCAAGTAAAAGTAAATGAAATGCTTCGTCTCGTGAGTCACGTAACTGCCGAAGTTCCTCCCAACGATGCAATGCCAGGTGGGGTTGTACTTCTTGTCAAACTCCTAAAAAAAGAGGTGAAGAGAAGTGGATTAGTAAACGGCAGTCAGTCCCTCACTTTGCAGGTCAAAGGCAGCTAGTACTTTCATTATCAACTTATCTGCCAAATTCTGCCTTGATTAATTATTTAAGAAGTACAATGGGAGGCCATGGTAAAACAATACCAGGGGACTAGTGTAAACTGCTTATTTCAATGCTCAAATGGCCTAAAATAGTGGGTTTATTATCATAATGCAGAGCAAACAGAGCAAATCCTGCATATTAGAAGTTCAAAGGAGTATATCTGGTACATTAGTGTTGAAGCAGTCAGCAATTGTTTCTAGTCAGGCCTTTCTTTTGCATATGACTCAGTGTTATTCTTACAAATAGTTGTCATTTTATGAGCTGTACCTTTAGCTTGAACTACTTCAAAGCTAGGAAATAAGTGAAAATACAGCAGCACTTCACAGATCTTTTTCCCAGCAGATATTTGGATTGAAACCACAGGTTCTACCGATAGTTTTGTTCCATGTATCGGCTTCAATTCAAGCAGATCAATTCAGTGAACCAATCTACAGCCTGAAACTGAGACATTGGAATGGGATGCACCCAGGTTTGATGAAAAAATTCACAACCTGTAGGTTTTCTGCTTAACCATGACAAAAATATGAAATAAAAAAAGAGCGGTGTGTAAGAGCAATTTTGCTCAACTAAATAAGCAGTTTACATTAATTTATTCAAGGCAGTTTGGAGAAAGCTTTGATCCAGTTTCATCCAATTAAGCATCCATCATAATCCTCAAATCTATATTTCTGGCTTTTATTCACACCCAAAATGAACGTCACTATTATACACAAACTCATTGCTCTTGTAACATGTTGCAGGTTTTAATATTTCACCACACATTGCTGATCTCTAAATTTGCATAATTAATTTATAAATTCCAAGTTGGACTGCAATAACACGCAGTAAAGTGACAAATCCATGCAAGATGTCAAGAGGTTTGTGGGACTCATGATGACCTCAGTGATTCTAAAAATTCTGGCTACAGGCCTGATCATCTCAACAGAGACCAAAAATAGATCAGAAAAATAGAAAGCCTCTGAATTTGCACATCATGATGTAAGCTTAAAGAGCTCCAGAGGGAAATGCCAACACGGATTCATCCACACACATTTAGTCTTACCTTCTTGATGTAAGCTGCAATGTCCTTCTCTATGTTGTACTTCTCCATGGCCTGAGTGGCACAGTCCACGGCGTCTTGCTGCATGTCCTCGGACATGTCTGCGTTTTTGATCACAGCTTTCCTGTCAGTCATGGTGGAGATGGTGTCGGATCCTGCTGAGGACGAGGGGAGAGCACGCTCACTTGGACGTACTGCACTGGAAATGAACACCCGCACGTGGTGATGGGAAGCTTTTAGGCCATGTACCAGATCATCGCGGTACGCAAACATCCATCATTACGCACACAATTGACTCGTTTGTCACCCTCCAGATATTTGCACTGATTCGCTACAATAACTCATGCTTGTGTTATTTATTTATTTTACATCCCCCCCGAGGACGAAAATTGACTTGAGCGTTGCATAGATTGGCTGCGAAACTTGATACAGGTGGAGTTAAATTACTTGGCAAAATCACTTTCCGATAAAAGCAGCCACTGCGTAATGGGCGCAAAAGTGTCAAAACGTATCTATTATTTAATCACGTGCTCTGGCTAAAGTAAACGATGACAATGACAATCGAAATTATTTCAACCGTGTACAGTAAAAGATCATAATGAGGGAGACTCGGATAAAAAAAAATAAAAAATATGTGAAGACATGCAAGTAAATGTACCAGTTCAGAAATGAGCAAACTCACCGCTCTTGGCCTATTTCAGCACGCTTCTTTAAGATATTAGATGTTTCACCCGGACACTGGGATGGTTTTGATGATGCTGCGGCTAATTGCTTTTAAAAGATTTACACAATAAGCATGTAGGTTGGTTCTCTGCTGCGCTCCGACAGGTCCCCGCCCTCTTGCTACATGCTGCGCCCTGCGATTGGCCGAGCCGCAGCCTCCCCGTGTGTTGCAAGCGTTTTTCTCCAGCTCCTGTCTGCCGGCATCTTATTTCATCCCACAATGCATCATTCACAGTATACACCACTGACTGTGGGATAAAGGAAACAAGACCTTGGCGGTGGGTAGGTATCAGTGTGTGTATCCGGGGTTTATAATCAGTCACAGCTGACACAAGACCTTTAAATACTCAACATATGCTGCATTTTATCATCTTATACTGATGTTTTTTATATAAAAACATTTCCTCTGAGGTATACATATGTGGCAGGAGCTTCAAATGTGTATGTAATTTACACTTAACATGGAATTACACAAAATGTGAATTCTTTCAAATAAAGACCATTTGAAAATGTTGTTTTCAAAAGTGTTTTATTGAAAATCCTGAGAGGAAAAAAAAAGATTAAGCAAAAAAAATAATACAAACTACTCCCAAATAATCCCCCCAACCACCCCAATTTTAATTCCTTCATACCAGGCATCTACGATTCCATCCTTTGATCCAACTTCCTGGTCCTCAGTTTCGTTTTCTTGTAAAATAAAGCCATTTAATCACTGAAAAACTTTAAGATAGGCAGGAGGGGGGGCTACTGAAAAAGTTGCTCTGGGAATCCAATAATTACTTCTGAGAAAAAAAAAAAAGAAAAAAAAAAATCAACTCATTTGAATCCTGGAAAACTGATCCCGTTCCGAGCATCCATCCTTGCCTATCCCTTTCCTAATCGATCCACTCATCCAGCTCCAAGGATTGGGATCCACTGAGCCACTCCTCCAATCAAAACCTTGAAATACCAGGAAGAAAATCAGAGGCAGACCGTTAGAATAAAATGTCAAGAATTTGGGCCTAATTTTCCATGTTGAGCACTCATGTCAGATCAAGAAATAAATGCCAGAGTACAAGAACTGTCACTCCCTGAAGTTATAAAACATTTTTACCAATGAGTACATTGAAGTTAAAAGTGGGCAGTTTTTGCAACAGGGTGATTCAGATATTTTACATATGACAGCAAAGATGTTACACTTACATCACAACACTTGTTCTAGGACTGCTTATTCTGTCACAGGCCAGAGTAGCATGTTAAAATGTATTATATAACAAGTACAGCACATATGGCTTCATTAAATATGACATGCATGATATGACAACCTATCAAAACGTTCAATTTATGGAATGAAGCGTACCATTGCCTCGACCTGATTCCTCCTCAATTAGATGTCCTATCCTGACCATACAAATGAAATGTGCTCCACAATGGTTTTATTCCAAATCACTTTAATCCTTCTCTTCAGATGTCTAAAGGAAGACACAAGGGTAAAATACAGTTAACCATTGAAACAGCCCACCCCAGATATCCAATGAGAGGCTTAATAATTATTTATAAAAAAAAAAAAAAAAAAAAAAAAAAGAGAAAATCCAAACTCAATTTTTAACACTTGCAAAAACATTGAGCAAATCTTATTACTACTCAACATTTTTGAAGTTCAACACAGCACAGTTTCTACTGTTCAAAAAAAAAAATATCGAGAAGACAGAAAAGAGGCGGGAAAGCAGTAGGGTGAAAAAAAGGACAAGTAGCTAGAGAGGGTTGAAGTAGGGGGGGACGTGAAAGAAGGGTACACCTACATACCAAGATCAGCCACAAGGACATCAGGACATGAAATGTGAAAATTAAAAATCAATAGCTGACATCTGGAGAACTAATAAAGAGGTAAAAACAGGAGGGTGTACATCAAAAGGAGAAAAACATTGGTGGTAGAAAGATTTAGGAACGGGAGCGAGAGCGGCTGTGACGAGGCGAGTAGCGGGGTGATCCTCTGCCACGGCCTCTGGAATTGCTGCGGCTGCGACTGGCGCTGCGACTGCGGCTCCTGCTCCGGCTGCCACGGCTGCGAGAACGTGATCTTCCGTAACTTGGGCTGCGGGGACCGTCTAATTTCACACGAATGTAAGCAGTCTCTCCCTGGCGGACACAAGAGAACTTGACATTGAAAAGGCAACATTCCCCACAACGCTACTTTTTATGGTGGAAAGTACCATCGATGGAAATGAGGGCCAAAGAATGCGACAAACACGCAGCACCTCTTCAAATACTCACCTCAACACAGCAAAGACACATTTTCCATGATAATTAATCAAATCAGTGCACATACCTCGTGTGAGCGGAATTTGGTGTTGTCCAGCTTTCGAACAGCATAGGTCATGTCTTCCTTTCGCACAAATTCTACAACTCCAGTTCCATCTCTGTAAACGTCGGCGTAGCAAACGTCTCCCGCTTCTCGCATGTGGTCCTTCAGATCCTGCCAGCTGCCACTCTGAGGGAGCCCTGAAAATTTAAATTATACCATATTACAATTATTTAACAAATAAGTACATGTACATCTTGTGTTTGAAGATTTCAGGAAATGCAAGCTTAAATCAGATCCATACTGATGCAGTTACAATTCAAGACAATTCTTGCAAATAAGACACTTGATAGTGTTCCACAACATGTGTATAATTATTTAATATGGGCTGTGAGTTTCACAAGTGTTCCTTATTAGAAGCACACTCCTCTCCCTTTTTTTTTAGTTTTTCATTTCAACCAGTTTAAACAAATAACTTGCAGTTCTTTCTTCTTACAGTTTTACAAAGTTAACACATCCATTTTAGAACATCAGTAGAAGAGGATTAAAGATTTCAGTATACATCAGTAATAACTACCAGATAAACATTTCCCTGCTTCTACTGGAAACCCTTTATCATGCATCCCTGAAGTTGTAACATGTATTGCATGGATAGTTTTCTCCTCAGTGTAATAACAAATATCCAAGTCTTCACAGAATGCCTAATTCTCTTATGAGAATTGTAGAAATCTTATTGTTTGGTCCCAATCTGAAAGTTTGGTGACCCACCGTTCTTGAGTTATAACCTGTAATGTGATTTTGACATTTATTTAATTGTGACTTTGACCTTTACTGAAATGGATCATTGCATCCGATGTTGATTATCTATATGCAATTTCATGATAATATCTCAAGTATTTGTTGAGTTATAGCATGATATGTCTTTGCGGGGACACACAGTGATTACAATAATCTCCCCCAACCAATGTTGGGTGAGATTAATGATTGTAGTGACCGTGGTTACATTTTACCCACATGAATGTAGTGAGTGACTAAAGTCATCCATGCACATATTCTTAACCTGCAAAAGTTTACAGCCTTAGTTTATTGTATTGAGCAATACTTTTACAGTAACTTTTCAAGGTACATAGTCTTCTATTCTATTTTATCATCTGGTTGTTAACCTGCCTGTTTTTTTATGTTCCATGCAAAGCTGTTCAATACTCAATAAACTAATAAAATTAGTATCAATCTCCATGTCCTGTGCATTATTAGCAGCGGTTAATCTATAGCATACCCATTAATTGCATTTGCAAAAGTATGGTCTATGATTACAACTTTAAGAGATAAAGTGATGGCTCGATAAGCGTGTTTACCTGACACGACGACCCTGTACTCGGATCGCCTGGATGGGGGTCCATATCTGCCTCTGACAGCTCCTCCACTCATCCCTCCAAATCCGCCTCTTGAGCCTCTGCCACTCCGTGGAAACTCCACACGCAGTCTGTAGCCGTCATAGTCGTAGCCATCGCGTCCATAGACGGCATCATCTGCATCTCTACAGATATATTATTGTTGAACATTAACAAGAGTGACCTACTAGGTGTAACAAACATGTACAGATAAACAATGTTATGGCCGCCATGTTGGTCACTCATTAGCGTCATCTGGTTTACGATCGCTAATCGGCCTAACTTGTTCACACAACTGCAAACACTAGTATTTGTGTCTGCTACAAGTGTAAGATAAAACCTAGCTCCGGGGACAGTGTTTCAGGACATAGTCAAACAAAAGGGCGCGCCGACTTGTCTCCAAGCCAGAGAAATTCAGGATTAGATCCCACATGAATACAGGCACATAACTGCAAGTGTACAACGTGCAAACAATGCGTCCGTAAATGAAGTCAAACATGCATTTCCAGCTGCGGATTATTAACGTTCAAGTGCACATTCAAACACGAAACTATGCACGTTTCATACACAATTGAAAATGCCCAGCTGAGAGATACACTAATGCATGTGTTGGGTTAGCAACACAATGGCCCAACGTGTTAAGCGTTCACTACACACAGCTCCTCACCTGGGATCTTCAAATTCAATGAAAGCGAACGGCGGCCCCCCTCTGCGGTTTTTCAGGTCGATGTCTCTAATTGTTCCATACTTGTAAAACACATCTTCCACGTCTTTAGTACGAATATCAGGAGGGAGATTTCCCACATAAATTCGGCAGTCGTTGTTCCCAGCAGGGCCTCGCACAACACCCGACATTGTAGCTAACGTTTAGCTAGCTCGCTGCAAAAGCTAACGATCCGTTTGCAAAACCCAAAACGGTTGGCACACTCGACAGGGTTGCAAGTCGTGGGTTGGCGAGGAGACACAACCAAGTGGGCGCCGTTGTACGATATAATACGCGGGGTACTTAATTTGGACACAATAGTCCTTACGCGTCGCTAACTAGCCGTGTTTTCTTCAGTAACCGCGCTCTTTACAAGACATTCAGCACACCGGAAATGCTGGAGCCAAAAGTGACGCATCCGCCGAACGAAATAGTCCGCCCTGTCACCAGGTGCAGTGATAACAGACGCTCTGATAGTAACAGTAATAGGCGCGTCAGTTGAAATAAGGAGAAACTGATTATTTTATTTAGTAATTTATTTTTAAGAAACAAGTCAAATGAGCCACATTTGTAGGCGTATGTTCTACTGATTTGTTTACAAGTTGTTTACGACAGCTATGAACGGCATATAACACACCAGGTTTCTTTCTACATACACTTTTTATTCTAAAAATATGTATAATTATTACTAGACTAAATTCCTTTATTTTAACTTAGCCCTGACCCTATGTCATAACACTAATGCCAAAAAATGTTAACACTATATAATACTCCAAATACTCCATAGCTTATGCAATAATATGTTTAACATTCATCTTACATTTGACAACTGCAATATACCACCAACATTTTGTTACTACTTAACATGTTTAAAATGCGCATATTTCTATTAATAAAACAGTGCTTCTAAGTAGTCGTATACTAATCCCTGGTTTATAGTTTTCACACCTCAATTGTAGCATTCATAATGTATTTATATTTCTCTGTGTAATTATTATTCATTATTTTTGCACAACACTGCAAATAATTTCCATTTATGATGAAGATGTTTCTTTGGTTTAACTTTTTTTTTTTTACTTACTTTAAGAGAGCCCTATGTCAGAATACCTATGTGCCTGGAATGTTTGATGTTTGTTTTAGCACAAATGGAGAATATAAACTTTAAATCTTAAACCACAGTAGTTTCATGTAGTGGACTATAAGCTACTTTTAGTATACAATAATGTGGAGTATAATACTGCTGGTTGTATATGAATCAAGCAGAAAGACAGTCACTTGACATGATTTCATTGGAACATACATTTTTATTATCTGCAGCTTTACATATCAACTGTCAGCATTAATCTATTGCACAGATATTACTATTCAGAATTCCATCACACATTACCATCACTAGCCTAAAGCTAAAATTGGTGCAATATATAAGTGGTGCATTAAATAAGATAAACACAATTTATCCACAAGCTTAGACATACAGAGAATGTTTGTACAACCAGAAGACAATTCAGTTTAATAGCTGAGAAATGTGTTACTTATATTATCAGTACAGTGCACTTAACTCTGCTGTAAAAGAAACATATTTTAATCTGCAATCAAGTTTATTTTTATACAGCAATATTTTATATTCAATATTTGAAAGCTCACTTGTCAGAGTCAAGAGAATACATTCATAACAAAAGTGAAGCAATAACTTTCATTCAGTAGTCTACATGCATATTTAGAAATACCCAAGGCCATGTTCTGATTGTCCATTTGTCAAGGCAAGATAAAGAAACTGTTAGTTGTTTTCATGTCACAATGATTGTGAAAACCTCAAATGTCATAAGTTACATGTCCTCTGTAATGTTATGGTAGTGGAAAAACAAAGCTCAGACAAATGTGGCTTTTCAATTACATTCAGTATGCATGGTAGGAACCATAGATGCGTTGTCCAGACTCAGCATAGTTATCATTGCTAGTGTACTTCCCCTGACATGCCAGACTGTTCACCTGTAGACAGAGAAGAGAGTAAAGAAGCAAGAAAACACATGAAACACAACCAGTGTTTGTTTATGCAAAATATGATATGATATGATATGATATATGATATATGATATATGATATATGATATATGATATATGATATATGATATATGATATGATATGATATGATATGATATTATATTATATGATATTATATTATATGATATGATATTATATTATATGATATTATATTATATTATATTATATTATATTATATTATATTATATTATATTATATTATATTATATTATATTATATTATATTATATTATATTATATTATATTATATTATATTATATTATATTATATTATATTATATTATATTATATTATGAATCATCAAGAAAGGGAGCTGGACGTGCCTCTGCTCGCTTAATGAACTGCTCAGTGGCAGCTTTCTCATTCTCTTTATGTCCTCGCCAGGCCCTGAGTGCTGAAGCCTGCAGGGCTCGGCCAAAGGAGAAGGTTAGGATCCAAGGTTTAGCCAGAGGGCAGTTGTTGATGGCATTAAGGTGGACAGAAGCCTCCTCTTCACTTTGACCGCCTGAGAGAAATGCCACTCCTGTTGGGAACAGAAAACACAACTTCATTATCATTTCTTTATTTGCATTTCATTTTTTTTTTTCTATAAAAGTCTCACATAGCTCTATGGCTCACCTGTGACTGCAGGGGGAACAGTGCGGCGTAAGGCAGTTATAGTTGCCATAGAAACCTCTTCTGGGCTATATTTAGTGGGACAACTGTGTCCAGGGGTGACCATGTTGGGTTTAAGCAGTGTGCCTTCCAGGTACACATGGTGGTCGGACATGGCTTTGTACACTGCACTCAGAACCTACCATTCACAAAAAGATAATAGTGTTACCTCAAAATACTTTATTATTATTATTATTATTATTATTATTATTATTATTATTATTATTATTATTATTATTATTATTATTATTATTATTATTATTATTATTATTATTATTATTATTATTATTTACACAGCATAAATACAACAAGTTGGACCATGTATACATAGAGACAAACCAACCTTCTCAGTGACATACTGGCAGCGTTTCAGATCATGATCGCCATCAGGCAAAATCTCCGGCTCTATGACAGGCACAATTCCATGCTGTACAGGAAGGAGAAAAAAAAAATCAACTGATACATCACACTGAGTAGACATGAAGGCATGTTACTAGATTATATTAAATGTTAGGTGGTGCTGTGCAGATGTCAGCCTGTTGTAACACCTGCTCTGTATTGTCAGATTCTGATTATTGTTTATAAAATTTGCTTTAATGGGATTTCTAAGTATTTTATCTGATCTTATATTTTGTCTTGGGCTGACCTGCTGACAGATGCTGGAGTAGCGTGCAAGGACATTTGCGTTTTCTATGATAGCCAGTTTGGATGGATTGACATCACTGATCTTGAGCACACAGCGCCACTTTGCAAAGGTGGCTCCATCCTTTTTATACTGTGCACAACGATCTGACAAACCATCCAGACCTATGAATGACATTGAGAGAAGATAAATTAAAAAAAAAGAATCTTGTCATTTAGTCATATGTGTTGATATGCATAGGAGCAGTTCTTTTACTCAAATTTGTCCCACCTTGTGTAGTGGTTTCTCCACTGGTTCCTGCCAGAGGGACAACACCCTTATCAACCTAAGTAGATAAGTTGGTAAGTTTGTTAAATAAAGAAATCCATTGCAAGAGATGCAAGAAATAGAATATAAACACTTGCCCAACCTTGACACCAATCATGATGCCTCTGTCTTTGATCATTTTGACAAAAGGTACACCACTGTCACCGTGCTGATACAGTGTCTCATGAAAAAAGATGACTCCTCCAATGCAGCCGTTGATACGATCATCTGCACTGAAGAGAATCTGCCTGTACTTTCTGCGGTTCTCTTCAGTGTTCTCCACACCCACCTGGGCCAGCCGCTTGGCCATACTGCCTGTATTTAACATAAGATGTACATACATGTAGTTACTGTCCACGTAGTCAACTCTAGACTCTTTTATTTAATTGGAAATGATAGCAAAAAAAAAACAAAAAAAAAACCAACACTTTTTTTTACAGACCTACAGACTCATCTGCAGCCAGAATGCCTTTCCCTGGAGAAACTATGCGTAAAGCAGTCTCATGTAGCTCCCTCTTCTGTGCCTCGGAGAGGGTAGGGAAGTGGTGCGTCATCCTGAGACCTTCTGGAGCCCTTAGTAGAAGATCCAACTTTATAATTGCATTGTTTTTTCAGTTACAACTCCAAACCCAGAAATTGAGAAATTTTCAAGATTTAAAGTTCTTTAGCTTTGTCTTTTGAAACTGCACATAAATAATTGGCTCCTTGTTTAATTTGCATTTGTTCTCAACACTAACTAATTACATTTGACAGATGTTACATTATATAGAGATAATAGAGTGGAGTTACTTTTAGCAGTGAAAGAACACTTAAATCACTGACGTTACCATGTATTATTGAGGATTGAAGCACACAAACAGCAAAAAGCATTAAAGTTCTTACCTGACAGAAAAGGAAATCAAATGTGTCTTGTCCAATAATGTGATGAGTACTGATAGAAACTCTCTGTCAGCTCTAATTTCTATTGAGCTCAAGTATGTCATTCCTCATGAGCCCACACCTCTAGGCGGGACTTGAACGCCCACTTTTGCCCCATATATATATAGTATATCTAAATGTTTCTGATTAATCATTTTTCTATTTAAATACAGAAATATTTGTTGATGTGCAACTACTTGTTTTCTGTACTGAAGTGACAGAATTTTTTTTTTAATTTTGATTTGTTTTACTTTAAATCAGTGGCAGAGAAATTAATCATCAACACATTTTTAACTTGGAGCTTTATGCATTTGGAAATGACTGGAGGGTTCTGTCTTAAGCTATTATGTCACTTTTAAATATTATACTCACTTCATTTTGAATTTTTCTTTTAATGTTATGACAAAAAAACAAACAAACACCCCTCTATTTTCCTACTTATTTTGAATCACTAAATGATGCATTCTGTCATAACATCTATACCTCTAGAGCAACCTAATTTAAGCAATGAACCATAACCCATGGCATACTATTTTTAATTCAATTAGTAAAATGTGCCTTGAGGGAACTTTTTACTCTCTTGATAATTTGGTCTGCACCCTTGAATTCACAAGAGTGTTTTAGTCTCAGAGCAATTCATGCACTTCATGTCTTCTCTGGTGAGCTTTAATCTGTAAAGATTATGAGGGAACATGCTAGAAATAGAAATCATTTCCAGGTTCCAGTCAATGTAAATTAATATGGCATTATGTCCCAAATTAGAACCGAATGAGGTCAGATACATCAATTATTTTGAACAGGAAAAGTTTTTACTCCTTTTATGAATCACAAACCTATCACATATAGACTTGTTTGTAATTATATAATACTTCTGTTTAAGGATAATATAAAGTAATTACATGACACCTGTGATCCTGAATATGAACATTTCTGATTTGATTTATTAATGATTAGGACTAAACTAAGGAGATGGTCCTGGAGCTCATATCAGTGGGGGATGACACTCTTGTTGTCATACATGATACACTAATCAGTCAGGTTTGCACATGGGCAAATATAGTGGTCATTGCACATCTCTTGGAGTAACACCTTCAACTGAAAGACTAATCTTGAACGTCAATGTTCACACCTACATCATAGGCCAACAGGTTTTATTTTACCAGGCTGTTCTAGAGAGTTTAATCAGATATGAAATTCAATTAAATTAAATTAATTTTTATTTATAAAGCCCCAAATCACAACAAAGATATCTCACAGGGATTTACAGAAACACAATCAACTATATGCTAGCATGGTTTGGAAATGTGATGGTATGATACAATTAAAAATCAAACCTTCTTACTTGGTATGAAGGCGATGGAGATAAATTAATATCCATCCTTACAGTTGATGTATGAGCAGCCTCACACAATATTTACAGATCCATCACAGATAATATGAGCTGTTACTGTCTGGCAGAAAATACAGAAGAGGCTCCCACTGTAAACTAAAAAAGCTCATTTGTACCTACTTCTAGTAAACTTAAAGGAGTGTTGCTTAATTAAGGTGATCAGGTCTCTGCAAATAACCTCTTGTGGTGCTTTTACTGCATCATTGGGTGTGTAATATGTACTGTGTTCTTACTATATGAGGTGTGTAACATGTGTTATGTATTTCTATTAAATGTGTAGCATTTGTATTTTTCATCCTTCCATGGGGGTGTGCAATATTTATGTTATATTTGGTCTAGCTGGTAGATTTTTGTCCATTTTGCTACGTTTTTTTTTTCCCATACAGATATATTTTTATATAATTTTTTGTTGCTGTGTTACTCTATTCAGTGCTGCTGTAAACTTGGAATTTCCCCTAGTGCACAGGTGTCAAACTCCAGTCCTCGAGGGCCGGTGTCCTACATGTTTTAGATGTTTCCCTCTGTCATGTGATTCAGTTTAACCCTTTAACTCCTGAGAAGTAACAAAAAAAATTGGTAGCATGAGCAAAGTAAGACACAAATGGCAGAAAATCAAAGAAAAATAGTAAAGTAAAAAATAAACAAAATGTAGAAAAATAAACAAAATGAGCAACAAAAACTAATAAATATTTACAAAATGCCAAATAATGTGGAAAATTAAAAAAAAAAAAAAAAAAAAAAAAAAACAATTACGAACGAAGAGTACTATTGAAATTTGGTCCCAGCAATTTTAAATTTGCCTTTAAAAAAATGTTTAAATAAAAAAAAAAAAAAAAAAAAAAATCTTGCTTTTTGGCACCCTTTCCATGCACAAAACTAAAAGGAAAACGGTTGAATTTTTCTGAATATTTAAACTAAATCATCCATTCAGAATGCATCAGCGCTGACATTTAAAGAGTTAATAATCAGCTCCTCATCAGACTGATAATGATGCAATGGCCTCCAGGTGTAATGGAAGAGGGAAACATCGAAAACATGCAGGACACCGGCCCTCGAGGACCGCAGTTTGACACCCCTGCCCTAGTGGGACTAATAAAGGAATATCTTATCTTATTTTAATTAACTGTGGAATGTTGCACTTGTGTTGTAGACAATTTTTATTCTAATTGGATAATAAGCTCCATTATATTACATTGTTTTGTGGTGTAAACGGCATGTTTTGTGTTGTCTGCTCACTTATGTAATGCTTCTGTTTGGTTAGACTCAGCAGGAGAGCTCTCTGGCATTTCAAGGGACTCCTCTCTTCTCCATTGTGGGTCAGTGTGTCTCTGAAACTAGATATGGGTCACTGGACTGGCTGCCACTATACAGCCACAACACAGACGTGGTGGACCTGTCTAAGACAAGGGCCTGAGAGGGAATTCAATGTCAGGAGGAAGAGGAGGGAGAGGAAGAGGAGGAGGAGGAGTTGGTGCACTCCCATTCAGGAGATATAGTTTTAAATAGATAGATGACTTCAATAAGTGCAGCAATTATACATGGCTGCCCTCCACTGGGGCCTGCGTTTTTTTTTTTCCTCTGTTACCTAATTAAAAACATTTAATAATGATACTTTATCTGGTCCTCAATTTTCTGTCCTATTAAAGTTGTCCTCATTTGGCTTGTGAGTGATTCTTTAAATAGGTCAACCCAAAGCTGAAAGTTGGACAAAGCATAGTCTGGTACCACATTTATAAGATAACAAATTTTAAATAAGCTCCTCAGTAGGTGTTCCACCATGTAACCAGTAATTACATATAAGAGAAATTTGTAAACTTTACCCCCACCCTAAAAAAAAAAAAAAAAAAAATGGCATCAGTGATTTAGACTGAGGAATAATTTAAAGTTTGATTGTAATTGATTTAGACGTCTGTAAGTTACACTGACAATGTTATGTTTCAACAGGATGATGATACTTGTTCTTTTAACTGCAATGTAAAAAGAGTTACTTTTACAAAAACACTTGAAAATGCACATTTGTTTACATGTCAAATGGAATCCAATTTAATGTAATGGTTTATATATGTAAGTGCACAGTGAAAATGACAATACAAATCCTTGAATCCATTTATACTTAGATAATTTAGGTGGAAGTTTTGATGATCATGAATGGAGTCCTGAAAGTGAAAATTAGTGCACATAGTGATTATGATTTATTATTTAATGTTTACAATCCAAGATAAAGGAACAGTTTCCCTGCTGGAGATACACAAACACACTGGCAAAAACATTTACGACCTGTATTTCACAGGAAAAATCAATTAGTTTGATGATTTCTGTTGTGATTTATAGGTTTTAGCTGCAGTGAGTATTTTAATCATTCAACTGATGCAGTGAGTAGGTCTTCATTTTAAATGGAAAAAGATCATGTGGTTTGATGAGTCCAGATTGACCCTGTTCTGACCCTTGTGATATTTTATTTGTATGGTATAGACAATACTGTAGCAAATTTGTTCAAAAACTAATATGTATATGTACTGATGAGGTGTATATACCAGTGTTACTCAAATAGTTAAAGAAAAAAAACCCAGACAGATTAAATTCAAAACAGTGGAAAATATTTCCTTTATCAAATCAGATTAATTTCAAAATTTAAGGCTGAACATTCTCATGTGGTATTTAATTTATTTTTTTTCAAATTATATCTACATTAATTTCTACTTATAATAAACATTTAATACAAAATTGTTAAAATAACAGCTGGTGGAAGAACCATAGTGGCCTAAAAAAAAAAAAATATCCATGCAGCTTTGTCAAACAAGAGGTATCATGTCATAGGAAAAATGCTACTTTTTAGTAATTTTACTCAATTCCAGTCATGTCCTTTCTTATGCTTCACAAGTCTGTTCTGTAGCTTGGCTCAGATCCACGTTGGCCAAAGCGGGAGATAATTCAGAAGAAGCTGTCAGAGGCTGAAGGATTTTCTCACAGTCAAAATGATCAAACTTGTCCACTGAAAGACCTCTCCTGGCTTTGGTCGACCAATCAGGATGGGTCCTGAGTTCAAGGATGACTTGAACAGGTACCTTCTGGAGGATCTGAGGATCAAATAAAGTACCGCGGAAGAACGCCTGCATTTTGAAACACTCCAGATTACGAAGGCGGTTCACCGGGTTCTTGCACAAAAGCTGCATTGATAAAGAAACAGACAAGAATAGTAATTAGCATTTTAATTAATAAGTCATTTAATTAAGAAAGATCACATCGGTATAATTAATGTGATAGATAGAATTAGAAAAAAAATGACTACAGACCTCAGTGAGCAGTAAGGTCAATGCGGTGCTGCAGGTCTGGGGTGGGACGTAAGAAAATTCTCTGACCTTGTTAAACATAGTGTTGTGGTCGGTCTCTGCAGGCACTGGAAACTAAACACAAAAACACATGCTTATCAAAGCCATGAACATATGCAAAGTGTAAAAAAAAAAAAAAAAAAAAAGGAGATTAATATTCAGATACTCTCACCTTTCCGGTTACCAGTGAAAACAACATGATCCCAAGTGACCACCAGTCAGCTGCGTGGTTGTATGGACCCCCGCTTAAAACTTCAGGTGCTGCCAAACAAACAGACAGAACAGGAAAAGATAATAACAAAAAGATGAGCAAAATAGAGTGTTGACTCAACAGCACTAACCCACACTTAGAACTATGAAAAGCACCAAAGAATCAGTGCCATGTGTCCACAAAAATAACAATAATAATAATAGATTAGATTTATATAGTAAGATTCTATGTACACATATTCAAAGCGCACAGTAGATCCATTATTCATTCACTTTCACATTCTCCCTCTAGTGGTGGTAAACTACATATGTAGCCACAGTTTCCCTGGGGCAGACTGACAAAAGCGGGGCTGCTATTTTGTGCCTACGGACCCTCTGACCACCACCAAACATTCATACAAGGCAAGGAGGGTGAAGTGTCTTGCCCAAGGAAACAATAGCACATGACTCAGAGTGGGATTCGAACCGCCAAGCCTTCAATTATTGGATGATCCGCTCTAAATGGTAAATTAATTGTACTGATATAGTGCATTTTATTCACCAGTTGGTGCCCAAAGCGCTTTACAATAACTCCCATTCACCCATTCACACACCAGTAAACGGCTGCTGCCAATACACTGGTGCTGCCTGAACCTACTGGGAGCATTATAGGGTTCAGTGCCTTGCCCAAGGACACTTTGACATGTGGACAGCCAGAGCCAGGACATGAATCGCTGACCCTTCGGTGACCCACTCTACCAACTGAGCCACAGCTGCTTCAACAGACTGTGTCACTCACTGAATAAAGTATAAAACTCATGTTTTACAGACATTTGTACGATAGAATCATCTAGTTTCTTCCTTCACACTAAACTCATTGTCGGTAATTCTAATATTTTCACTAGTACTTGTCGTTTTCTGCTTATCTGGTTTGTGGGGGCATGTACAATAACCACTGCTATCTTAGCATCAAACTATTCTTTTTATTAGTTGGTATTTCCAGTGGAGAAAACGACAACAACAGCTTCTTACTTTTATCAGTTTGTTACTTTCTTTGATTCCAAAAGTAGATTCTTAGCCTGTTCTCATCACTTTCAGAAGCTTTGGTAGAAAGCCCTTGAGCATTAGGCTTCCTCACCATGGGACATCTCAGCAGCAGAGAGACTCACTACTCCCTCTAGTGGTAGAATAAACCCCTAGCCCTGTCAGTGCGTACATATTCAATACATAGCTCTACAATCCAACACAATGGAGCTTTGACAAAAAAAAAAAAAAAGTATTACACCACCCCATGTTTTCTCCTGTTTCTTGTTCATTTTCATGCCCAGTACCCATAAGAGTTTAATTTCCGAGCTGATATAGATCGATTTTCTATGTTTTCTTGATAAAAATCAAAATCACTTGAAGAAAAAAAACAGTGCTTTTATTAATTTCGTGTTCTTTTTCTGTCTGTTTTAGCCACATAATACACAAAGGAGTTCATACTTGATTGCATAACACTTGTTTCTGATAACTTTTTGATGGTGTAATAATTTTTTTCTGCAACAGTATATTCAGATCAAGCTACTTATTCTAAAACCAACAAGGATTTTAAGTCATATTTTCACATTTTAAAGTAAAATTACTACAAATAGCCTCTTTGAAACAGAAACATGCAGAGAGAATGCAAAGCAGTAAAATACACTTATATAATAATCCTAAGTACATCACAGGTGCAGAAAATTCAGAACTGGGTCAATTCATTCCAGTGGGAACAGAAGACAGGTGTGGCCCCAGTGTGATGCTGCTGCAAATGGACTTAACGTTTGTGCAATTGTTGTCACAAACATACTGTAAAATATAATGTACAGTCGCTCAAATGTTTCTCTGATGAATTGTACACAACTAGAAACTAATGAAGAAGTCATAGGTGTGAGTCTGTGAAATGAACAGAGGTGGTTAAAGTACTCTCATTCTGTACTGAAGTAGAAGTACAGCTACTTGTGTGAAAAATACTCAATATACTTTTTTTTTTATTACTGTAGTGAGTTTTTATTTTTATCAATTACTAGAAATTTCAGGCAACTCCATTGGAACACCATTGAAAAACAATGACTTAGGATATTTTAAGTAAATAGTAAAGTTATGGGTAACAAAATACATGTGATTATCATGTTTGTATAAAATATTGTGGCAGTTATTCCTGATTCCTTAAGTTTTAGATTAGAAATTTAGGGATGAAAACACAATTACCACATGAATCATCATTTACTATTATGCAGAGGCGGCCAAACTACTGCCATTCTGTACTTAAGTCAAAGTAGAGCTACTTGTATGGAAAAATACTCTGGTAAAAGTACTGATTCAACTCCTTTACTGAAGTAAAAGTTAAAATGTACAACTTCTCAATTGTAACAAAGCAAAAAGTAAAGTGTAATTTTTTTGCTATGGATGAAATAATACTTATTTACGCAGGAAAAAACAGAAAAATGTAAAAAAAAAAATTTTTTAATCTAAATGGTGGGATATAAAATAAAAATTATGATACAGTCAGTCACAATTTGTGATTTACGACTTATTTTTCATTTGTCTAGTTTGAAAAAGTAATGAGTCTATTCTGAGAATGTAAAGAGTATAAAGTACAGATATTTAGATAAAAACGTAGGGAGTAAAAGCAAAAAGTTTCCAGAAAAATAAATACTCAAGTAAAGTACAGATACCCAAAAAAATTTACTTAAGTACAGTAAAGGGTCACATCATTTCTATTTTACTAGTGGGGACATTTATTTATATTTAACCCCCATGGGTACCTGAATTTTGGTCCCCATAGTGTCAGAGGTGTAACTGTGTAAACATATCAATGTCCCCATAAAGATAGGAATACACACACGTTTCAAAAATTTGTTTCTAATGTTTCGTTATGTACTGCATCACTGAACCTTTTAATTCCTGAGACAAGCAGTTCCAGTCAAAATTAATGAAAACAAAATGGACAATAACAGCTAAAAATATCAAATAAACCAAGAAAATAATAAGTAACACGAACAAAATAAGATACAAGTGGCACAGAAGTGAAGAAAAATAATAAAATACAATATTAAAAGTAGAAATATAAAACAAAATAAGGAACAAAGTTAACAAAAACTAATAAATATTGACAAAATAATGACTTAACTTAGTTAAAATAAACTAAAATGAAGTATAAATAATATTGTAATTTGGTTCCAGTAGTTTTAGTTTTGTCTTTTTTTCTAAATCTGTTCTTTTTTGAGACTTAATTATTTCCATTTATCAGATCCATGAACAAAACTCAGTAACCCCCCCCCCAAAAAAAAACAGTAATTTTTTTCTGAATATTGAAACTAAACCATCCTTTCAGAACACATCATGGGTTAAAGGGTTTGTTTATAAAGGAAAAAAAAAAATCTGTATTTGTTGGAAACGCATGATTTTCGGTCAGAGGTTTCATGCTGCTGGTGCTTTGTGCTTCCTCAAGCAGAAAAGCAACAACTCAGCTTTATTTGATGGTTTGTGAATAAAGCAACACAATTAATTGAACCATAACATCAGCCTGTTTAGGGACATTATCACAGTATAAAGGTCAAGTGTGTTTAGAGTTGTATTTTAGATTCAGTGACATTGAGCAGAAAGTAATAGTCCAAAAATACAAAACAAATAAGTACCTTAAATAATAATAATAATAATAATAATAATAATAATGATAATAATAATAATAATGATAATAATAATGATAATGATAATGATAATAATAATAATAATAATAATAATAATGATAATAATAATAATAATAATAATAATGATAATGATAATGATAATGATAATGATAATGATAATGATAATGATAATGATAATGATAATGATAATAATAATGATAATGATAATGATAATGATAATGATAATGATAATAATGATAATGATAATGATAATAATAATGATAATGATAATGATAATGATAATGATAATGATGATAATAATAATAATAATAATAATAATAATAATAATAATAATAATAATAATAATAATAATAATAATAATAATAATAATAATAATAATAATAATGATCTGCATCTTTCCTCTGACACTAACCAAATCGATTCAAATTGATATTCTAAGTTACAATAGTGCAGTATTTTATTTTTTTTTACATTGTGCACCCCTTCCTGTGTGCTTTCATCTTCCTCTTCATCATATTCCAGAGGTTTTCAGTTTGAAAAATAACCATGGTCTAATATAACGGGAGCGTTTTTTAATAGAATATGAAACTAAATTCTCACCCATGTACTGGATTGTCCCACATATTGTAAACGCTTTTCCTCCTCGTTTCAGGCGGCGTGAGAGTCCAAAGTCAGACAAGCGAAGATGACCTGAATAACGACACAATTCCATTAAAATACACGCAAAATGATTGGGAATTTAGTTACTGTGCCGTTAAGATACAGTAGTTGTTTTTCTTTAATTGAAAAGTATTACCCTGGTCACTCAGAAGGATGTTCTCCATCTGGAAAAGCAGGAAAATTTATATTGTAAAATGTCAGAAATACACATGTATAAATTATAGAAGCCAAAGCATGAATAATAAATGTTTAAAAAAAAAAAAAATGTACCTTTACATCTCTGTGCATAATCCCCAAGTCATGAAGAAACCCTGAAAATAATAAATATTACATTAATGCAATATGAAGAGAAAAAGTGGGACAATTTTTCTGCAGCTAAAACAATAAACAATAAACAAATAATAGACATGTGTTTAAACCATAAAGACCCAAAGATCCACTGGTGATTAAAACCACCTACTGATGGAAATTAAATGGAAATCATGTAAATAACTGCTATAAAATATAGTTTATCATCTTTTCATGGTCATCAGATATGACCAGAGGTGGAAAGTAACTAAGTAAAAGTACTTCATTTTAGGTATCTGTACTTTACTTGTATTTATTTTTCTGGCAACTTTTGACTTTTACTCTCTACATTTTTGTATAAATATCTGTACTTTATACTCTTTACATTCTCAGAATAGACTCATTACTTCTACAACCTAAACAATTGTGACAGTATGAAAAAAAAAACAGTCGCTTCAGAGAGAAAATCAGTGGAGAAAAGAAACTGTGATTTTATATATTATAAATATGACTATTAACTCAGAATTTTGACTTTCTCTTAAAATTCTGTATTTTTATCTCATATTCATTCATACACCAGCGTGAGTGACACTGGAGGCCAGGAGGGTGAAGTGTCTTGCCCAAGGACACAATAGACCACAGGTGTCCTGTATGTTTTAGATATTTCCCTCTTCCATGTGATTCAGTTTAACCCTTTAACTCCTGAGAACTAACAAAATAATTGGTAACATGAGCAAAGTAAGACACAAATGGTAGAAAATCAAAGAACAATACTAACATAAAAAAAACCTAAATGTAGAAAAATAAACAAAATGAGCAACAAAAACGAATAAATATTTACGAAATCACAAATAATGTGGAAAATTTTGACAAAAAAAAAAATTACGAAAGAAGAAAACTAGTATTGAAATTTGGTCCCAGCAATTTTAATTTTGCCTTTCAAAAATGTTTAAATAAAATAAAATAAAAATAAAAAATCTTGCTTTTTGGCACCCTTTCCATGCACAAAACTAAAAGGAAAATAGTTGAATTTTTCTAAATATTTAAACTAAACCATTCATTCAGAATCAGCGCTGACATTTAAAGAGTTAATAATCAGCTCCTCATCAGACTGATAATGATGCAATGGCCTCCAGGTGTAATGGAAGAGGGAAACATCTAAAACATGCAGGACACCGGCCCTCGAGGACCGCAGTTTGACACCCCTGCAATAGATTGACTAGGACAGAGCAGGGAATTGAACCACCAACCCTTTGGTTAATGGATGACCTACTCTACCAACTGAGCCATGGCCCTAAAGATATTCCAGGCGACCTCACATAAGGTTCTGACTCCAAGGTAGAAAGAATAAAAAAAGTAAAAAATAAAAACTGGGTTAAGGTGAATGTGAGGACCACCTACCCAGTGCACTTCCCATCTCTGCAGCAAACAGGCGGACCTCCTCCTCCTTAAACTGGCCTTTTAGTAACCAGCAGGTGTACAAATCACCAACACCGCAGTAGTCACACACTACAGAGGAAAAGACACAGATGTTTCAAACCTTTGAGAAAGTAACACGACAGTTACTGAAGGTCAGCATGGTCTGAAATAAAACATCAAAACAAGACAAGAGGAGAAAAGAAGGGAACGTTCGTCACACTGTCGCTTGACGAGAAAGGGAGGAAATATGTTTGAGTCACGGAAAAACAAATACAGTGGTGGAAAAAAGCTTTTGGACACTTCATGTATCTGTAATAACATGTGTTCTGGATGTTTCTGTCAGATAATGAAACATCCATTGTCAAGAATTTAGCTTTATTAATCTAACCTCACATTGTTTGAGTGAGATTATTGTAATCACTGTGTGTGTGTGTGTGTGTGTGTGTGTGTGTCCAGAGACATATCATGCTATAATTCAATGAATACTTGAGATATCACCATGAAATTACATGGAAGACCATTACTGTGTTCTTATTAATGTCCATTTAGGACCCTGCACCATTAGTTTACAGTGAATCACTGTATTAGACTGAAACAGATTATGGAATAATCATTTTCCACACTATAAGGTGCACTGGACTATAAGGCGGACTGTCAATGAATGGTTTTATGGAGGTTTTTCATATATAAGGCACATTAATTAAAGTCAAAATCATGAGATAGAGTCAAAATTATGAGATAAAAAGTAAAAGTAAAGACATAAAATGTCAAAATCATGATAAAAAGCCAAAATCATTAGACAGAGTCAAAATCATGAGATAAAAAGCCAAAATTATAAGATAAACAGTAAAAGTAATGACATAAAATGTAAAAAAAAAATGATAAAAAGCCAAAATCATTAGACAGAGTCAAAATTATGAGATAAAAAGCAAAACTTCAGTCGTTAAGCACTACCAGAATTAATCCATATATAAGGCGCACTGTGGTTTTTGCAGAACTAGGTAACATGCAGTAACAATACTGCCTCATGTCTAATAATCTACCTACAACAAGAGAACTTTAAGGTTATCTTTGTCATTTTGGCATCTGTGCAGTTACTGCCTTTTTACTTTGTTAGAGCAGAGCGTCTGCAGACGGACCAGACTGATGTGAGCTGTACCCAGTACTCTCATTAGATGGCAGTGTGTGTCTTTACTATCCACTACAGAGATTTAGAAGCAGACTCAGTGACACAGCCGTCAGGTCACAGTCGTACAGAATACTTTATTACCCACAGTTGAATTAATGTGACTGTGTGACCAGGAGGGACAAAGCTTCTGAGAGACGTAACAAGCATGAGTGGAAGTGGGAGGAGAGATGTTTAACTGTGCCATTGTTCATATTTATGAACTCACTAATGAAGAGGTGGTGCTGGGTCTGCCAGCAGTCCTGCAGATTGTGGATAAATGGGTGTTTGAGCTGCCGCTGCAATGGAACGTTCGACACACAGTGAACAGTGAGAGATGGACAGGGAGTGTTTAATAGTCAAAGGTATCCCATGTACTGCAAAAGAGAAGATGATTCACAGACAGGAACTAGTGTCAAATGGAAATAAATCTTAAATGTGAACCTCAGTGCACTGATGGTTATAGAGGCAATTACAGACACTAAAAGGCTCAATCTGTTCAAATAAAAGTACTACAGATTCAGTACTTAACCCATAAAGACTTAGTGCTACTTTTATGTTTCCAAATGATTTTTTTTGTCTACATTTAACCATTCTTAAGTGTTTAATTACCATTTATTATCATAGTAATTTCTGTGTTTTGCATTTTTCAGTGAAAATAAGGTATTTTCTTATTTTAATGTACTGATTATGTAGATATTTATTAAAGCACAGATTAAAAATATGAGTCATTACATCAAGACAGAATTTTTTTTTTGCGAAACCTAAAACCAAAACCTGAACATAAATCAAATGTCTCCATTGATCCAACTCCACAGATTTTACTGGTGAATCAGTGTTGAAGATGATCCACATCTGAACATCTAAATAGATCATATGCAGGCACGTGCAGAGAAGGGGGGCTACAGGGGCTCTGGCACCTGCCCCGTCGCTGATTGACACCCAAAGTGTCCTTTTGACAGGGACTAGTTTTTTGTATTTAAAAAAAAAAAAAAAGAGTTCCAACAGCAAATGTGTCCTTGATCATATGTGAAATTACACATTTGGAAAATGACATTTTACACATAAATACCTTGCGGCCAGGATTCATGAGTCACATGTTCAGTGAACCCTTCGAAAGCGTGTGCGTAGAAATCTTTAAGAACATGGCAAGCTGAAAACTGCTGCTTTGAAGACCAATATGCAGCATCAAAAGAGGGACAATACACATGTATACACACAGACATTATTGAGTCATTATTGAAATGTAGTGTTAAAGTTCACTTATTTGTAAATGTCATTTTACGTACCCTTTTCAAAAAAAAAAAAAAATAGCCCCTGTCCCACCAAATGTCTCTGCACAGCCCTGATCATACTGTATGTGATGACCATGAAAGATATATTGCATTTTACAACAAGTATTTACAATTAGTGGATTGACAGATATTAAACATTTTGATGAATGGTGGATTTTTGGGTCTTTATGGGTTAATGTGCATCATGATCATTGAATAGCTACTGTAGATATTGCATAACCATCGATTGTGCAATGAGGTAACTACTTGAAAAATATTACAGTTGACTTTAACTATCAGCTACATTTATTTTATTATAACTATCAGATATCTGTAAAGTAATTTTGACTGGGTAACTGTGTAGAAAAATATTGGAGTGCTAATACCTGGATGATGACTTCCTCTTTTGACTGGTCCAACACCCCATACTTTAAGATCTCTGACTTTGGCAGCACCTAAAGGTGATTATACACAAAATATACAGGTGACATATTACAAAGTAGGTCAACTTAAAGTGTCTTTTGAAAAACAGTAAAGAGGTGAACATCATTCAACCAAAATACTATATATTCTCTCATTTGGTGTTTTGATAATGAAAGTGGAAAGCACCGTCTACTCTAACACGTCGGTCAAAAATTTCCATAAGGGTTTAAATGGGATGGGGACGCAAGGGTATTGTTTTCTCAGTAACTTTATACAAAAAAAAAACATTTTCAGGAAAGGTGCAATGTAGTCCAGAAAAGATCCCATTACATTTTGGTGATTATAGGTCAAAGGTCAAGGTTAGGACTGCCAAAAATGTGTTTACACATTGATAAGTGATCTGTCAACTTGGGTAAAACATTTGGGAGGGGTGGGGTTTGTTGTGCCTGGTACCACTTGTTATTCTTAAAATCATAAAATGAACCCTCATGGAAGAAGAAATCCCTTCCATTGTGTTTTTCTTTTAATTTGTCATCTAAAAGTAATGATTTTATTTCTTTAAATGAACATTAAACCAACCTTAACAGCATAAGTCTTCTCCTCAGAAATGCCTTTTACTTTCAAGATGGGTCCAAAAGATCCTTTAGCTATGAAACCTAGGATCTATGAGCATGAAAGAAAAAAACATTTCAATATTTCCACTACTTCCACTCTAGTTTTTTTTTTTTTTTTCTACTATTGAGCTACAACATCTGGTAGAACGATCAATTCTATTGACCGACTGCACTTTATGGTTCAGAGCACCTGGAATTGGCCTTGTCCAGGAAATGTAAGGAGTGGGAACTCAGGCAGGAAGAGGGAGGTTGAATCTGCAGGGGTCGTCTTATCTGTGTCCAGTGTCTCAGCTGTGTCCTCTGGGGACGTAGACATGTTGGGGATGGACAGGCTGGTGTCCAAGTGCGTAGTCCGTGAAAAAACACCCGAGGGTCCGAGCTGTCCGAGTCTGTGAGCGACAGACAGAAGGCCATGACTGAAGCGACGGTGATGAGCTGCTCCTTCCCTCTGGATTTAAGGAGACAGAAAAAAGCTCCAATGATTGTCATCATCATCATCATCATCATCATCATCATCAGTACTTTAAGTGATGAAAGAAATTCAGCATTTAGTGGTGAATGTTTTATAGTTTTCAGGGAACCAGGGGCGTAGCACCAAATTCTGGGCCCTGTACACTCCCAATGTCAGTGGGTCCATATCTATGCTGGTGCATGAGGTGCAAAAAAAAAAAAAAAAAAAACATTATGGGGAGATATTTATTTAAAATTAAAAAAATATATATAAATAGGGTTTTAAGCTACAATCAGATTATGCTGATGAGTAGTTCTTTAATTCACCACCTGAATTAATGCATTTAGCCTAATTCTGCTCATATATATGTAATGATATATACATATAATGACACCAATTAACAGGAGGGTCCATTTGAAATAAACATCACAAAAAAAAAAAAAAAAGGTTTTCATGGTCTCCTCGGGCCCTGGGTAGTTGGGTCCACTATGACACCCCAGCAGGGAACAAATGGACCCAAAATGTAGAACTCACAGGACTGGGTTTCACAATTTACCGATAACAAAATGATCAAGATGTGAAAATGGTGTGGAGCAGGACAGAACAGAGGTCAGGACACAAGTAATGGTCAGACACAAAAATACAGTAAAGAGCACAATGGGAAATCCAAAAAGCGTTACCAAAAAAACAGATAGGGTTCAGGCTGAAGATCCAAATACAGTTAGCAGTGGTTCGACGGTCTCGTGGTCAGGGTCCAGTAACAAAGGAGCAGTAACATTTGACAAAGCCACAAAGGAGCGGACAACGGACAAAAACCCAAGAACCCACAAACCAGTCAGACACAAGACTAATTATAACACTTATTTTATACAGACAAACTGACTCGAGACAAAGAGACATGAGACTCTTATGTGGGACACAACAGGTGCAACACATGAGGCTTAATTAAAGGGGCGGGGCAACACCAGCCACAGGAAGTAACACAAGACAATATTAACATGAACCAACATGACAAAATAAAAGCCCAAACACTAACAATAACAGAAAAAACAGGAAGACATACAAAAAAAAAATCTACAAAACAAGACAACCAGAGTCCAGGTTCATGATAGTCTTCATATGCTCCTTTTAATGGTTTATTTGCTGTAATTTAAGGTTGTGTGTGTGTGTATTGAGAGTGTTCATGTGTGTAGGTGTGTTAGTAATAATAGTAGTAATAGAATGTGGGACATATTACAACTGTGAATGGAAAATATTGAGCTGTTTTTGTCACCATTATATTATTTTTCTCTTATAAAACACTTTCACATCAACATGTCCAGATACATCACTTTTTTTGTTTTACAAAATTCATCTGAATATTTGCATTGTGTTTAAGGTGTTGAATAAACCAATAAATGTGACTTTCATTTCTTTAAATGTATTTAACTATATAACTGAATAAATGTCACTCATCTGTAATTTTTCACCTAGATGTGGTAAAAAAAAACCCTACAAATATGTAATTGGAGGGTTATTTTAAATGCTTCTATAGTATATAAGCCACTTTGTCCTGTTGAAGTGTGGTGTACAAATAAACTTTCATTCCATTGCTGGGTTAAAAGAAATACATTCACAATAAACAGTTTTGTTTCACTTACTAATAAGGTCATATTGGCTGAACCAACTGCGATACAAAATCTATTAGTACACTCTTGTTGCCATTCTGAAAGGTCATAGCTCACAAATCAATTACTGATCAATAATTCTATTCGGCTCTCTTTCAACATAGATGTTGTACATTATATATATATATATATATAATTTCCTGGAATTATAAAGCGTATAAAAAAAATCATACAGCTTATCTGTTTTCTCACATTTTAACATACTCTAATACTATAGTTATTACTTTAATTATTTCTTCATGGAGATAATATGCAAAAAATTCAATTTAAAGAAGAGCAAAGTTACATTAATGGTATAAAATACAGTGTATTGGATAATGCATAACCAACAAAAGCCATGAATATACAAGAGAACAGCTGTAGAATAAGCAGATCAGATTATTGCTGAATTAGTTCACTTTTGCTTTAGGGTTGAATAAAAACAGCAAGTGTTCGGCAAGGCAGTGATCAGCTCATTTACTAAAGCTGAAAAACACTTATCTCACATCTTATAATATTAATGTAGAAAAACAAAGTGTCCACTACCAGTATATGCATCTAAAGGTTAAATAGAAATACCGCAACATTAACTTTTACGGTGTTTATTTCAGATTTCTGCAGCGACCACGTGTCCATTGCACATTTAAGACCTGGTGAAACTGTTTTTTTTATGAACAAATCTTCTAGTTATTTGTCATCTCACTGCTTATTATCATGTCAACATCTCCAAAGTGGCGTCTGTTCTTACAAACATTCACACTCACCTTTCCGCTTTTACTGATGTCGCTGCCCATCACATCCTCAGACAGAAATAACCCAAAAGTCTTTCAAGTGAATGTGAGTAAAATCACAGTTTTTTTTTTCCTCGTGCGCTTCTGCTCTTCAGTTTATCCAACAGCGCGTTTGGATCCATGCGTCAGTGTGTTCTACTGACAAATGTTTGCTCAAAAGTCACCCAGAGCGGAAAGGGCTGGATTCCGCTCCAGTTGAGCCTGTCAGATTAAGGATCAATCATCCCTTTGCACCCCCAAGTTACTGCAAGTCAGTACCCAAACCAAAGACACACCAATCCAAAATCCAGTCAGAGATAAATCTTTTATTAAACAGAAAAACAATAAGCCACAGATGACAGAGATGACAATTAACCTGCTTTGTTAAAACAGTGAAATGAGGGACCATTATTGAAACACCAGGCATTTCTTCTTCTTCTTTTTTTTTTTTTTTTTAAAGGAAATGTGAGTGAAATAACAGGCTTAGCAGCACAGTTATAGTAATGGAACAGAAACAACCGTAATTACAAAAATATCAAAATACTTTGCATAAAAAGTGCTTCAGTGTTAAAATTACAAAACATACACTCAGCAGTAAGCTGCAACATTTTTTTTTTTTTTTGCCACATTATAGAATACACTGTTCTTGATATATTGCACTGGAGTGAGGTACAATAAAACAGCTAGTCAAGGGAAGCAGACAGTCGATATTTTGACACGTAAATATTAAAAATAGCATCTCTTGTGGTCATTTGTGGGACTTTTTGGCCTTCCTGTCAGACAGACAATCATACAGCCATATACACTCTCTGGTTTTAAGTGATAAACAATGTGATATAGATAATTCTGCCATTTAAAGTCTATTTTTGTACAGTTGACAGTGTCAAAGGAGCTCTCATTTGACTAATATTTATTCTAATGATTTTAAAGTTCAACAAACTGTTCCTGAACCAGCAGGAAAAGGTGCTCTGTCTTGCATTTTCAGAAGCAGAGGAAACAGTAACAGTTAAGTGCTAGCTACATAAATCTTCCTCGCTACATTCAATGCAATAAAAGTGGTCTTTATTGTGTGTATGATATGCAAAGTGAAATTTTAATAGCACACAAATAAACAAGGCAATATGTTTGGTCAAAATGGCACCCTGAAAATTCTGGCATAAATGAAGTTTGGTGCAATAACTGATTTTTAGAGCATATTTCAGTCAAGTAACTTCTAAAAGGCAAAAAAAAATCCAGAATAATATTTGTTCAGCAGGATCATACTGTGGTTTATATTGAAGTAACCACTGAAATTATCTGAAATGCTCGGACGTTCCTCCCTTTTTTATTCCGATTCGGTCCAGGCTGACAGAGTGTGGTGGGTGCTCTTGTAGATCATCCGCTCACTCTCTGCCACGGTGCCTGTGCCTTCACTTGCGTCGACTGAAGATGCTCTTTTTGCTGGAGCTTTTGTCTGCGCTGCTCAGGCCGATGAGAAGTCGTGCCTTTTCGTCTTCCTCCTGCTGCTGGAGGTTGTTGTCGGACTTTGATTCGGACACTTTGCCCCGCAGGTCTGAACCTGAGGCAGGTTTCAGACGCAGCTTCTCCTTTATCATCTGAGCAAAAAAAGAGCAGGTTAACCATTATGTGTGAATTTATACTTTCAGTACAAATACTACACTATCAACACATTTTTTTGGTTGCGTTTAGCTGTTTTGTTTGTGGATTTTAGGTTATTCAGGTTTTTAAGATATTGTTATACTGTGCCTTTTTGTTAAAGCTGAAGTCACCAAATAAACTTTCATTATGTATGCGTAGTGTTTTGTAGTTCATTAGAAAACCTAATTAATGTAGTGAATAATTGATGTAAAGCATAAAGGTAAAAATATGCAAGTCATTAACAAAATGTATTTTATGCACTTGTTTAGGAAATAATGCAGGTGTGTGTGTGTAATGTCTATATGTGGATTCACAATCACTAAAAAATAATAATAATAAAAAAAAGGAAGTAAGAGTCATACTTTAGTGGAAATATGAGCCTTGTATGATTGAACTTCAAAGAAATACTGGACCTCCACTCTCCTTTGGAAGTGATTTTGGAATGTTTCAAAGCATTCTTCCCTTGGTTTATGGTTTGATTATATTGGAATTGTGTTGCCACATTGCAGATGTCATTCTGTACCTGTGCGACCAGCGCTTTCCGACTGTCTCTTTTCACCGCCATGGCGAAGTCGAGCCACGTCCAAGTATTATTGTGGTACTCCAAACACGGCAGCACCAGGTTTAGGTCTTTCCAGTCCACACTGCTTTTTTCTCCCTGCAGAGCGACATTGGATTAACATAGATAAAACTCATCTGGGAAAAAAGTTAAATATAAATTCTAAGACTTAACTCCAGACTTTTTAAAGACCACAGTGGCCTATTTCTGTCCTGACTCAAGCAAGATGGTGTTTGAAGAGTTTATATTACTAGTTGGTAGATAGGTAGTAGTGTGTTATTTCATCGCTTTGTTGCAGAGTGATGAGTATATTTCCTGCTCAATTACTGAAGTTAAAAACACTAACTTCCAAACCTAATAAATTTTTAACACGTCAAATTTTCATTAAACACATAGTCTAAAATCCAGGGAATTTAAAAGCAGATAATATGCACACGAACCCACCTTATAGCTGACACAGAGGGGCACTTGGGGAATCTTGATGTAGATGAAAGAGTTGTTCATTGCGGCTCTTTCCTTCATTTTATCTATGTCATCAACTGGATGCTGATGGGAGGATTACAATAGAACATTAAAATCCCTTGTGGAATTTCAGTACACACCATTAAAAAGCATTCATACCTCTGGGGGTTTTCTGAATGACCGTCTGACCCCTGAAGTGCGGTTCAGACCCTGGGTAACACCTTTGCTGGGGCCCATTGCACCCATGGTGTCCTCTGATGACTGCCAAGGCTTGACAGGGATACCTGTAACACAGATCACATCAGCAACAGTGGCAGCGCGGTGGCCTCCCAATGACTCTGCAGCCTAAACCTTATACTCCCACTGAGTACTTCATAGAACCATGCACACCCTCACACACATCTGAAGGTCATATCGAGAGTAATGGATTCTTTTCATAGCTCAGGGGGATGACGTAACACAAAATGGGCTATTTGATACTACATATCTGACAGAGAAACCAAAAACCACTATTGATTGGTTAGTTGAACAGTATGGATTGCAGCATGGTAACCATGCTGGACTGCAATTCAGTTGAGTCCTGCCATTTCAACAGAAGTGACAAAAAAAAACCCACATACCAGTAGTAACCAATCTGAACTTGTCTTCTTCATCAGTAACCTCCTCCTCATCAACATTTCTTCCTGGGAAGAAAAATCCCATCATCCTTTTGAAGAACTGATACATGAGCTGGATGGTGAGTGGCACCACGTTCACCTAATGAGGGAAGAACTTATTATACACATTCTGCCAAAAACATATTTAAAATGTTCCAAAGCATGTGGCAATGTAATAATATTTACCTCAAAGTGTTCTTTTACAGAGATTCCTCCCACAGGGGGGCGCACTTTACTAAAGATGCGCAAGGCAAACTGTCTTCCTGACTGGCAGTTACTTTGAGGACGGAGTACAACCTGTTAAAAAAAAGAGAATTAATTCAATCTTCAGCTGCATCACAAAATAAAACTAAGGTCACATTGTGTAGAAACAGTGAAATGGATTTCAACAGGACACACAGGGACATCATGATCACAGAATGGGGGGGAAAATAAAAAGTGTATGTTTACTAGTGTCAGTGTCGCTTATTTTGGAAGCATGATTTTGAGCATGCAACACTACATAAAAATGTCTCTAAAACCACAGACTGACCCGTTTGGACAAACAAAGGGAGTCAACACAGACAAATCTCATGGCTGTACCAACAGTGTACATACCCTCAATCGCTGCACAGAGGAAACCATGAAAAGAGTTAAAGACTATAAGCTGATATACACAATATTTGAGACATTTATTAATTAATGGGATTTCAATTTCATTAATCAAAAACAAAGCAATAAGATAAAAATATTGGAATTATAAGTAGATCTACGTACCTTGTATGCAGCGTTGGGCAGCAGGTTGTTCATTGTGAACCAGCCCAACTCTAATAAATGCTCTGCTGTGTCATCAGACTTGTTTAGCTACAGAGAGAAAAGTCAAATTATGGTCAACATTTACCATCAAGCATTGACAAATGGAGTAGAAGTTCAAGTACACCATTAGATCCATTAGTAGTAATGACAAAGTCTACTTGGTATTAGATTTCCCTAATGCTAATTTCAAAGCAAAATAGTAAATATTCAAGGACATTTAGACTGTGCCAGAGAAAGATCAAGGAACCAAGTACAATGACAGCCACAGACTAACCCACAGGGAATGAGTCTCCAACAATGATCAATGACAAGAAAATAAGTGAGGACAAATGACTGACATTCTTCCGGCTGTGTGATCTTCATCAGCTCTCTCTAACTCTTCATGCTCTCTGCCGTGCTCACCTTGCTGTACATAAATCTCTGCAGCTCCAGTTCAGCGATGCCCAGCTGACCGTCCTCTTCAGTCAGACACCAGCGAGCCTGAGCAAAGTAAATCTCTGTTCGTCTAACCACACTCACATCCTCTGGAGGCTTCCGGAGCTCCAACTTGTTTGCCCGTTGTAGTTGGAAGTCCTTAAAACACCTGAAATAAAACAAATAGAAAATGTTGCCAACTAAAGGTTTAATTTTTCTTAAATTTGTGTCAATGCGAACTGATTTGAGACCTGATGAGAATATTGAGCTCTTCACTCTTCATCTGCATGTCATTTTTCTCCTGGTTCAGCTGATTCTGCAGTCTTGTGTTTATCTCTGCCAGTTCATCGCTACAGAGTTCTTCTGATTGTGCCTGTACAATGATTAAGAAAAAAAAAATATTTAGAGGGTCACACACTGATTGTAGATTTTAGCAGTGTATAAAAGACTGAAATGTTATTGAAAAAAAAAAATTTCTGGCATATTTGTTCAAGGTTTGTTTTACAGTAATTATAACAAAAATGATCGTTTTTAACTGACGGACAATTATGTCTTAGTTAACAGTCATAATTTACTGTTGCTCACCCTGATATTGGAATAAATCTGCTTCTCAAGCCATCTAATCTGGTTGAGGTGCTGTCTGACAGCTTCTTGGAGATGTAAGATACTGCTGCGCTGCTCCTCAGGGTTACTGGATATTTCCAGCTGGAAACGCACACGCTGCTTTTTCTCACTGTGCTCCTGGGAAAAAAATAAAACAAAACACACAGCCAATTATACATATAGATACAAATAATGAAAATGAGAACAAACATTCAAAAATATTAGTTTGAGTCTCTAAATGGTTGGACTATTAGCCACAAAATGGTCCATCCCACCTTGCGTCTGGGCTCCACATGGAGTAACAAGTTGTTGACTATGTCCAGGATCATAGCATACTGAACAGGGTTAGTGGATATCTCCAAGTCATGATGTATTAGGGTAAAGGTGTCCACAGCCCCTAGAAATGAAACACCCAAATACAGAATGTATGAATAATAGACTAATAATGCTATTAACCGCAACAAGTTTTATCAGTTTTTCAGAGAGAAAATAAACAATTCCTGTTTTTAGTGTAATCTACACACTTATTCCTTGTCCAAGTTTATCTGAACATATAGAACAGACATTCATTCAAATGCACAGACATACCGGCCTGTTTTTTCAACAGGTCTTCTTTCTCATGGGTATTCCTCAGCTCTGGTGGTTTAATCTGTGTAGCCAGCTCTGGGTTGATGTCATGACTGTAACTGATGTAGTGCATCCGACAGCTACAGCGTGAGATGATTCGCTGGACCTGCTGCGTTTCATTTACCTGGGCTGGTTGGTTCCAGTCTGTACAGGCACAGAAAAGAAAATACCACATTTTATTATAGAAAAAAATAAGAACTGTACAATGTGTTGTTTTGTTGCAATGTTAGGTCCAATTAAGTGAAGTACTTTAAAAAAAAGAAAAAAGAAAAAAAAGAAAAAACTGTACAAATCAGAATTAGTAAAGAACAATCCATGTGTAGGTGACAGGTTACCTGTAGTGGTGCTAACCATTCCACCCACAGCCTGACCGCTCTCCATCAGCGCCAGCACAGAGTCTAGATTCCTCTGCCTGTGCTCTTCTATGTTTTTCACCTGAACACAACACAGAATAAAGAACAAATTACTACACCCTGCTGTTCGGCAGCATTTCAATAGTTTTCCTGATCTCAAAAGAAATCATTTATTTTCTGTACTTGGCATGATAATAAAACTACTTTTCATTTTTTTGATGGCAAACAAACAAATAAAGCCTGAGTGTTCCAAGACATGTTACATTTAGTCGGGCTTATGATACTGTGATATAAATATTATGTAGAGTAATGCAGACCTCCAGCCATAACTGCCTGTCCTCATCTTCAGATGGATTGGGCTCCATAGTTGCAAAGTACTGCATGCCATCCAGCAGACACGTCCAGGTTGTCTTCTGCTTCAGGGTGTCATTGTACCAGGATGGGTGGTGCTCACATTGGAGCAGCTGAGCCTTGGCTGCGGACACAAGAACACAGCCTGCTGTCTCTGTCCCACGCAACATCATCTGTGTCAAGAAAGAAGAGGAATTTAAAAACTGGGTCACCATGATAATAAATACACACAGTACAAAAGCTGAATAAAAAACCTAAACCATTTTTATCTAAAACGCACTTGTGTTTGTGTAAATAGTACAAAAAGAAGAAACAATATGTAAATGGTTGGAAAATCAAGTATTGAGTTGAGTCAATCAACTTAATAATTAATTACTCATCATAGCAATTACCTGACAATTGACTAACTCAATAAACCAGTTGCGGTTATAGACATCATCTGTCTGACAGGCTGCAATACCACACAGCTGGTCGCTTACTCCGGAGTCCTCTTCTGAGAATACCACAAACTTATCAGTTTCTTCAATCAGTTTCTGAAGCATTGATGTTCCTGCACAAAGGACATTGGAGAATAAGAAACGGGCAATGACTAATTTTTTTTTGATGGGGTCGACTACTAAACAAATCACCTCACCTTCATTTTGAGCTTTCTCTGTTCGACTGAGGGTGTGGCTGGTAACAGGTGTGGTCGGAGCGGTCGTAGGAGAATAGTTAGAAGGAGAGCGTTTGAGCTTTTTTGTCTGCAGTTGTGTATCGATCCTCAGACCCTTTAAAGCTTCAGTGGAGAGGTTCCTCTTCAATACCGATGCCTTTTTATAACCATCATACAGCCCGAAGGCTATGTTTCTGTTCGTGGTGGTCCAAGAAGCTCGCAGGTCCACGAGGCGCAGTTTGTGAGTGTAAGAGGCATTCTCTTCCTTTGGGTTTACCTCCTGTCCAAAAACAATCAAAGAGATGTTATATTTAAAGATAACCTCCTCTGTGTAATCAGGTTTATATTCCCAATGTGTGCCTTTACCTCTTCCATGCGGTTACTCTGTCGCTGGTAGCTGAGGGAGGAGAGACTGAGGAGGTGGGTCTTCTTCACCTGGGTGTTGATTTGGTGGTCAGCAGTCTCATCCCAAGTGGAGGCCATCAGGTGAACAGTCACCTGAGATAACTCACTAACCATCTGAGTTACATTCCATTCAGATATCAGCCTCCTCATCACAGTGCCAGCTGAGAGACGAAATATACAAGCACATCTATATTAAAAAATATTCCAAGTCCCAACTGTGGGAGACTAATTTAAGCCACCTGTATGCATTTCCTGTACAGATTTGAGGCTCGGTCTGTACCTTGTGGAATAAGTCTCTGTGCCCCTCGAGTGAAAACATGGCCTTTGTTGCATTCAACTTGGATCCCCCTCTGCTGAGCAAAAGAGGCCCAGTAATGCACCTGAGGGAAGACAAAAAATACAGTTAAATAGTACTAACATTGTGAAAAAATTAGGAAACATTCAATTAAATATTAGATGTTAAGCCACATATAGCATGATTTAAGTGAGTGCAAATGCTAATTTCTTGGTGAAAACAAACAGATTTGCAATCATGTCTCTCTGGAGAATGCCCTAAAAAACACTTACTTGTAGTTGTGGGAAGGCAGCTGTGTAGGACATCTGTTTGTAGTGCTGACCCAGCTTCTTGCGGACTGGCCTGAGGCTGTGGAAGAGCTTGCCTCTGCAGATTGGTCGGGATACACTAGTCCAGGTGGCCCAAAAGTTCTGCATCCACCGCAAAGTGCTGCTGTACAACAATATTCTGGGCTGGGAAGGTTCTGAGAAAAAAACAAAACAAAACAACAACTTATAAAACAGATATCAATGTAAAAAGTTATATATATATTTATTTATTAATTCAGGTAAAATATTTAAAAGATCAGCACATACCAGAGCCACCGATCTGGTTAAGGTCCATAGTAATGGAGAGGTTGAGGTTTTCAGAGCGAAAAGCTCTATAGGAGTCATGAGGTTGTCCTGAGGTCACTTCTGCAACATTCTCTGCACTGCAGAGCATTACAGCATGGTGGTCGTGAGGGTTACCATGGCAAAGCCACTGAAGGTCAAGTGTCATACACAAGTTGGGCAAGTGCAGAAAACAGATATCATCATACCTATTGAGGAAAAGAAGGGAGTTAATAAATCTGAAAATATACATCTAATTTCAAGCCTGAGTCAAGTCTGTTTGCCTCCACTTACTTTGATGCTGTCCTGACGTTTACATCCAAGTCCCCTTTAAAAACAAACTGCCCAGGGTTCCAGTCAAAGTTGAGCTTATTCCATTCCCAGTGGAGGTTTTCTGTAGTGTTGTAAGGGTCCTGTAAGAGGTCAAAATCAATACTTTTAAGCACCGTCAGACAATTACACAAGACATATTCCTGAAAGATGGACAACTGCTAGCTTTGTTAGCTAGATAGTGGTTTACCTCTGTAGCCAGTTGATGAAGATTAGCTTGTTCAATGTCCATTACCCAGCGCCCGTGAAGAAGGAGACGACTTTTGTCCCACCAGGCCAAGAGAGGAGAGGGATCAACAGTGGGTTTGGTCAACAAGTCAACTGACTGGCCAATCAATGTCCAGGCAGGGTCCCAACATGGCCCCCATACAATTGTGTACAGAGAGATGTTGGCTGCACAGAGGTGAATAAAGTAGAAAAAGGTCATAAATACAAAATTATTATTATTCAGAATCCTAAGTATTGATTAACATTTGTGGGATTCTTTTGATAAAACCAAATGTATTTTGCTTTTGTACAAATATTTCTTTAATAAATTTACTCTTTGTCAAAATTATATATTATATAAAATTTTCCTTTTTCTTTCATAAAATATTCCGACTCTGTTCAATATTGAGTCTGAATAAAGACTTGGAATAAACAATTGCATGGTTTTAGATAAAAACTAACTTCTTCAAACCAAGCTACAAAACAGAAATGGAGCTCGACTAAAACCACTTTTCCAATAAATTAGTGGGTCGACCTGCTAACATTCAGTATTAGGCCTTTATACATTGACCAAAAAAAGCCCAATCTGAGCCCTGCAAGTTGTGCTTCCTCTGGTGTGCATCTGGTGACCATGTCACCATGCTGGAATTGTGTTGATGATCATATCACAAGTGCGACAGAATGGCACGTGATAGGATATAGGATGTTACTGGTGCAATATTAGGACATGTCACATAACGCCTCATGTCATTATGTAAACTAAAGGGTTGATGTGGGTCTGGTGTTCACACTGCATGCTGATCAGAGCCAAGTAGATTGAAGGCAATTTTAACCCCTGTAGCTTTCCAAGTCATTTGATACAGGTTGACACACCTTTTCCCACTGCCACCAAAAGCCAATTGTTTGACACTTTAAACTGTTTTTTTTGGCCAGTGGGAATCAGGTATTATACTCAAACTTACATTTAAAGTCGTAGTAGAACTTGAGTGGTGGCATATTCCTTGGGACGGTCACGTCCCCAAAGGGCAGGCCAAGTGGGACAATCTCTCTGCGATGGGCTCGTGCCTGTCCATCCTGCTCTGTTCCAATCAGACGACCTGAAAGTTCCCAGTCCCGGATCTCAAACAGGTAGCGAGGGTAATCACGAATTCTCACTGGAACAAAGAGAGAGAATCCAAAAGCAAACCTTACTGTGGAGCTCCTAACTAAATTTCCTTTCAATTGTATCATAAAAAAGATATACTTACCCAAAAAGGCAACAAGCTTAAATTTTACTGCTCGACACCACTGCACCACCAGAGGGAGTCCATCTCTTGGAAAAGGACTGATCCAGTCAATGTCCCTCAGCTGTTCCCTGACTCTCTCAGGCCCATGAAGAGATTGGTCAGCCAATATTACGAGCTCCAAGTCTGACACAGTCCAGGTCAGCAATGATTTTCTCATGGGTGTGTTGGCGTAGAGACGGTGTGAGCGCTGGATGTAAATCTCGATGTGCTTTTTCTCCAGTGAACTATACAGCTCCTCTATTTTCCTGGCAGGCAGAAGCTCTCCATGCCGTTTACGTAGATCTGCAACTTTCTTATCCAGGAGCTGTAGACGCTTGGCACTTTCCTTACTCTCATCTTTCATCAACTCGTAGTTATCCCTCAGTTTGATTTCAAAGACATCATCCAGGAAGACGAAGGAAAACTGGCTGATTTTAAACACAAGGTCAGGAGGCAGATGTTGGACACTTGTGGTCTGGTTTTGAGACCGATGCAGAGTCTTTAACCATTTTTGCACGCTAATGGCCATGTCAAAGGTGTTTGAGAAGTTGTACTGGTAAGGGAATTCAACAGCCATGGAAGGGCAGCTGAGGACCCACACACGATTGTGAGGAGTGTTGAGGAAGGAGAAGGTGTCCCGATGCTGCTGCATTTCTGTCAGCTCTGCATACGTCTGGACATCCAGGTCTTTGAAAGTTACAATGTTGTTGCCATCAAAATTAAAGATCAGAGAAGGGGAGCGCATGTTCATGGAACCAGTATTCTTGGAGATTGAGAGAGCTTCTGTGTGCAGCAGAATGTAATTCTTCTCACTCACGTGTGCTGTTAAACGAGTAGATCGCAGGTCCACATGCACACAAAGCCCCCCAGTCTTTTCTGAAAGTGTTCCTTTGTCAATAGGTTTGACTGGAATGTCACCTCCCTGTTCTCCACTAAGCATATGCCAACAGGCCTGAGCCTCAGTCATGTGTTGATACATGACCATGTGATCTGAAGGTGTCCATTCGACAGCAAGTTCCTCTTCACACTGAACCTGAAAAAAGCCATTGCACGAAAACTTTAAACACTTGATATACACTGTTGCAGCAAAGGATACATAGAAGTCAGATTACCTGTAAGGTGTAGGTGGTGATATGATAAGAGAAGGCAATTGTGGTGAGTTTTAGCACAGGGTTGGGGGTCTGTGAGGCAGGACAGCACAGTTCCATGTTCTCTGCAGCTGTCTTGACCACAGACAGGCTTACACCTTGCAGAGTCACCCTGGAGCTCTCTGCAGAGTTTGTGACACCAACAGTGTCCATCCGCATTGAGACAGCCCCTATACAGAACACAAAAAAGTAACATGGATGAAAAATGGCATTTTACCATTGAGCCATGTATTTTTCCATCAAGCACAAGTGTGCACAGACTAACAAACAATTGGTTTCTCAAAATTATTGTCTATTCTACTATGTTCTCCATATAAACTGACCTGCCACATTTGAGAGCGTGAACATATTCACATCCTCTAGATGACAGTCCAGTTTAAAAAGCAGCTGTAGTTGTGAAGAAGGAATGAGTTCAGTCACGTCATCACTAGGGGGAGACACAGTGGCCACATCTGACAGCTGTTTTTCCTTGTCATGAGGAACACAGATCAGGGACAGCAGGCGAGACAGACACAGTGCACAAGTCTCTGAAAGCTCCACTTGAAATCCTTTCAGATTAGATTCCACACTCAAACTTGGAGGCTGACAATTACCCTCCACATAAGGTCGGGTGAAACTCCCCTGAAGGAATGAGATTGAAAGAACATATTTTTCATTATCAGTGCTGAATGTTTCTACGCTGACTTAACAAAGACACCTTTCAACTTACTATACTTGAAGTAAATACAAAGTTAGTTGGGATTAATACAGTCTTTTAAATGAAGCTAAAGTATTGACAAAGAGGCATAACATGTTTTAGAAACAGATTAAACCTACCCGAAGATTGAGAGAGTCTAGAATTAAGGCTTCTCCCCACACATGTTTACCAGGTGGGTGGGGTGCTTGCTGGATATGGGAACCCTGACCCACTCTCCACCAGAAATTGTCCAGGGACAGTGAAGCCTGTTGGTTCACATTCTGGGACTCTTTGTCAACTTTAATGTCAAGCAGATGCTGCAGTTCTACAAGTGCAGAAGGAACAGTTAGTACAAAGTATAATTTTGAGAAAATGCACTCAAAATGGCTGCATAAAAAGGCAGCAGCAGCAAACAGAGTTTTAGTTAATAAGTAACATTTAAAGGGCACTCTGAGGAAGGACCTTATCTAACCTAGCTTGACATGTTTATAAATGGGTGACCCAAAGTCCAATTTTAGAATAAAAACGGTCATGATTGATTAATGGAAAATCTGGTCGATGGAAAATATTAGATACAAACCAAATTAATAAAGTTAGGTACACTTATTTATCCAAGACGGCTGGAGACACAGCAATTTCCCTCTTAATATAATAAAGTCATATGACATTCATGTGCCTTTCTTTTAGAGTGTTTGTGCATGTGTGTAGTGAGTGATAAACTTTAAGTACCAGCACTAGCAGAGAGGAAGCCAAGAGCAAAAGGTGTAGTGTCTCCCAGCTGAACTGAGACATTGACATTGGACACAGACAAAGTGATCGTCACAGGGGCATCAAGGTGCGGAAGGCGCCTAAGGAAAAGGAGGTTGGGCAAATAGTCTAATGGACTACACAACACAACAATGTCATGGAAAAACACAAAAAATGAGCAGTGCACAGACAGACACATGGATAAAAAAAAGAAAGTTTAAAAACAAAAAGAACATTAGATCCTTTACATTATCAAATATCTCATCATTACAAGAAATACTTATTGAAACTCAAAGAGCATTTTGATCCTCTGAATTTTCATTTTGCAACTTGCCTTTTTCTATGTGCCGTTTTCCTGTGGCTTAGCTGCTCCCATGGAAATAGATTTAACCAATGGGAGAACTCCTGGTGACGGTAGTGAATGATGCAAGTGTTGACTGTAAATGACCCTGCAATGTCAACTGACGTAACCTAACCACAGAGAAAACACACAAAGAAGTCAAAATGATTTCAAAATGGAAGTTTAGTTCAGAAACTTTACTGATGTAATGAGACCATCAAATAATTTCCTTACCTGTAAAGCAGTTTTTAGAGTGTTCACACAAAGGATTCTTTGCCTACTTTGAGAGAGGAGAAGACCATCTGCCAAAATAAGAAAAAAACAGGAACATGTTATTCATAGCCAACTTCCTTCATCCAAATCTCTCTGCATTGTGTCTGGAGTCCAGCTGTGCACTAACCTTCAAGCAGGAGCTCCAGGTTGCTCTGGGGAAAGCTCAGCTCAGGAGTAAAGCTTTTAAGGGGAAGCTGGTCTTTGTCACGTCCATAGCACACCTTTAAAGACTTCAGAGTCCAGTTAAGGTGCCTGTGCAAATAATTAAAAAAACAATCTAACATATCTGAATCAATGTCATTCATAAAAGAATCAGATTGTACAAAAAAATGTAAACTGGATGCATGCAGCAAAGGGTAAAAATGTCAACTCACCTTTTCTGGCTGTGCATGGACAGAGTTACATTTGTATTATCAAATTCCACATTGACCTTCTGGGGAATGAGCTGATGAAACTGTTCCACAGCCTCAGTTTGGACAAACTCACTGTCTTCACAAACTGGACAAAAAGTGTCATCAAAAGAGATTAACAAAAATGTCATATTTGTCTGAAAACCATATCACAATGAATCTGTTGAGCTTTAAAGTAAGCAAAAGTTTACAATGAGCATATTGAGATCAACATTCCATATTAATTCACAAGACGGCTGCTAAGATAAAAGGTGCTCATGAAATGGCTAAATCAATAGTGATGATGGTTTTAAATGTAATAATAGGTTTGGCTTTCTACAGTGCTTTCTGATTATTATGCATAATGGTAAAATATCCATACATATGATACTATGCCCCACTTACGCTACTGTGATTTTACTTCTAAATACAAGGTTTAAATTAATGGGTAAAACAAAACAAACAAAAAAAAACCTTTCCTGCAAGAACAAAACTGGGATTCAGATTCTAATTAGGCAAGCTCATAAGCCAAATATTTAAAAACTGATGCTTAACCTTCTTTAAATTACTTGTATCACACCCAGGTTTTCATTTATGTTTGAATTATATTTAATCTCTGAACCTGTATCTTGTGTTCACTCACCATGTATATCAGTGATGGTTTTTGTGGGCGATGGGGGCAGTAGGAGCTGACTGAGGAACAGGCCTTCATGAAGCTCTGCTATAAGTGTCCTCACACACAGGGACAAAAATCCTGGCTTCAGCTCTGGTAAACTCACATCTCCTGACAACAAAAGGCTCAGGGCTACTTCAGCCAAACATATATCCTACATTGGAGAGCAAACACAAATCAGATTTTAAAGCTTAGGGCAAAATGGCCATTGAAGCTGAAACTGAACTCACCAACTGACTGCTTTTAAGTACTTTACTGCTTAGCTGCCCAACTGAGAAGTCCCAGGCCAACCTGCAAAAGATATAAATAAATAAATACATAAAAAATTTACTTTGTGGCTTGCTCTCTCTCTGGCATATCAATTGTAGTTTAAATAATTTCATTAGAAACAGACTAAAAGAATAAAAATCCAAAACTTCAACCTCTGTATGTACCTTTTACTTTGATGGTCGAGTAATAAGGTGATGCCTGTAACAGTCATATGCCAAAGGGACTCTGTCAGAGCTACGTTCAGTACCATTACATTGACTGAGGTGATGTGGAATGACAGCAGCTGAGAAAACAAGATAACGGGTGAGCCACTGACTACAAATCAGTTAAGTAAGAGATACTGATCTACCAAAAGCTTTTATACTTGTGACAGAAGGCGTAGCATTGCAGGGCTGATTGTAGTTTTTCCTGACTTTTTCCCATGGCTCTTCCTCAGCAAAGGACTGAGTGGTGCTTGCAAGTCAAATCTAACTCTGGTTTCTCCTACACATAGTGCCAAGTATCTCCTAAAATAAAATAGATTAGTTTTAGCAAAACTGACTACTTCAAAGATAAAGAAACTAAACAGATTCCTCAAACATAACTCACGGTAAGTCCTGGTTGAGGAGTTTACTTGAGATCCATATTCTGTCAATTTCCTGTAATAAAGACAGTGAGAGAACTCAAAAAGTACCCTTGATATATGAGAGTTGACAAACATAGTATGCGGTTTGTCCTTGTCATTACTGTGCCGAACATGTACTCTTCACATGGGTGTGACTGCTTTGCAAGTTCACTACATAAATGTCAAGTAAATACTGTGTCTTACCAATGTATGCTGGGGGTGAAACTGAATGCTGACTCCATGAACAGAAAACAGCCCTACTGATCTAATCTTCAAATCTGCATTGAATGCATTTTGGAAGAATCGCACAGCCAGGGTGCATATGAGCCACCTGGAACCATAAAACCACAAAAAAAAAACAATCTTAAGTCCTGCTGGTTTGTCTTCTCAACACAGAGTATCACTAGGAGTCATTGAGCTTTAGTAGAGTATAGAAAACATCCAGTTCATACCTGAATATGGCACAAAGCAAAATCCCAATCAGAAGAAGCAGAAGACAAGTTATCAACAAGAGAGACATTGTGTCCCAAGTTGCTCACACCCAAATCGTGGGCATGGGGCTGGCTGTTCCTCTATCTGCTACCAGCTGCTGTCAAAAGAGGAAGAGATGCACAACTGAGAATTTATCCACCTCAACTTCAGGTGTTAATAAGCCTGACTACAAAAACCAGATGAGTCAACTTTCGCCGTTGGTTTTACACGCAACATAAGGTACCTATAATCGCAGACGTTCGTAATGCTTTTCAACCAAAGATGACAGCTAGCCTATCACTGCTAACATTGCTAATTAGCTACAATGTAGTTACAGAACATGAAAAAACATCTAGCTTAGCAAAACTTTCACACTTAGCATCATGGAAGAGCGTATCCGCATGCAAAGTAACCCCGTAAAACCACTCATCATTGGCAAAACAAGTACTACTTACACAGGTGCACCAACTATAATTCAAGCGACCCGCACATTAAATAGTTAAGATAGGTCCCGTCGCGTCACAAAAAAAAAATCAGTAGCAATAGCAAATCTGTGCTAGCATACGACCATGCTAATGCTAATAGCTAACTGTGCTAGCATAGTTGAAATAACTTCTTGATTAGCAAATTCCTTGAGAAATCTAATCGAGTGAATCCAGGGAATTATGAAACTCACCCTGGCGGATGCAAAGCGTTGGTCTTTCGTTGTGCGACATAATTCAGCAAATACAGGGCTCATCTGACAGCTTGCACAGAGAGTACACACTCCGGCTCTGTTCTCCGCCCTGCCCAGCTGGCAACTCATTAGACTCACATTCGAGAAGTTCAGACGTGAAAAGTAGAAGCACTGGCAGTTTATGAGCATTCACAACACTGAACAGAACCATAATTCAACACATTTTATTTTAGAAAGACAAAACTTTTTCATAAAGTTCATTTCAACCAAATAAATTACATACTATATTTCAAGAATTCAGGTTAATCAAATAGTGTTAACGTTAATATTTTTTCCCACATCTTTTAATTATAGCTTAAAGTAATATAAATTATATGACACCTCTACCGTAATATAAATTATATGACACCCAAATCCATTAAACAAAAGTAAAACTATGTGAAGTGGTCCTTTCAGTGCTTTTAGAGCAGATGTGCATAATAATAATAATAATAATAATAATAATAATAATAATGCTTCAAAAAATGTTCCGGTAGCTAAAACATAATGGCCCTAACACTACACCATGATTTACATTATAGATGCCTTGTAAGGTAACAAAATGGTGGTGGACAGTTTTCAGGTGGAATCCTTCATCTCATGCTGCAGCTTTCTGTCTGTTGTGTTTGGCAAACCACTCGTCACTTTTATCTTCAGCCATAGCCTGAAAAACAAAGTATGAAAACAATAGTTTGGGCACAGTGAATATCTAACATACTTCATGTTTTATGTACTGTCAGTGGGTGCTGTTAGATATACAAACCTTATCAAGCAGCTCATTTCCTTTGCAGTCCACCATGGACAGTTGCCTAAAGGCTTCATCTCCCACAAAGCAAATTTCATGGCCATCCTAAAATGAACAAACAGTAAATAATTAATGTGTGCCACTACTAATGCTGCATGATTGCACAATTATATGAAGATGAACTTACGGGGTCAGCCAAAATAACTACTTCCACTGTGGCTTTTCCTGGAGTATCCAGGCTGACTAATGGTGTAAGAATTTTCTGATTTTCTTTTTTCATCAAAGCCTCCAGGCCTGACAGCTGAGAAATATAACAAAGTATATATTATAATGATAACAAATGAAATATGTTGAGATTTCCCTACTGTCAGCCATGATGTATGGGAATAGTATTTTACCTGCTCTCTTGGACATGAAAATGCAATTCTCCCAAATGCTGTTCCATGATCTACAGCCCCACAAACATCATGAAGCTCCAGTTTACACTGCAAAAAAAATGATAATATGGTATAATTGAAGTATGCATGGAAAGTTTGCATCTATTTACAGGACCTATTTCCACAGACTCACTTGTGTGTCTGTGAATCCCATCAGAACTGTTTTCTTTTCCTCATTCTTTTCCATAACCTTCATTCCCAAGAGTGTAGTCCAATAGTGTGTTGATTTCTGAAGGTCTGATGCTGCCAGACAAACCTTCTGTACAGGATCTATGGAAGTAAAATTGTTTATGATAGAAACTGTAATAAATCAATAGTCTCTCTTTTTCAGTTCACATTACTGTATGCATTATATACATACACAAGGCAATGAAAATGCAACACCATTTTGGATTCAAATAATTTTTTGACAAAGTTCTTTTTTACTTTAACAATTTTAATATATTGGGTGGGTTGATTTGGATGCACTACATGCATTATTTGGGTGACTTGTACAATAATACATACATGCATTAAACATTATGACCACAAGTTGACAATTAAAAATCACAACAACACATTCACACAGGCAGTACAACATCTCCTTATGGACCTGACCAAGCATCTAAAGTTGTCTTGGGCCACTCTGCTTGATTCTGGAGTTGCTACCTGGTTTGAGGTCTGGGTACTCTTGCTGAGAGGATTTGTCCCACACATGTTTGATTGACACTTGACAATGTTTCTCGTGTGACTTTTATCATATAGGGAAGGCAACAATTAATTTAAACAACTGTACTTGCATAATTCCATATTTTGTACTCAATATGTATTGTTAAGAGTACAACTCAACATGTTCATTTACATGATGACCATTCATGTGGAACAAGGTGTCCATTGTGACTCCAATTGTCACTTGAGAACTCAAACTGGACAACTCAGATCCTGAGCAAAAATAAACTAAAATTTAAAGTGTTGCATTTTTATTGCTTCTGAGTATAACTGGCCGTTAGTAATGATAATAAGTAATGATGAATAACCCAAGTGGTACAAAAACACACATAACATGTGACATTCAAAATATTTATCACAAGTCCTGAGAGCCTGGAGTTATATCTGAAACTTTGACACTCACCACAAGAAGGCTGTTCTTTGTCAACTAGGTAGAAAGGGTACCCTCCTGGAGCATGGGTCAGATAAAGAGCCTCTCCCACTTCTGTGAGAGGCCACCCCAGACGTTTAGCATTGCTGACAGCTTTACTCGACTGCAGAGTCAGCCCCTAAAGTCAACACAAAAATGACAATAACCTTTTTGAATATTGCTGAACCATGAGGCACAGCATGCATTTATTGTTAGCTCTTGTGTAGTGTCAGTGTGCTTTCTCACTTACCAAGAAATCATTACCAAGCTGATACTCTCCCACCCCATAGTTATACGTCAGTTCTGCAACAAAATGGTTATCCTCTGGTCCAAACCCGACCATTGTCTTGCTCCATTTACCATCATAGGGACTGCATGATGAAAAGGCAGAGGAATCATGAAGATATTTCCAGCTTTGTTATCCGAGGTCAAAGTTCATTTACTTTAAGGTGTTTCATACATACCCATTGCAGGTAGCTTTGCAGCCTTCCTCGAATTCTTCATGGCGTAAAATCTGAAATAGTTCCTAAATGGTTAGACTATACTGTCTAAATAGGACAAATACTATCAGAAATGTAAGTGAGCCAGCACTGGATGACATTAACCGGCCAACAAAAACTTCATAAGATAGTCACATATGTCTCTTAAATAAAGCCCTGGAAACCTACCTTCATGCCCAGAACATCTCGGTAAAATGTAGCTGTTTTGGCCCTGTCGCCAACTTTGAAAACAAAATGCAACGCTCGCCTCAAAGCCATATTTCTTGACGGATATTATTGCAGATTGCTCGTTATGTAGACGTGTATGCACAGCTCGATTAAACTTCCTGGGCGATCGATTACTCGGCCATCAACTGGGAAAACACTAGATAAGTTCACACAATAACTTACATTACATTTGAATTTCAATCAATTTAAACTTTAATGTATTGTTGTCTGTTGGCGAAATGATTTTATACCACAATAAATTTGATTACTGTTAAATTTCCCCACTTGTTTTTCTGTTTTCTTTTTATTATCAGCCCGAGTTGCACAGTTTAATGGTATCGTCCATTGTATCGCGTAATCTCGCGAGAACTCAACAAACGTGAGTGATGATGACTTTTCATTAAAACGCAAAGTAAAGTAAAGAAGAAATGTCTAAGATAATATACAAGACAGAATTTTGGTGGTGTGTACACATTGTTCGCGTTCATCGATAAACTAAGACTTCTAAAATTATATATCATTTAGTTTAAATGTAATGTTTGCGTTTCTACAGCTGGTGGCAGTGTGCAGGGAGGCTACGTGTTGCACGTCTGTCTATTAAGCAACTACAGAAGAAGAACACACCAACATGGCTGCGTACATCAAAAGCGTGATTTACCTTCTTTCATTGGAGAGAAAGTCTTTATTGTCAAGGGGAGGAAGTTTCATGCTGGAACAAAAAAGGTATGTACGCGCTCTAAGAAGGAAACCAGTGCAAATCTTTTTTCGGGAAGATGAAGTGACTAAAAGCCCAAAGCAGCCAATACCTGAGCCCGCAAAGGTACATGTCAAAAGGGAGAAGAAGGCCATTGTTACAACTGCAACAAAGCATCTTGAAGAAGGAGTTGGTTTTAAGGCGAAGAGGAGTGTACAGGAAGCTTCAAAGCCTGTTCACCAAACGTTTGCCAGAGATGAAGTTGACGGAGTCCGTTTCGAGAGAGCTCATGCTGGAGACAAAAGACTGGCGTAAGTATCAAGAAAAGAGAATATGATTGTTGCTGTAATTGTCACAAATTATATTTTATCAGTGGTTGAATAAGTACTATAGAAGAACATCTGTAAGTAAACGTACTAGTAACATATGGAAAATGTGAAATCTACACGTATATGTGTATTAAAAACGTTAAAGTAAAATGTGTATATATATATAATGCAAAAAATAGTCCTCATGTAATAAATTGGTCCTTGTCGTCCCTCCCTACTGTCTGTGATGGTGTTGGTATATATTACAATTGCACTAATATTTGTAACAATTTGCTGATGTATATCTAAGCTTGAGCTCATAACTGCTTTTGTTTTACTAGCTATTGTGGCTATAGTATCATCATAACATCTCTAGACTCGACTTTTTAAGTGCTCAGAAAACGGCTGTTTTCTTGAGGGCTTAAAGTTTAATGTTGGGTTTAACCAAACATTCAACATTTGTACATTTGGAGATACGGTGATGTTTTACATTGATGCTTTTATCAGTCTGTTTGTAAGTATTGCATTTTGTGTAACTTTCCTGTTTCTGCTGCTGTATTGGCCAGAACACTCTTGAATTTTTTTTTTCTCAATTATCTTTTTTTCCTGGTTAAATAAAGGTTAATTGGTTAATCTGAATTCTCCATATGTGTGAATGTGAGAGTGATTGTCTATATATGTTCAGTCCTGCAATGACCTGGCGACTCATACAGGGTGTACCCTGGCTTCACCCAATTAGTGTCTAACTTATGAATTAGTGTCTGTGTTAGGTCCCCACAGACCCTAGTGAGGATAAAGTTACTAGAACTCATTGCACAGGAAAGGATGAAAAACTATTCTGAAAACTAAAGTCGAAACAAATGTAGTGGAGAAGAAATATAAAGTTGTACAATATAGAAATATCAAAAATACAGTTATCTCAGACATTTTCTTGAGTACAGTATTGTACCATAGTAGATTTCTTTAGAAATTATATGAATTGATGAAGTCTGACATTTAAAAACAAAATTCTTGGCAGATTTATGGACACTGAGCTGCTATTTTCTTCTTTGATCTGAAATGATGTATTTTCCTCTTGTGTGTCCTTCAGGAAGATAGTGAGTGTTGCTCGTTCCAGGACGTTTAGGGAGCACCAGGGTAAAATCCTCTTAGAGGGCAGACGTTTGATCTGTGATGCCCTCAGTGCTGGTGCCAACCCACAGATGGTGTTCTTTAGTACTGTGGAGCGGCTCAGAGAGCTGCCTTTGGACAAGCTGAAACGGGCCACTCTAGTTAAAGTCAAGTTTGAGGACATTAAGATTTGGTCTGATCTTATGACTCCTCAAGGAGTAATCGGTATGGGCAAGTCATTTCTTGTTTATTATTATTATCAAATGTTGACTGTAAGCTTTGTTGTTGATTTTAATGTTATTTTTATGTAGCTATATTTTCCCGCCCGGATCCATCACGATTAAACTTCACAAATCGAGACCATTCAATACCTTTGTCCCTGATATGTGACAACATTCGTGATCCTGGTAATCTTGGGACAATACTGCGATGTGCTGCCGCAACTGGGTGCCATAGTGTCCTCCTTACAAAAGGTAAGCTATGATTAAGGCTGCACAATTGATTAAATCAGTGTCAGCTTGTGCACTTAATTTATAAATTAGATATTGTATTCTGTGTTTGTGTGCAACCAGTATGTTATTTACACCTATAATCAAGGAATTTGTGGTCAGCTTCTGTTTAGGCATTGAAAGCAGCATAACTCGTGTAGTGTCTTGTTGCACGACTGTCTGGCATGTAGACCAGGAGATACAGATCTTGTGAGCAGGCCCCCCAAAAAAACGACTATTGTATGTTTTGGAATCAATGACATTGGTTTTGTCAACTAACCACGTTAACTGACAGTACCATTGATTTAGCAACATTGAGAGTAACAATGTCGTCCAAGGTTGTAACCATCTTCTCACCAAATTGTGCATCCTCAGTTGTGGTCAAATTAGAAACATACAAATTTCACCTATTTCCTAGTTACCGAATGTGCTCTTTTCTTCACCATCAGGTTGCGTTGATGCCTGGGAACCCAAGGTACTGCGTGCTGCAATGGGTGCTCATTTCCATCTTCCAATTTATCCTAGCCTGGATTGGGCAGATATTGAACATCACCTTCCAAAATCTGTGACTGTCCATGTGGCTGACAGCAGCTGTGGCAGTAGTAGAAGTGAAGAAAACATAGATTCATATATAAATGCCTCAGATAAACCTTCCAAAGCAGGAGACTACGGCTGGGTCAGCACACGTAAGAAGACCAAAGTCTATGAGGATTACGACTCAGATTCAGACTCTGAAGATGAGGGACTTTCTCTTCCCAGAGTTGATGCCAAAGTGTACTATGAGAACTGGGCTCAGAATCCAACTGCCCTCGTGGTTGGTGGGGAAACACATGGTCTGAGTCTAGAAGCGGTGGAGTTGGCAGAGAAAACTGATGGCCAGAGACTCTTTATTCCTGTGGTTCCTAATGTGGACAGTTTGAATTCAGCCATGGCAGCAAGTATTCTTCTATTTGAGGGCAGAAAACAACTGGTTAAAGTAATGCAGTCAATGAAGAAGCTGAAGTCTAAAGCTAATTAACAGTTTTCATGATGTTCCTGTAAATATCATTATTGCTGTTAACATGACAAAATAACAATTTCAACTGTATTAAACCACTGAAGATGGATCTGGGATTTTTGCAACAATTTTCTATGTTTGTAGAATTATTAGTGAATTTTAATTTGTGGCTGTACATAGTGATGCATCTGTTACTTCCTATACTTTCACTGTTTTTCTGAAATTTGTAAAGTGGTCCCAAGAATGTAATTGAATAAGGAGATTTGCTTAACTTTTCTAGTCATTTTCATTCTTCTGGCTGTAGTTCAGCTGGTCAAATAGTTTAGATTTTTTGCTTTTCCTTTGCAAGTTTTAGGTACTGAACCACTGAATCTGTTCCTGGAGCTATAAAACCTTAATAGATGCGTTTGAGTTATATTTAAATGTAGGATGTCAACACTTACCATGAAAGTCTTAGGTCCAGTTTTTCCATTTACAGACACATTTAAATTGAAGTACGAATTCAGATGCCATTTTGAGCTGCAGCTGGAGTACAAAAACAAGGTCTACACACAGTTTCTATAATAAATGCAACATTTGCTCTCAGTCTTCCACTTTTACACTTCACACTTCAAGGAACTGGTGAGTCATATCATGTACTTTACATATCCAAGTCTAACTTTATTTATAGTACATGTAAGGAACAGGACTTTGTGCTTGCCAGTGGATTTTTAATGGGTGTGAGAAGTCATGACTGAAGATACATACTGGGAGTAACAGAATATAGGGATTTATACATTCAACACTTTTCAAATGCCATTTTTGTGCCTTCAGAGATAACCTGGCCTTCTCATTAGGGGACATTCACAGAAAGTCCTCATAATGATTTGAGATGAGATCCACCATTAACAATTGGCTAGAGATGACTTTCATTCGCATCATAACACACAACATGTACACGGGGTCCTAAAACATCAGTCATTGGTCTGTTACAATCAAGCATACCGTGTTCTTTACTATATGTGCACCTTTAGTGTTTTCTCATGTTTTTTTTTCTGTTTGTTTTTTTTTAAATAGGGTCAAAGGCTTACAGCTACATACAGCTGAGGTTTAGCACATTTGCACTATGTGAACATGTGACATACATCTGTAATCAGTCGTTTTATTCTCGCTCTACATGTTCAGTAACCAAGGTAACAAGGATGCTGCAGACAAATAGAAAGCAAAGAATCGGCTGAATACGTAGGTCCATTGGGTAATTCTCTGGGTTTCTCTAGAAGTCAAATAGCTATCAAGTGGAAAAAAAAATACAAATACTTTTCTTGAGGCAAAAAAACAAAAACAGAATCTCCATATATATTACTGTAAGGACTATAGTCAATGCAAGGCACCACAGGAGAAAGAGAGGACTCCATGAAAAAGGAACATGTCTAAAAAATGTTAAAATGTCAGTAAAAAGTGAGACATCTGTCTAACAGTCTGACAAAGTCAGGGGGAGTGGCAGAGAAAGAAGGCTAGGGAGTGTGAAGGTTTGATGATGGTGAGAGTCCCATAGATGTCCAATTTGGATTTGGACTTCCTCTTTAGATGGGCTCTGGTTTGAGCTTTTCAGCCAGGAAGTCGTTGACAAACTGCTCTACGATGGCTGGCGTGATCTCCTCCACGTCACGAACGTACTTGGCACGGGCCGACATGTCCAGGATTGTCAGCAGAGGTGCTGCCTCTGGGAGGTTAGTGTAGTCTCGCAGGGAGTCACTCATGTCATCCTGAAGTGAAATGGAGAAGGAACACAGCGTTTAAGTGTGAGTCACATCAACATCAGAGACTTTTGCACTGCAATCAAGATGTCAGATCCTGATACAAGTTACTTCACTTCCAAATAATTAGATGATCTTATTTCATATTGCATTTTTAATCTGACAAATGAACCTAGAGTGACATTTTTTCTATTTAAATGTATATGCTTTGGACACATTTTCAATTAATTGTGTAACAAAAATATCAAATATTAAAAGTACAAAATATTTAAAAAGTAAATACAAAATATTTAATCCATAGTGACAAAATTCTTTCAAATATTACAATAGCACACATGTACAGTTTGTATATTCCCATCCCTGCTGAAATCTAATCATGTCCGTTCATACAATTAAAATGGCAATTTTTAAATATTTTTAAATGCCAATTATTCATTTCTGATAGAGCGAGAGAATCCAGACATTCACTTGTATTTTAAGATGATAATGGTCAGAACTTAACATGTATCATAAGTGTTAAGGTAAATATTTTAAGATGATAAAAATACATACATTCAATACTAAAGTAAAGGTGCATAGTAGAACTTAACAGCAGAAGTTCAAACAATGACTCCAGTTCATTCAACTCTCATTGACCTAGCATTATAAAAAGGTTTAAAAACCTTCATGTATCTGTGTCATTCAAATTATGAAAAATATTGCCGTTAAACATTTCATTTCCAACAAAAAATACAGGGCAGATCACAATATAAGACCGCAGATGTTTTATTTTCTATCATTCCATGATGTCTATCCTGTTGCACAGCCCAGTGCATTCCTTACATGGCGTTAAAATTACCCTGACATGCAAATCAAACACTGGACACATTCCAGCAGAGAAGACACTATATTACACATCTGTCTCTAACTAATCAGTTCAGACGTGTTGTAAAATAAAAACTAGGACACCACCCTTTAGTTGAACCATGCCATGTTAAGATTAGCCCAAATAGCGTCAATCTTTCTGGCTCAGTCTTTATGAATGCATACTTTTTGAAACAGAATTGAATACACTCTTCCTCCTGTTGTCTTCCTGCCCGGAGAGACTACAGTCGCACATCCTGCAAAGACAGGAAGGAACCAGGTGGGGTTTGACAACATCTCGTCTACTTAACGGCTCACTCAACTTTGGATTTTCAATGTAGCTGAAGTTACTGCACACATGGAGAAGAAAGAGGCAGTGTTAACCTGTTAAGAAATAGAGTACAAACACCTCTCACTTCTGTGTTTGGTTTAGATTCCTGTTTAGTTTGTTTGTAGTCGTTTTCAAAAGAGCTTCATCCATATTTTGCTTCAGGCTTTTTGTCACCTTTCACACCTACCAACAACTTATCTCTTAACAACTCAGGATTTCAACCTCTGTAACCATAGGTAACAGGAATGAATCACTACAAGGCAAGCAGGCACTAACTTTCAAACAAGACTGAGAAGGCCATTAATTATTGAGGCTTCGTTCCAGCTGGGAGTGCCTCTGAAATTCGTACTCTCGTTTCGACAGAGGTCAATTATTCTAGTCATATCATCTCTGAGTCAAATAGCTTTCATAGTTTGTTTCATGCAGGGTCGTATAGTTCACTTATTGAATGTGCACGGCTACTATCACCAAAGACGTTCTCTTTTCCTCATGTCGGCATGACCCGGTTTCCCCTCAGTTATGTTTTGCTGGCTCACAGGGATACTCACAAAGATTAAAGATCAGTTTCATATGGAAAAGATTATGTTGAAAATGCAGAACTAACAAGAAAGGGCCAGCGGGTGGCACTGCAACAAAGAGTTGACTTCTCATGGGATGAGTGCCTCAGATGTTGATACTGTTAGTTACCAATTTATTCACCAGTGTTAAAAATCATCAAAAACAAAAATCCAAGGTACAGCCGTTTCACATAGATTTCCTCTTACGTATATTTAAAGCCCATTCTCTTCAGGATATGTTATGTCTTTCCCCCGTTAGGTAGAAACCATGGCTATACTCACTAAACGGATCAAATCAAACAATCATCTCATCTACGTTTCACTGCTTACACTGCTCCCTAAAAAGGATAACTATGCCAATATCATGTCTTTGACCGCCACTTCATAAAACTGCAAACAGATGGAACAGATTAACTCTAGTGTAGTATATTTTGTTGTAGGGAGCTAACTTCTTTTGAATACAGCATATTTTATTACACTGCAAATCACCCTGTACTGACCACTTAATCCACACAGATGTTAGATGTCACTAAAAACAATGTTGTTACGAGTGAAATGCTTTTTAATTCTGCTGAAAATAAAAGCTTTTCCCCCCTCTATCATGCTCTCTTGCAGCCACACTATGTGGGCACATGCTGTGATGAAACCGCAAAGACAAGAAAATCTACATTCTGTCGTTGTGGTCCTCCCAATCTCTCTGATATGAGAAGATGTAATCTGTGTCTTTGGGCCTGTAGGAGGTCATGCATCCTCTCTTTTGTGTGGCGTCTCTGCTTGTGTACGGTGCAGCCATTATAAAGGCCCCCGCCCTCGGCTCAGAACAAAAAAGACAAAGGGCCTCTTCGGCGTAACCTGCACTCACGACTATGATAAGGCTCAGAGTGTGTTTGCTGTGTGGAACCTGCGGGTTGTGTCAGGTTTATTCTGCTTACTGATGCTCTGTGGCATTTTACAGATGATGGCTGTGTGATAACAGCTGAGCTGATAATAATGAACAAACCCCCCCCCCCCTCCCCTTCTGACCACTGAAGCATGCCTGCATCCCATTTCACCGGGTAGCTTTGAAGTCTTATCAGTAAAATTTACAATATTCTCAATAAACTATCAGTCTCTAAAGGATTTGGTGAAAACAGAAACGCATTTTATATGTGAAGATAAAAGTAGGGATGAAGGTTTAAGTTTTGTCATTTATCCAAGATTAAATTTGTTACATTCTATATAGTTTTAAGAGATGAATTGGGGAAACAAATGACAAAAGTACCGGTTGTCTAATGATTGTTAGATAAACAAAGATGTATAAAAAGATGTAGACTTATATGGTGGATATAGGAATGTTACATTAGAGAGAGTGAATGTGAAAAGTCAATATATTCTAGTATGTACTGTAGACCATGTAGCTCAGTGGTAAACATTACCATTCTCTTGTTAATTCATAGAATTAAACTTTTTGATCTAATGTATCTAATAAACTATAACTAATTGGTGATTTTGACCTACTTTTTCTTCACTAGTGACCCACATTTGGTAAACTTTACTACATTTAATCTGAAAGCATCATATATCACTGTTATTTGCATTAAAAAAAACCTTAACATTGATTCCACAGTAAAACAACAATATATAAGTTGATAAATGACAATAGTTTACATGCTTATTGTAACATTCAGCTAATGATACATTTTACAGAAAAATTAGTTTTTTTCAGTTTTCTTTGCTCTGATATAATAACCTTAATTTTGTTTCAGTTTCTATGACCATCTTCTGAATGTGATCAATAAATTAAATGTAAATGTGTGTAAATATATACCTGATTTTCATCTAAATGTTGAGGAAAATTCATTTGGAAGCTGCAACTATAATTTGTATAAGCCACGTTTTGTTAATTTATTACATTTTGTGACACATTCTCATTCTTTTCACTTTATTTTTGAACGTCTTCAGAGTACCAGTATTTACTTGTAAGGAATTTAGTCAGGAAACTGTTGAATCCTTAGGGCTTTAGAGATCTCTTCATGAGTTCCTGGTGAATATAATACAGCAATTAACTACATATTGTTTATTCTACATCAGTTTTCAATATGAGAAATGTCTGGAGGAAATATAACTGTTAATGAGCTGCAGCCAGATCTCCTACTGCTTGCATGTGATCATTCTGGCCTATGTTTATTCATTACAAAACCATAAGTATAATCTTAATTCACTACTAAGTCCAAAGCCCTGGAGTGTATATGCCATCAAATATAGTTGGAGGTCAAAATAAAACGATAAAATTATGTTGAAGATAAACTCATAAATCAATGACAGATTAATTTTGGCAGCTGACACCTGCTGTTGCCTGTTAAATTCTATATTACTATGAAATACCACAGCAATTCATTTTGTATGCAACAACCACAACAAACACAAATGAAGAAACAATGGATCATTCATTCTGCATTTATAAATCAATATACTACTCTACACTGTGGGTTTTGGTTTTTTTTTCATTAGAATAAGAAGATCCTGTGTCACTGCGCTCTGCCTGGCCTCCCCCTGAGAGACTGCCAACATGCTGCCGTCTCATGGACACAGAAACCCAGCAGCTGGCCTGGCAGGCATCGCTCTACTATGAGGGCCAACCCAGGCCAAGGTGCAGGAGTCTGAAGCTTCAGTCTGTGAATGACAGCATAAAAGACCTGAAACGGGAAGTGAAATCTGATCATGAACTCAATCTGAAAAATAAACCTGTGGTGATTTCATAGCCGGCTGAGTTGAAGCCAGGAAATTATACCTGCACTACATGAATGTAAAAATATCTGCCTTCGCACATGTGCCACGAGGGAAACAAAGCAAACCGAGACTGCAGTTAAACACAAGAAGCTTGTGAATGTCTATGAGCTCCAGTGCAACAGTGTCTCTTTGTGTTAGGTCAAGTAAATATTGGCAGACAATCAACAGAATGAAACCATATCATGACAACTCTCATTTGTTTTCTGAAAACTTAAAGAGACTGCTCTTGTCCTGCAGCCTTCAAGGCTGACGGAGTGGAGTGGCCTTGAACATACACACATTTACACACTGGGTCAGACAGTTACAGCACATGTGTGAGCCCAAGGGCTGAAACCTGAGCCCGCCCTCAGTGTTTGACATGAGAAACCAGCGCTGTGTGACCCGACTGCTGGGTAGAGACGGGGAGGGGAAGGGAAGCTGCAGGGCAGACAGGAGGGTAGCTAAGGAGAGGTAGCTAATCTGGTAATTATGTCTGCCGCTTCTGCTAACTCCAACACTTCTGGAAAGGTCGAGACAGAACAACATGAGATAAGAGGAGTTATGAAAACTCACAGCCTATCCCACACAGTCAAGACGGGGGAGGGGATAAAGGAGGGGGATGGAAGGATGATTTGGAAGCAGTGTAAGGGAATACAGCAAGTCTGCTAGCATGCTCGGGATCTCCCTACAGGCATCCAGTTGAAATATGGGTCAAGAACAGGGCTGAGGGTCTCATTTACAGGTCTAAGATGCAATAACAGCAGCCTCTCAAAGGCCAAGATTATGTATCTGTGGAGATACATAAAACTGTTTTATATCTGCACAGTGTCAATACTGTATGTTGATATGACTTCCTTAACAGGCTGTAAAGAATCAAAGGTTAACTTTAAAAAAAAACAAAAAAACATTTACTTTATTTTGCCATTGTCACCTGTATAGTGCCATTTTTCATATAATTACGTACTCCATCATAATATAATCTTCAATCACTTAAAAAAATATATATGAACACAGCACTGGTAATACATATTTGTTCCCACCAGAGAGCAGTGAAGGGTTCATTAATTTATGTTTTTAAAGTTTCCTACTTTTGTCATAATACTATACAATACCTAATAACCAATTGAAGGTGGAAATTATGTAATTGATCATAAAGGTTTTATGAATCATTTGTACAGTACAGTATTTGTCTTAGAGCTTTTGTAATTAAAGTACATTTCCAAGTAAACCTCAGCAAACCCAAAACAAACATTGTCATGTGTTTTACTTTAGAAAATGGGATAAAACTCCTCATTTTGCTGCCTAGAGTGGTCTGTCTCACCTCTCCAGCCACAAAGAACAGCAGCGGTATCTCCTCCTCCTTTGCTTTGTACTTGGCCATGAGTTTCTCTGCTATTGGCTGAATCAGCTCCTTGGCTGGCTCCAACTCTCCCTCCTCCTCTGCGTCTGAACAAACCAGGAAAGAGACACATAAATGCATTATGAGTATGTGAAAGAAAAGAAGAAAAGGAGCAGTAAAAGGCATCAAGAAAGGCCACCTGGGAGAAGAGAGATGCACAGATGCATGACACGGAAAGTAAAGGGGGGGGGGGGGGGGGATGGCTGGTAGACAGATGCAGAAAGAGACAAAAGAGGATGTACAGATGGTGTCCATCTTCTTTTACAATTTAGTTTGACCTCAAGGAACACCAGGGTGGCCTTTTAAGGGTCATCATTCCAGTATGTGGAATAGTTCTTCCTGGTCAGCTTAGTTCTTTTCTATGCTTACCTACAGACTACATTTATTCTGAATCTATTGATAATATGCATATTCTGTATTAACACAAATAATAGACCTTTACACTGAAAGACAACACGAGAAGATTTTTCCCATCGTGTCTGACATTCAATATGCTCCGCATAAATGTCACTTCATTCACACACACACACACACACACACACACACACACACACACACACACGGAGCTTCAGGCCAAACCCCATGTGGAGCCGGCATCATAAATACCCCGTTACTCACCCACAAACAGAACAAGGCAGGGCCCCTCGTGGAGCTGAACGGCGTTTGATTCACTCAGTTCCAGCACGGGTCGAGGGTGCCATGGAAAGAGCCGGCATTCGGGGTCGTTCAGCACCTCAACGCGGCCTTGTCGTGTGATCATGTGACCTTCTGAATCCAACAAAATCAGAGTAGGAATACCTGGAGGAGAGAGAGAGACAAAAAGAAGAGGCGGGGATGGTGTGAGAAGAGGACAAACACAGGAGGGGAGGAAATGGGCAAACATGTGGGAGGTGGTTTAGGTCATTTCCCTTTATCATTACATTGTGACGCACACGGTTCAATCTCCCACTGAGTTTTTGTTGTCTGGACTTTTTTTGACCTCTTTTAGCCAGTTTTGCTTAATTTCTTTGCTCTTCAGTGCCTTCCATTTTGCCTTTAACTATGCACCCTCTCTCGTTGCCATGCCTGTGATGACGATCTCTTTGTCTGTATTAACAGACTTATCAGAAACAGACCCCATTTGGGAACAAACAGAGCACGTGAGTCAGTAAGTTCCTGTCTGTGCATGTGCTGTGAAGGCATCAGAGGTAGGGGGCCATCATGAACTGCAGGGGTTGCGAGTGCGTGGCGGAGGCAGTGTTGATTCGTCCTCCGTGCATTCCTCGCATTCTTTTGCAGGACAGGCCAAGAGCCAGTTTTTACTAACTTCATCTACAATCCTCTGTGCACACACACACACAGTGAAGGTAATCAGAAAAAAAAAAGAAAAAAAAGAGTGAGGCACAGAGGGAGAGGCGCACCACTTCCGCAGCAAATGAGACAGTAAACTTGATAACTGCCCCACATTCTTCAGGCTTCAGGGCAAATGTGTGTTGCCGTTTCTCTGCCCAGCACAGAGAGCTGTCAGCCATTGTGCCAGTTTTTCACTAAGTGACATAACAAAGCCTGGCACCTTGAAACTTTTCTCTTCCTACCTCTGGGCTTGAACATGAAAGGCACCATATATGAGCAGGAAGCAGCTGTGAAATACCTTGTATTCCATAGAGTCTGTTGAGTCGTGATCGTCGAGCCTCGTCTGAATATGGCACCGCCAGCCATGGCATCTCACTAAAGTACTGCTTAAAAGACTCCTCTGACCTGGAGGGGTTTCGAAAACAGCACAATGACAACAGATGAGGATTTTGTAGTTTCAGTTAACAGGTAAAAGGAGAAGAAGGATGCTTTCTGTGTATGACAAGTGGTCGAAGTACGAAGAGGAAACTTTAATAATACTCCACTACAAGTACAATCTAGTAATAATTGTCCTTGTATTTTAGTATACAAACTGCATAGGCAATATTAGGTCTGTTGATTATGTAAATAAATATATTGTATGCAGATGTATTCTTTTATAAAATTACCTCAATAAGTACAGAATAATTCATTCATTCCAAATGGAGCTATTAAAGTACCCCCCCCCCCCCCAAAAAAAAAAAATAGGGTGGGGGTAATTAAAGCATAAACAGATTAATCCATCACGAATAATTTGCTAAATCATTTTAATGCAATTAACTCTTCTGCAGCACAAAGTGTTTCTGAATGTTTCTGCCAATACATTTGGGTCAGTTTTTTCTCGTACAGTTCGTGTCGCACATAAACAAATAGTTGGTTCAGTCGTGACAGGCAGCAGAACCAACCCATAAAGATGCAAGAGCAGAGACAGGACGATGGCCTCTGGATGGAAACGACAAACAAAACCAAGATAGAACACTGGACAGACATTAAATATTAGACACACTCTGCAGGATGAAGTTTCATTGAAGCACTTCTAGCTTCGAAACACTGCATTAACACAAAACATATGTGAGTTGGGGATTCTGTTAGCACTACAGCTAATGTGTTACCCAGCTTGCAACAAACATGTTAAGTGCATGTACAGCATTTCCTTCTTTCTCGAGTCTGATCATGCAAAATTAAATAATTGAAATATATTAAACATGAATTATAATTAATCATGATTAATCCACAGCAACTCTATGATTAATATGCAACATTGTTCAAACCTCTTGTTTGTGGTTTAGTTCAATTATAATGACCACATGTGCATTTCTCAGTTTCTGTATTTAAATACCATCTGTATGTATGGGAAGTATGTACAGCAAAAAAAAAAAAAAAGAAAAGTTACAGTTAAAGAAGTGCTTCTATAAACCCAATTGTTTCCTTTTCAGTATGACCTCCATTTTCACTTAAAGTCTTTATCCATTTTGTTCAGACAATGAGATTTATTGCATTCATTTTCTAATGCTTTATACCAGCTTTAACTCAACATGTCAGATGTTTCAAACCGTTTTTGCTGCTTCTCATCATGGGGTCAGGGGTCACAATAAATACTGACTTTAACCTTCAGAACCCATTTAGTTGAGTTTTTTTGATGTCTTTTGAAGGCTGTGCACAAAAGTCCTATAGAAATAAATAGGTATGCTCATTTTAACCAACAAACTACTAAGCTAAAGATGGCTTAATACTTTATTTTCACATTGCTGTACACAATGTTTTTAAGTTTACATTATTGCTGCATTTATCTTTTACTACTGTATAATTCTGAACGTAGCTAAACTCCTTCACACTTCATCTATAAAGCAACATATGACTGAAAAGTGACTAAATCTGTCAGTCAAATACAGTAGAGTAAATTAATATTTGCCTTTCAAATGTTAGTGGAATGCAAGTATCTTCATGTTTTTATCTCACCGCTATCATGACCTCCAGAAACAGATGTATGTGTTATTAAATCTGGTATTCTGGCAGAGTGAATCTTACCTGTCGGCGCTGACAAACACGATCTCAAACTTTTGTCCGGACTCTTTGATGGTTCGGTACGATTCCACTAAGACCCGGGTCAAACTGCGGCACGGCGGACACTAGCAGAGAAAGAAACAGAAACAAGGGACATGTGACAACAATCATAGGTTTCAGGAGTGTCATCCTTTTGTTCTGTGCATTCACCACTTCTGTCATTATGCCCAAAACACCTTTCCGCAAAACTAATCATTCCCTTGTTTTGTATCCAGCCTTTTTGAAACGCAGCCCAAACCTCCTGGAACACTAATCCAACTAAAATGCTCCAGCCTGAGAAACTATTTATTGTTCTGTGTGCATTTGGCAGCAGGAGTGGAAGTATGGCTGGCATTAAGATGACATCACAGTGATATGGAGAACAGACCTGTCTAACTACCAAACACTTTCTCATGCTCACTGTATTCCTTTCTTTAGTTTCCCATAGATAGAATAAAACAGGTAATGATTATTTACAGACAGAGATAAGGTGCAGTTTGTTTTTGGAGCAACATTTCATATCCACATAGTAGAAGTTTGCTTTGAGCAGCTCTCAGTTACTAAAAAGCTGATTTCCTGCGAGATATTTCTTAATTTATGAAAGAGTGGGATTCCAATTTCCCAGTCTGGAAGGCTGCATTACACATGTGACACTAATTATTTTACTTAAACTGTTCAAATGAAGTAAAGTTAAAAATGTGGAAAATCTTGACCAAACAAACATATATTACAAGTGGTGCCTGCCCCTTGCACGTATTGTAGCTTATTTTGGCAATAATCCATCTGATGTTATTATGTCTATGGCAGCAGTGACACATTTTGAGCAGTGTAAGTAAATTGGTAAAAAAAAACAAAAAAAGAATAAACAAAAATCAGTTGTTTTTTTGTTTTGTTTTTTTTTTTTAACTTTGACCTACTTTTCCTAAAATGTAATCACATCTATTCTGGGTCACTGGAAATCTATAAACCCAATTTGGTATTAAGTCAAACAATAGTTTTGTTGCCAAAGTGTGTACAAAACAAACAAAGAAACAAAAACAGAACCCAATACAATAACCCTTGCAGGGGTAATTGTGGGGGTAATTGGGCTTTGAGCGCAGCACACAACTCACACATTGACACGTACATACAGTTATAAAACAGTACTTTTTAACCATTTGCACAGATAGGCTTACATTTCAATGTCATTTAATATACTCCAACTTCTGTTATATACGCCCTACATGTTAATTTATTTACCCATTCTATTTAATTACAGTGGATGAATGGTGTTGAGCATTTTCTCATTGATTCAGTCATGCATACTCATCTTGCAAAGCCTTGATCAATTTCAATGCATGATAATTGACTTTTTGCCAAGTTTCTGATACAAATGAACACAACATATGGCTCTTTATGCTCTGAATATCTTTCAAAATGCAGCATTAATATAATATGAATACACAGCTGTTTTTATGCAGGCGTGTACAATGTCTGTGTCTTAACTAATGTCTTTCACTGATTTTTTACCAACACTGAAATATGGGTCATGTTTCTTTGCCATGGGCCATTTCAGGAGTCTCTAACATTAAGAGGTAACACACACACACACACACACACACACACACACACACACACACACACACACACACACACACACACACTTCTGTATAACTGCATGCCAGTGCTGCCATTTCATGTTCGTAAAGATTACTTTCATAGCACCTAGATTTACACCAGTAACCAAAGGGAATGCGGTTTTAAAATACTGCAGTCAGAGTCATGTAATGGATTTTGCGACTTGTCCTTTTCAATTTTCTATGGGTCTGGGGTCTGAGCCAGGCTTCAGGCGTCACCATTCTGAAAAGGCAGTCTCTGAGGCTGTGGCTCTGGCAGCTGTTGTGCCGAAATGGTCTCGGTAGCTCTGCTGCATCTCATCTGGAACAGCCCACCGATGATTTAAAGCCTTTCATACATCACTGAGTCATGACCTTCACTAGCTATCAGCACGCCCAGCGCAGAATGACACAATAGCCTGATGTCAGTGGGGTGTGGTGACTGATGCCCACTTTGAAAAGGTTCAGAGGTGGCGATGAAAGCATGAAAGGGACAGTTGACCACTCTTAATGTAAACAAAAGACACAATGGACTCCCTCTTTACCCTCCTCCTCCCTTATCTGCCTCTTCCTGCTCTTCTGTGATATCGTTGCCCTTTTTGCCACTGAAGCTCCAGTGTTACGACTTAAAACTGAAAACTCAGAGCACCTTCCCTGCTCAGTCTTTGTCCTTTTCTGTTGCTCCACACTCACCCAGTGTGCTGAGAAGTACACTCCCACATAGTGTCCCTCCAGAGAGCTGCTGTCTGTCGTCTGCCTGTTGTTCCTGAGCAGAGGGCCTGCCACCACCTCCGCAAATGGCTTCGGTCCCCAGGGGAACTCCAGGCCTGGGAGAGGGTCACAAAGTAGAGGGACAATGGAAGTGAAAGATGGGAAAGGGTTTTTGAAGGCAAACTTTTTCTCGTTTCAATTATGTGCACTTTATGATGACTGTTGTCAAAACACATACAAGATGCAAAATGTAACAATAAAAAGTGATAGCCATGTCGCTCAAGATTTATCAGTCGGAATTACTTTGACTGCTTTCTTCCCTACTCTCCCTTTTCATGCCATCTACACAGACTATATTTATATGCCCAAAAATGTGGTGTATTTTTGACCTTACTCCAAAATTCCTTGTAAGTTGTTTTGTGGCTAAGGAAAATGACCATTCCACTGGTGTTTCTGTTTACACAACAAATTAGTATAGGTTTTTTCAGTTTGGCAGATGTTCTACTGTGCAAACGCCAGCCTCCCCTCTGAACTGCAACTCCTCTTACAAAAAGTGTGCTTTTTACACATGTCCAAAATCTTCTTTAATAATGTTTATAAGTATACGTTTCTCCTTCCAAGTAGAAATGTTGTAGACCTTTTTTCCCCCACCGCAAAAGTAGTTTCTGACTAATTTAGATTATCTAATCTGAATCTGCTGACTGCTGTCTAATTCAGAATAACAGTGGAATACTAGTACATCTGTAGCCATACTTTCTCTTGCTCTAGAAATGCATTTGGTGCTGCTGAAGTGAAAGGGGGGTAAACATAAATAAAACCTTGTCAGGTTGGTTCATAATGGCCTCTTTATGTGAACTTGGTTGTCTAGGGATTCATTAGGCAAGAATGACACATCTGCACTGCACCGGTGCTGGTGGTTTTTTTTGTTTTGTTTTTTTACTGTTGTTCAGATTGTAAAAATGCACTCCATCTTTATGCTGCAGGCTAGTCTGACGCCACTCAACTCACAGGCCTTTCATTGACAGTGAAAAGCAGAGGGCCTTGAATCATTCACCCGCCCCGCTGCAACACAGTGCACTGCAAACTTTAACCAGCCTTTTCCTCTCCCTACCATAGCTGCTGTGGTTGAATTGATTTGTCATGTCAGGAACTGCTCAGTCTGTCTCTAATAAAAAACATAAGATGGAAAAACTGCAAAACCGAGAGAGAGATATACTGTAAAATATATCACTGACCCGTTTCTGCTTTAAAACTTTTGTATCGATAATGCAAAATTAATCAATGCCTGCCCCCATATTTATTCACTTTTCTACCCGCACAGTTTGAAAATCTAGTTAATGGCTCATGGAAATAATACTTTAGGCCTGGACCTACTTTTGTCCACCAGACATTGAAATCTATCACGGCACTCATGAAAAACCCATTCCCTTTCACCGCTGTGCTGCTATAATACTGCCATTCTTCCTTCTCACATGACTAATGACACTTTTTCATGCTGACAAAACAGGGAATGAGGAGCAGCATTTTTAAATGTTAAGAGCTTCTTACTCACAGAGGACATCCTGTGTACCAGAGTAAGCCCACTCTATTAACTCTCGGTCTCACTTCAAAGTACAGAAATTCTAGGTTTGTAGATAAGAGTGAGACGGGGACATGCTAGGATATTCACATGGCACCATAATTATGACACAAACAAAGAAGAAAAGATATTAGAATGTCTGCATGGAGCTGAGAATAGGGAATTTAGATGAGCTAATGGTAGCTGGGGCTGTTGTAGAAGAGCAGAAGAGATTTACAAAACTCAGGAGGAAGTGTAAGGAATTTTAATGGAAAAACGTGACAATGACCCTCATCCTAGAAATGCGCTTTCAGGTTGTTATTGTGGATTTAGACAGCTGGGATAGTTAGTTTTTCAAATTGAGTTGATTAAGATCACTATATGGACTTGAAAACCAACATCATATGAGTAAATCTGTACATATAGAACCTTTCATTTTATACTGGGCAAATTATAAGACAACCTAAATGACACATTTTCAGTGAAGTGTTATTAGTACCATCACTCACAACACTTACTGTAACCACCATTACAGCATAACACTTAGATGAACAGTAAACAACACATGGTGGCAAAAAGTAATTTGATGATGTGAAGTACCTTAATAACACGGAAGCAAGTTTTCCACTACCACTGAAATAACCTTTACAGATATTATTACTATTACCTTACCATTCTGTTCAAAATACATATGTCAGTTGTTCATCAACTGTTTGAGAGTACAGATAAAAGAATGGGCTCTTTGTAAAGCCTGTAGTTTGGATTAAAATACTCATTTTAGCTGTTTGATAGGTAAAATGCTAAATACTTAGAAATACTAATACCCCCCCCCCCCCCCAACCTTGGAGTGGATAAAGCTGCATTTGGTAGGTACGGACCAAAACACACCATTTACCAACAGACCAACGTCTTGTCACTTTGCAGATCAAACTTTGTGTAAAATTGTCAGTTTTAAAGCAGTTTTTGGTTCATTATACAGAGGAGAAATTTGGGGATCATAATTTACATTTAGTTACATTTGGAACTTTTTTAGAACAAATCAATAACAGTTTAAAACTTCAAATACAAATAATTCAGTCCAAAAAAAAAAAAGAAAAAAAAATTCCCTATGTAAAATTAACATTGTCAATGGTAAAATAAATTAGTATAAATTAGTATTCTGGTCCAAAAATACCAAGTCTTATATGCTAGCGTTTAGCAGCTCATTGTCTAGCCATCTGTCACCACTGATTATAAATGTGGCCCAATTTGTTGGAACATCAATAGATGATTGGTCAGATGACCACTTTCAAAAGCCAAACAAAATGTAGAATAATAGACCTTGTCCATATTAATGTGAACCTGTTAATCCATATTCCTTTTTAATTTAACTTCTAGTACCGTTTAAACTGCAAGAGTCAAAAATCATGGAGAAAAATGCCACAATTAGCAAATACATGTGCAGCTTCCTCCTCTCAGTCCAAATATAAATACAGGTGCGTTGGCACCATTTCACATCATTATGGAAAAGCAAAGCTACAGTCCCAGCTTCTTTATTGAGACACAGATCCAAACTTGGACATGATTCCCTGAATTAACAGAATCTGATTGGTAATTACCTCTGTCAGTACCATATTAAATCTCACTGACTGTCTGATAATGACTGTGTTCAGACAAATCTGCAACAGAGTAGATTTGCAGAACCCTCGCATGCTTTCAGATCACTTAAACAACTTTTATGTAGATTTTTTTTTTGCCTGCGATACTCAAAAAGTACAAAGGACTGCAGCTTTAAGTGCAACAACAACAGAAATAACAGTTAACAGTGCAAACCATCAGTAACCATTAAAGTTTATTCAAAGTGGAACTGTGGCCTGAGTCTTAACCACAATCCAGAGCGAGTAAAAAAAATACCCACCATGCATTTGGAGCTACACAGGTACAAGAGACAAAGTAGGAAACACAATCAATCTTCCTCTGTGGCTGTGTGTGAGCCACAAAAGATCCATTATCATGTTGAAAGTGATAGTTTTAGGTTGTAATGGTTGTTGCCTGGGGTGAAGGTTAACCATACATTAATAGAGATTAAGGTTAGAGCTCAAAGTAAAAGAATATATATAATGTATACACACATGTATTTGAGTGGAGTATACCACAAGTGTGTCGGTGTGGTTTGTAGTGACTGCTAATCTTACCTTTGGGGTCATCTCTAACCACCAGTAGACCATTTCGACACACCACCTTTCCTGTAGCTGCATCCACGAACACCAGAGATGGTATACTGGTTACCTTGTACTTGTTCCAAAGCTTCATCTGAGGAGAGAAAAAAGAAGGGAGGAGAGATTTTTAAAAAAATGTTGGCAATGGTAAAATGTTGGGAGTATCTTCGAGCTCAGACTGAAACTGCCTGAAATAGACCTAATAAGGACATTTCAGATCATTGCCGGGGACATAATTTGGATTTGCTACATATTTCATACAACCTGTACATGTACTGTGCTGGACTGTTATAATTTGGAAAATGTTCAATAAAAAGAATGTTTAAATTTTTTTTTTATAAAAATGTTGGCAAGGCTGTTCAAAATTCATTCTCAGAGCTGTAAAAAAAAAAAAAAAAAGAAAAAAAGTTTAACCCAGTTCTGACCTGTGTGTCTGATCATGTAAGTCAAGCAGCAGTATATTCACCTTATATATGATGGCATATAAAAATGTCTTTTTATTTCAGGAAAGTTTCCAAAAAAAAAAATAAATAAATAAAAAAGCTGGAAGGGATCACAGTGGTAAAGGCTGAATTGGAACATGATGTCCCTGCTGTGTTTTTAAAGAAGAAAGTAGAAGTATGGAGGTGAAAAACAAACTAACACCTTGTAGAGTTAAAGAGAATTTTTGATTCCTTCCCAAATGTTAAGCAGCATGAAATATCGGAGCCATTTGGATGCGATTCACACATTGGCAGGTTTATATGAGCGCCTGTTGGCTTTAAATGCATGTGTAGTTTTTCCTTCATATGACTAGTTAAAATGAATTTAGTCTCAAAGTCGGGGGAGAAAAAACAAAACCACACACTTCACAACCTGAATTCTGCATGAACTGCAGCTATTAATAGAGTCCAGCATTCAGTGGAGTCCTTAACATCAAAGAGTAGATGAAGCATTTCAGATATCTGAGACTCACTTTCCATATCAGAGAGAAGAGTCCTATGCTGTGAATAGAAAATAGCCAAATCTTCTTGTAAAGAGCAGCAGTTGGAACTGTTCAGTGTTGCTGCTTCAGCAACTACAAAAGAAACCGGGAATCCCTCATATGAAATCCCAAGACAGAAGTAAGAAACTGTCTGTAGAAAACTGTCACGTCTGTCGAAGTTTTACCTTCTAGGTTCATGTCATTATCATAGTCCCTCCCCTTCTGTTGTACCTCATGGGACCTCTCCATTGACTCCAGATCAGTCAGTGGGAAGAAGTAATAACTTTATGATACAAAAAAAAGTCTGCAGTTATCGTGAAAAAAATGTTAAATATCTAGTTTTGTGTTCAACAGCTCAATGCATGCGATACATGTCACCCCTGATGTGGCAGATTTTTATTTGATTTTCTTTTTATCAACAAACAATACGACACAGTAACTAAGAAGCACTGATTGAACACAAAATATTTAAGTGAAAGATGGTAGTAATTATGCATTGTTGCACATTTTACTTCACTTTTCAAGAGTGATGTGAAAAAAAGTATTGAAAGGAGGTGAAAGTCAACACTGCCTGGTTATGTTACAGCTGCAGAAACATCTGACACATCTAAAGATGTTGTAGTGACAGTTATGATTATGCTACTTCTGTAAAATTTGGGTGTGTAGACCTTATATTTACATATTCTAACAGTTCAATAGTTACAGTTTGAGTGCAAACTGTGACTTTATGTAATATCTTTTAAACTGAAAAATAAATGGAAATGCGTGGCGCGGTGGTTAGCACTCATGCCTCACAGACAGAAGGTCCCCGGTTTGATTCCCACACCAGACCTTTCTGTGTGGAGTTTGGATGTTCTCTCCGTGTCTGCGTGGGTTTTCTCCAGTTTCCTTCCACCATCCAAACACATGCACTGATAGGTTTATTGGTTAATCTAAATTGTCCATAGGTGTGAATGTGAGAGTGATTGTCTATAGGGTGTACCCCACCTTTACCCATTGTAGCTGGATTAGGCCCCCAGTGACCCTTGTGAGGATAAAGCGAGTTCAGATGACAACAGAGAGAAATTAAAATGATGGATAATACAAATTCCAAAGATAAAAAGAATATATTATTCATCTCCATTGAGTATAATTTAGTTTTTTCCAGACCTGTGTCCCACTGGGCACAACCAGAAGAAGTGGGATTTTTATCCAAATTATTTATACTCCCCCCCCCCCCCCCCCCCCTCTCTCTCTACTGATTGCCTTCATGTATGGACATGACATGTGGGGAAAAAAAACAAAACAAAAAAACGCACATTTATTAAGCTACACTGCCAAGTCAGGCACTCCACTCCCATTGTGAGAGTGATTTGCACTGTGTCTGGATGCTGCAGAAGTCATTCTAAAAAGATCTTAAACCAAATAAAGTGCTGAAGTACTTTCCTTTGGGCTCAGCAAAGTAAGCCTGGAGTTCAGTTACCAATGAGCTCCATTTGTTGTTGCTTTTGTGAAAACTGTGACTTCACTGCCGCACACAGACAGAATAAAAACCACACAAGATAGACTTGCTCCCGGTTTATTTACATATTCTGTGGGTGCTGTGATAATGTCCAACCCCATGCCCTCTGTGACAGCAGAGGTCAGGCGGTCTCTGTTCAGTGGACAAGACGACCTGGAGCCTCCTGAAGATGTGGGTCTGGACGTCCCTGAAGAGAAAACTCCAGCGTCTGCCACAGTCAACAGTTTTACCACACGTTCACTGCTGCTCTGGAAACTCAATCTGGGCTCACAAATTGATGGGGTTAGGGGCATTAACTGTGACGGTCTCCAAAAGCTAACGTGGCCAACAGTGTATCTGTAGAACTCTGCAGGAATATAAATTGGCTGACTGCTGTCATCCCGGCTGATCATATGAGATTGAATGTCGGCTTTGATGGAAGGGACAGAAGAGGGGAAAAAAATGCTGGAGTTAAAGTGATTAGATCTGTTCTTGTCAAAGTGTTATTACCTTTGGACTTTTGGGCCAAATGTAATAACTCTGACATATCTAGTGGCATATTAATGACCCAATATGATTAGAAAAACAGAATGACAAAACACAGTGCATCCTATTATAATGTTATGACTAGATTATTATCAAAATACCACTATTTATCTAAAGTAGTTGCACAGGTATGCTTTGTTTAAACTTTACTTTAAAAAAGGAAACCGTAAGATTTAAGTGGATTTTTGGAGGATTCTGTCACATATATGAAATGCAATATGCATGATTAGATTTTCATTAGTGGATAATCATGTGAAAATGAGAACCGTGTTTTCATTACTTCAGACAGAGACATTTATACCCGCAGGGAAAGTGGCGTCTTTACACATGTTTCACTGCTACATTTCTATACAAGGTCAGAACTGACTTTGTTTTCTTACTTTTACTCTTTAATATAGTAGTTCCCAAGCCATTTTGACGTCACAATTTTTTGGCAACTCCAGACATTATTTTTTTATATATATCATATAGACTTTTTTTTTTTTGTTGCTAAAATGTATTTGTTTTTCATCATGTAATAATTTTTCTCATCATGTTGGAAATAAACAGTAATTTTTGATGACATTTTGTCCATATAATGTATATTATGGTTGGAGGCATAAAAGCCAGGTGAAGATTATTGCACCAAGTGATAATTTTATTTTCCTTGCTCAGGATATGTACAGTTAGTCCAGCTCATGTTTACAAGACTACAAAGTAATACTGAATAAACAATAACTAAAACTATGAATTATGAAAAAGCTGCATCTGAAACTGACCACAATGAACATTTGACATAAACACTACCACAGTGTTTCAGTTTGACAATTTGTCATGTCTTTTATAGATTGACATCGTCTCTCAACTCACCATAATTTTTTATTATTTTTTTTTTTTTTTAATTACTAGATATGCCAGGTGATCCCATATGGTTACAAATCTGCACAATCACCTGCAGTTACAATTTAATATCCCCTTAACTAAAAAGCTCAGAACAAATGAAAACAAATACAGGCTATTATTATGAAACATGCAATTTTTTAAAGTTTTTTTTTTTTGGGAGTAAGATGAGGCATAATTCAACAAATCATGTTTAAAGTCAAGTTTAAATTAATTGACATGACATTCAATGATGCATAGAAAATTAACAATTTTTCCCTGAGTTTCAATATTGGACTGGTTTAATATGATCCAAGTACACAAGTCAAAAAACAGAGGAAAATTCTAGAAATGTTACTTTTAATGTTAGCTTTAAGTGCTATTACAGCGTTCATATTGAAGCATTGACTCAACAGCTGAGAATATTATGTGGCATCTTCACAGACAAAACCCCATTCTTCCTCTTTGCTTCAGCACTAATTTACTGCATCCTTGAGTCATGTCTGCCTGGTGATTTGGCGCTGAGATCAGAGTAGCCTTGGTTATTAAATCTTTCAAGGGTTTAACTTTGCCTTAAGGATGAAAGCACCGCTATGATTGGAAGGCAGAAAATCAGCCTTGTAACTACAACATCTAAATGTCCTTAAGTCGGTCACAAACAAACGTAAAATGCATTTCATTGCCTTGAAATACAAGAATTCATTGCGCGTGAGTGTGCGGTGACAAAAAAAAAAAAAAAAAAAAAAGGGATCTGGTTTGTCACAAATACAGGTGAAGTGTCGGGTTACATCACTACTGCTGTGAGTGGATTTGACTGTAAGAATGATGTGTGGGAACCTCCTTTTACGTTTGAGACATTTCCAAAAGCTGATAAAAACATAACAAAGACAATTAGTTTCTCAGTAACAGCTACTCTTCTCTCTTCAAGCCAATAGAAAACATGAGGATCACATACCACAGCAATCCGTTTCCCCAAAACACTGTTTCATTGTCAGAAGCCGCAGGCTGCCTATTATCGCTGAGACAATAAATACAAAATGTGACATGATATGTTGCTCTAAAAAACACCAATCAGTCATGCTGTCAAATCTACCCTGAGTCTATGGATTGTGAAACATTGTGAAATGGTGTTAAGAATATTTGTGCATCATCTTGTCAGGTTTTATTAATCTGAAACAGGAGTCATTTGATTAAACCGCCTGTTATGCGTTAGTCATGAAAAGTGTAATTTAATAGTTTAGGAGTAACTTTGTTTTTTTGTTACAGCTTTTCTACACTGCAATCAAAGCATCATGATTGCACGTTTCCTCCTCTACATAATGAATAGAGTCATTATCAATAGCAACAGTGTGTAACTATATAGCCAAAAAGGCGGCTTGGCTATATAATTACACATAGGTTTAACAATGCCAATAAGCTGCAGAGGGTCCTTCAGCTCTCCAGACTCCAGGGAGAGATGGAAATCCATACTGACAATCCATTTGCTCTCCTGAACATGCAGGCATTAGCTACACACTGGGCCCACTGCTCATCATGCTAATTGAATCATGCATGGTTGCGGATCCATATCCAGAGCAGCAGCAAATCAGCCCACTGTGGGGCCAGTGAATCTTTGTATACATGGATACATCAGACCCCTGGATGTGAGAGCATTATTATACTACTGATCCAAGTTCAGCCAGGATGAGAATATAATTTCTTTAAATAAAATTGCTTAACGGGATCATTGGGGTATTAGTGTACTACCTGTCCCCCCACTAGGAGAGCCAAAACAAGACAAAGGAAACACACCCACTTGAAAGGTATCCATATTTCCATGTTAAATGTCATGCGTAGCGATCACTTTCATGCTTCCTTGCACTGTTGCACTTTATGGCAACATTTCATAGTTAAAAGGAGGTTAGCTTAGGTGGAGAAACCACAGTCCCTGTGGTCTTAAACTTTAAATTCACACACACATCTGCTTCAGTTTTGCTGGTCCTTTTTTCAAACCCCTACAGCCCTGTCCTGCAGTGAAATTCAGCTTATGTCGGCAACTGGAGGGTCTCCTCAGCGCCTCAGAGGCTTGAGTGTCACCTTGTTGAGAGAACTAGAGTGGGATTCTTTTCTTCACTCAGCATGGTCAATTCACCCATCATTGTTTTGAGCCATTTCTCCTCACAGATCTGTTTCACGGGGGCAGTCAGGCCTGAGGCATCTGCCAAACACTCCCGTTGCTGCCTCACTACAACACTGTCACTACAAAAGGAAAAGTCAGTCCTTTATATCAGAACATGTGAGTGGTACCCTGTTGTGATGGTAACAGTACAACCCTTCATCTCAGACTTTTACAAATAGGGAAAGCTGCAACAAGGCAGATGATGTCTTCAAGGCATTAATACACCACCACAATAGCTAAAATGGTCAGTGTTCAATGTTATTCATTTCGGTTTCATTGAATAAATAACTTAGTGTTTCCAATTCACTGTCCTTAAGTACATTTGTGGAATTTAATTTATCCTACTCTGGAATCCTCAATGGTTTTTATTATCATCATGAGGCAAAAATGTTTCACAGACACAGACACTTCATTCAAGTTGAACTGAAATTTTTGGCACATTATTTTCTGTGTGTAACACACACAAATTGCTATAAAACTAGTGTGTATCCCACAGTCAGAGAGAAGATACAGAGTGGAACGTGTATGTGTTTGATTTGATTTAATAGTCCAAAGGGACTTTTTAACATAACAAACGTTAGAATTCATTGAACGGTTTCCTGTCTGTGTAGAGATGACAGTGAGGTGCTTATAATAGTAGTTGGTTGTTAGTCAGTGAAGTCATTTGATGCAAGGTTGTCTGTCTGATGGGCTGACTTGCCCCCTTAAGACATGCTCAACAAAAGCATTTGTCTTTTACTGGGACTTATTTTATTGAATCTGCCTGCAGGCGGTGTGATCTCTGACCGTAAAGATTTACTGTAGCAGCACAGAACTGGGAAAGGGGAGCAGGCTGGGCTGTCTGTGTACCTCTTGGCGAGCGCCTACATAAGCTTTTCAGAAACCTTGCAATCACCTGTGCAGTTCGCTCTAATAAGATGGATAACTTCATCTGCAAGTGGATTCAAACAAACATGCCAGTGCATACACAACCGACAGCTCATTCATCATGTTAAAATGACAAGCTCAAATCTGAAACAGTTCGTCTTTTCCTTTCGGCCCTCAGTTTCAAGACAGACGAGAAGCAAACTTCTGCTGTCTACTCGTTACATCCCCACGCTGCACCGCTGTAACTCCCTTTTGGCTGGGCCCCTGCAGCGAGCATTGACTTACATTCCTCCATGCTGGACCCGCCTCTGCGGCTCTCAGAAACTGCCTGTATCCACTTCAAAACCCTGTTGCTGCTCTTCATGGCTACAAAGGGAAGCCTCCCCTCCCACCTCTTACAGCCATACTTCAAGCTCACACCACACCAGCTAGTGTGTGTTACTTCGCACTTCCATCTGTGCTCTGACCCGACTATCGCTTTACCCGGTCAAGAGTCTTCACCGCCATGACTCTTTGGTGGTGAAATACCCATCTCAACTCTGTGACAGCTGCAGCCGCCTTCCTCTCCACGAGACGTATGACCCATCACTTCATCTGTTTCAACTCATCTCATTTTGCATGTGTATGTCATTTTCACTTACACCCCCCCCCTCCCGAAGAATGATGTTTTCATTTTTAGGGGATTGATGATTGATTAGTTCTACTCAAGCGTATAAAAAAAAGTTTTGTAATTTTAACACTTTCATTAAGCCTATGTGACACTAAAAACAATTTTTTTTTTGTGACATATTGTAATTTAAACAGAACTGCTGTTTCTGCAGGATTGAAATGTTTCATCTTATTTTCTTCAAATACACCAAGAATATACAGCAAATGCACGCACAGCTTTAAAATACACACAAAAACTGAACTAAATGGGCTGCAAATGTTAAATGTCACTATTCAGTGTGACCTCTGACCCTATGACAAGCAGCAGCACAAACTGTTAGAAACATCCGACATGTGCTGAATGAAACCTGGTATAAAATATCAGAAAATTCATGTGATAAATATATCTGAACAAAAGGTTTAAACACATCGTAAGTGCAAAGGTAGGTCGCAATAATTATCCCATTGCTTTATAGAGGTGTTTTTTTCCCCCTAAAAGTTACATTTTCACTACTGTACATATTTAGTTTTATCTGAATAAAGATGCTGAGAAATGCATTTGTAGCCAATATAACTTTCTAAAAGTTTTGGACAATGCTTTACATTTTTAAAAAAACATTAACAGATTATTTGAACAGCTCCTTAGACCAGTTGTCTTTGTACAAACGAGTACATATGTACAGAAAACCTAAAAAAAAAAAATCCCCAAACACCCTGAAAATTACTTACTACGGACACTCGCTGAGAAATTTGCTGTATCTAAAATCCCCAACATATTTTTAGCCTCACACAGGCACTCATTCTCTATGGCTAAACGGGCATTACATTTTGTATCAAGCAGCAAAATACCTTATTTGCCTGATTTGACACTGAATATCCTGCAATGTGCGCTTTGGAATAATGATGCTGAAATTACACATTATGTTGCTTTAACCTCCATTTTTTTTCCTCCAGAGCATCTACTATATTCCAGAAATGTAAAGAGGACAGGACACCCTACTGCTCATTACCGAGGCTCATTCTGCTCTACTCAGACACTGCAATGGACAAATGCACCCCTCTGACATTAAGGAGCAATGAAAGCACACGGCATCAGCTCACATCACATCAGCCCTTCAATGGAGAATATTACTGCAATCTCATGTATTTTATTAATCCCGTAACATTCTCCAGCCGAGCCATTTTGCTGGTGGATCCTCCACTCAGACAGGAGACGCTTGCTAAATTGCTTTTTCGATGAAGGCCTCCTGTTGCCATGGCAACCCCCCCCCCCCCCACCCCCCCATCCCTTCCTAGTCCCAAAGTCAGGACATGTCACAGAGTGCCAGACACATTGTGGGCTCTTAGTTAATAATTCAGTGATAAATTAACGGTTTTGTGAAGAAAACAGGTGCCAGAATGTCAGAGGGCTTAGGGGAAATAACCCGGCAGAGAAAGACAAAATGAGGAACTGTGAAAAAGAGAGAGACAGAGAGGGAGAGACAGAGCGAGAGAGAGAGAGAGACAGAGAGAGAGAGAGAGAGAGACAGAGAGAGAGAGAGAGACATGAAGGAGGGAGGGGTCGTGTTTTTCCCCTCCAGCCTTGCAGCACAAAAGCCACCCTCTGAATGCAGGCTCTAAATCCAAACTTGGACGCTTGTCTGGTGAGAAGTTTTTATGTGGTGTACAATGTGGCGTAAAATGCAGGGGGGGGGGGGATTGTAAAAGAGTAAAAAGCCAGGCCTCAATAGGTATCCACACCATTGTCTGTCCAGAAGTGTGGGCTGCCCCTGAGGCCTACATTCTGCAAGGTCAAAGGTCAGGGTGGCAGGGGGTGCATTCTTCACCCCTAGCGGTGTTAAGACTCACTGGCCTACCTTCATGCTTATGTATACTCGAGCTCCTATCCGTCTGTCTTTCTGTCAAATAGAGCAAAATGTACACCGACTACACACACACAAAAATGTGGACAGAATTATTTTACTTCAGCTGTAAATCCAGGCTATGACATTTTTGATAAACTGCATCTCTTTGGATGCATATTCAGTAGGATCAAATAAAAACATCACTTTTTCCATCCTCTCTGGCATGGACATTCATGTGATCCTGAGCATGTGATGCATTTTTGAGATTCACTACCAAATTCATTCCCCATGCTGCCACATATTTCAGTAAATAGGAAAAAAAAAAAAATTGATTGTTTATCATTCAACTATTAATAAGAATTGTTTTTGTGCATGATAAATTCCATTCTTTACTGGTCCCGTCATCATAAATAGTCCTAAAACTATCTTAAAAACAATAATAATAACAACAATAATAGTAGTTGGACTCAATAAAATCACATTTATTAACAGTTTTCATTTACCTATACATTTCTTCAACTCTCTGTGTATGATCTATAGTGAACTGGACCGCAGTGCTCTACCTAACTCACTCCCTCATGTCCTAAGAAAGTCTGCTTTTACTTTTCTTGCAACAAACACAGGAAAATCCATACAATCTCAGGGTCAACACAACATTTGGACATTTCAAGACAATGGTTTCAAGCCACTTCACCTTCCCCTGAGTATTTTAATGTGAAGACTTTTTATTTCTGGATATTTAGTCTCTTCAGTTCACTCTTATTTGCAATGTTAAGATCCAATTATTTGAAACTTAAAGAAGTCTTCATATATAATGTTCAGAAAACAAATCATTTCAGTTGTGACATTAAGAAAAAAAAACCCATTAAGTTATTAAATAACTCATCTATTTTAGTCTTTACCACATAATGGCGAAACCCAAACGTCAAAAACGGTAAAATTTATGTGAAACGTTATGAGACAAGGTAACTTTAAGTCATGACATGCCTTGGTTAATCATTCAATCGTGTCATAAAGTACAGCTGAGGGAAATGGGTAATGATTTACACCGCTCACTGGATGACAGAAGCTTGTTGTGTGAACACCGTGTCATCATTTCTCACACCTTAGTACATCTCACCAGCCTGCATATCATCAAGTCGAGGCTTGCAGGGTCTCAGATGCAGATGATATGACGCTGGTCTGGCTCAGTACCAGTTGGACCTGGTCTATCTGCTACCTTGCCATGACCCCTTTGAAACGGGCATTGTAAATCCACACCGATTGGCCAATTGGAAAGCCTGGTGCATTTTTCTGACTTTTTTTTTTTTTTGCACGTGTGTCCCAGAGGTAATGCAGATAGACGTGCTTGCCCTATTAAATGTAATCTAATACAGTATGGAATGGGCTCCAGCAATACACAGTCACATATGCATAAATACGAAGACTGAAAAGCACTTTGTCTAGTCACATTGTACCACTGCAGACACTTTAGTGCTGCTGAACTCCAGCTTGTACATAATAATAACAGACTAAAACACACACATTAGAAAACGCATTTCAGCACAATCAGCTTTTTATGCACACTGTTTCTACACTTATTGCTCAATTAGCTACACAGAGCTAACAGGCCCAGAGCACTTGTGAATAAATTCTACCCATAAGCCTCTTCCTGGTGTGCCAGCGGAGGAGGGAGGGAGGAGGGTGGGCGTCGGGGTTTAGAGACGGCTTCCCAGTTGTAACCTCTGTTTGACCCCACATTAACTACCACTCCTCCTTCCTGCTGGGACCCTGGGAAGTCTGCTGGAGCTATATCTCAATCCCTGGTCCCATCACATCACATCACAACACATTAATATTTATAGAAATTTGCAGGGAACATTTCAGACACATTATCAGTGTTTTTTTTTTTTTCCTACTTTGTGCATAATCAGGGCAGCCCCGAATTATAATCTTTGGGGAACATCTTTACATTTTAGCGACAGGCTAATCGGTACATAGAAAATAAACTGTGTGCATATGTACTGTATATATAAATATGGCACGCAAATCATTGTATTTACATTAACACAAAATGCTACTATTCCATTGATATTACAAGTCTCATGTGCACATACTCTTGATTAATGCGGCAGTTACTATATAGAAATACGAATAACGGGCGAGATCAGCATGTGTCATTTGTGTTTTTGTATCAAGATGGACTTTTTCCCAGTTTGTCATGGGTAGATGACTTATTTGACAAGCCTCCATTGCTCAACCACCTTATTTAAATTGTTGGCAGAGTAACATTTGCAAATATCTAATAACCGGTTAGCCAGCAATGTGTCATTATATAGAAATAGCTGTGTGTGTGTGTGTGTGTCCCATTTAACAATAAATGTGGGCTTTTCTAAATATGCATCTCTACTCCAACCATGAACACCATTTGCTTGTTTATGTACAAGGTACAAAGCTGGCTATACACAAGTCAAAGATTTCAGATCCATATTCCAAATACCCATGAACTTTCACGTCAGAAATGGAAAATGACAGTGATATTTCCCTAAAGTCTTAAATGAAATATGCTCCACTCAGGCACGCATCGAATGTGCAGCATTGTCATAATGGTGGAAAACACATGAGCATGTAAATTTTAGCTAGTATGACCACAAAGAATGAGACAGATGGCAAACAAGATGCAGACTGCATGTCAAAATAACAAAAGATTTTACCAGCATCCTCAAAAACCACAGACTATTTAGAGCTAAAATAATCTCTTTAGCACATGCAATCAACGAGTAATATCCACAATAAGTGCCATAGTGTTGAGACAGTGTCTACTTGGCAGAGTGTTGGTATATTTTTGGTCTTCTTATACCCTCAACAGCCAACAAGGAGCCTCATAAATCAGAACGACACCCTGCGTCTGTTCTGCCTCATAAACAACACAGACCTCTGACGGAGGCAGCGCACAGAGGCCTCAGCATGTGAACATACGCACACACACACACACACACACACACTACTGTATATATATAACCATATGAACTTGGGAAACATCTTTACCCCCTGGAAAGAGTCCATCTATTCAAGTATCTTTTAGTGAAGTATCAAGCTTCTACTGCCGTCGGCTACAGTGCATGATAAAAAGCTGTCACATCAACAATGGGTCATGTTTCCTGAGATATAAAGCATGATCTATCTGCTTATTCCTCAAGCTACACTCAGCTCTGCAGGGACATTTGGTTACACAATGACACTGTATATCCACCCATTACGCAGCTTCCTCCTCTAGTCTTATGCTTATTAAAAGTCACGTCTGTTTGGCTGCTGCTGCAGACCTGCCCCATACATTTAATAGCAGACTTGTACATCTGGACCCCTCTCGTGTCTCTGACAAACCCCACACCCACCACAACACTATGCACACCTCCACTCTTGGCTTATCCCACCCGCTGTTGCTTTTCTCAGCAGCAGCAACACATTCAGGCTCACTGTAAGCTCCCTCTCTAGCAGATCTGGTTTAGTGTGATATGTACTCCCAAAAGGGCTCATGTTGGACATTCTGAAATCCCATCGTCATAGATTTACATGTTTTCAGTTTGTACATTATCTCGACTAGACCTATTATTATTGTTACAAAAACTGTACATCTGTTTGCATTCAACCTTATCAGAGTGCTTCATCATAATTCATTATAATACAGTGTTTCCCTCTGCATTCTTCAAGTATAATTAGGTATTTTCCATTATTTAATTCACTGATGTCTACGTTTTCATTAAAAGCTCAATGGAGATCAAAATGCTATTATATTAGAACAGAGAAACCTGAACATAAAACAAGCGTCTTCAGTCACAAATGTTTGTCAAAGTATATATTTTTTATTCTTAAAAACAAACAAAATGACAATGATGGCAACTTCACAACAGGGCCTCTGAATAAATCTGAAGTATTTTACTTCAACTATTAAAGTGTGCTCATCACAGTGGTTCGAAATGATCAAACATTTCAGCTCAGTCGATACTTTTGGTCACTAATGACTCCTTACATTTTTTAGGGTAAATTCTTTTACATATTTTAGTATATAAAATGGGGGGGGGGGGGGGAACCTGTATACACAGCCAAACCTTCTCACCACAACACAAACAACCTCATCCGTTATTGCAGAAACACTTTTTGTGACTGACCTTTGACCTACATTTAGCAAAATTTAATGGGATCTTTTCTGGACCGCCTTCGCATTTTTGTGATAATCTAATAGAAATTTTTCCAGTAGTTTTTGTGTAGAATTGCTGATAAAACAGACAAAAGAAATGACCCAAAAATAAATTTGTTAAATATTACATCAGTTTAAGTAGAATTCCAGCAGGTGAAAAGTCGAAAAAACTAAAATACTTGACAGTTTGAGAGTTATTTAATTATATCTCGAGTCTTCCAATTTAATTAATTCATTTGGGAGAATTCACTGTATGTACGTCAAGTGAAGAGAACCTTAAAACCTTCACAAAAACACACTGTAAAAGATTAAAAAAAAAAAAAAAAACAGACAATAGGGAAAAAAAATAATTGAGAGGAGACAAACCGGCTTGGAATAACGATGAAATAAAAACATAAAAGAACCCCATAAAACTGCTTCCTTGTACAAATGTGCTTTGAGAAGTGATTTAAAAGAGTGATGTGGCAGAGAGCTCCAGACCTTTAGAGGCATTTGACAGCACAGATCAGGTCACCTTTTGTTACAAGTCAAGCTCTTAGAACAACCCACAGTGCTCCGCCAGATGACCCCAGGCTATGCTCCGACTCGTATGTGGCTATAAAACACAAAAAAAAAGGTCTGATGTAGCTCGGAGCCAGACCCCTGCTGGGCCTCAAAATAAACATCTGTCAATTTTCTAGATACTTTGGACTGTGACGACAACACAGCAAAGCCTGTTTTTTCTCCTTCAGCTTCCTTTAGATTTTCTAGGAGTGTAAGACAATATTGGTTCCACGATATTTACCGTCACAACACTGCATCAATATTTGTTTTTTAGGCATTTGCTCAAATGCAGACGTGGTGAGGGTTCATTTATCTTTGTTTTTCTGTCCCGTTTGTATTTTATTAATTATAATTTAACACGGTTTTGTTACATAATGTACTCTGACGTAATGAAAATGCAACACTTTAAATGTTGGTTTATTTTTGCTCAGGATCCGAGTTCACAATAGGCACCTTGTTCCACATTAAAGGTCATCATGTAAATCCACATGTTGAGTTGTACTCTTAAGACGTATTGGGTACAACATATGGAATTCAATTTTATTTATAAAGCCCTAAATCACAACAACGTCGTCTCACAGGGCTTTACAGAAACACAATCAACTACAGAGATGAATGAAAAGTCCCAAGCATCCCCTGTCCTTAGACCCTCCTTCTCAGCAAGAAAAAAAAACTTCAAAACCCAGTGGGGAAAAAGAAGAAATCTTAAGGAGAAATCCACTCCCATGGCCGGACAGGCTATAGATGAACGTCTTTTTTTTTTTTTTTTAGCAGTTGTAGCAATGACGGAGTAACGGTTGTCTTTCCTATATAAAAGGCAGGATAAAATCCACACCAGGAACATTATCAAGTGTCATTGGAACATGTGTGGGACCAACTGGGATGAACCCTCTCAGTAAGAGTACCCAGACCTCAAACCAGGCAGCAACTTCAGAATGTTCTGCAGACAGAGTGAAGACGACTCCCCCCAAGACAACTGCAGATGCTTGGTTAGGTCCATGAGGAGATGTTGTACTGCCTGTGTGAAGGTTGGGGAGGGGGTTACACCACGTACAGACTGTTTTTAAATAGATTTTTTTTAATGCGTGTTCCATTCAGTATTTTCAACTTGTGCTCATTGTAACAAATTTAATTAATTAAAACCGCAATCCTTTTTAAATATGAAATAATTTTAAAATAATTGCCTTGTATTATGTTGAGGGTCAATTTGATCCATCTCAGTTTTTGAGTTGACCAAAGTACATGTTATCCTTTATTTTTCTTCTTAAAATTTTCTAACTTTTCCTCATCTAAGGTCATGAACGTGTGTGTGAAATCGGGACACTTTGATGTGTAGTGTAGTGTAGTGTTTGTATACAAAGATGATGTTAAAGGTCATTTTGACCCATGGCACTTTAATGTGGATAAACAGCTGCTCAGATCTAAAAAAAACATGTCTCTTTGATGTGCCTTGTTTTGATTGTCCAATTATTTGTATTTTGATTTCCTTTGAAGAGCCATTCAGATCCACAGACCCAGGTGTGTGTAGAGTACGAACTTTCTCTCCCTTGTCCTTTTTCTCGTGTCATGTCTTTGACAAACACCAAAAATGAGCTCCAGAAAGTTTATTCTTAAGAACGCTTCATCAGATGTTGAACTGAGAAAGAGATTTCAGAGACAGAGGATAATGTTATTGATGATCCAGATAGTCAATGTTCCAATGATGAGGATGAATCAGAGAAATGTTTGTGAAGATAAGTTTGATTAAATAGATCTTAAATTTACTTTTGGAATTAAAAAAAAAAAGTGTGCATCTTTTCTAAATGTTTATATAATCTAAAATAAAGTTATTGGGTTTGAATGGTCTTTGTTTTGTTTTTTTTAACTGTTTTGGGTGGATTTAAAGGGAATGGGTCAAAGTGACGAGCAACATAATCAAAGTAATTATTTTCCAACATAATACAAGGGTTAAGATTATTATGATCCATCCCAATATATTGCATCGTGATCCTACTATTGTCATTTGTATCGTATCAGCAGGTTCTTGCCAATCATACCCTTAGTAACAACTATAATGTGGAAAAGGCAAAATAAATATAACATCTAATAGTTTAAAAGTTAAAATAGAGACTAACTATTCTAATAATTACATCAGACTACAGTCATTCTCATCACGCCAGTGTGTAATAACTGAATAACGTACAGTATTTGTTTAAATAAATGTATCAAGGTCAGAGGTTAGTGACCCTATGTGAAGAATCCCCTCCTACTGTGTTGCTTGGCTCATAAAACAAGTTGCCTGTAGTTTAATTTATTCATATTAGTTTTATTCACATAGCACCTGAGTTTATTCTTATTTCTACTTTTCTTGGAAATTCTCTCCAAACTCCCATAACCCCTAAACATTTATCAGCATTTATTTATTGATGCAATTTTCAGGAAAGATGTGAGGTGGTCCAGAATAGATCACATAAAATTTTGAAAATGTAGGTCAAAGGTCAAGATTACAGTAATCAAAAATGTGTTTCCGCCATGATAAGAGATCAGGCAAATCAGGTCGAATGTTTGCGAGGGGGTGGGAGCTTGTTTTGTCTGGCACCACGTGTTTATTATCCTCTGAATTTTATTTTATTTTTTTCCACCCAACCTCCTCACATTTTTAAAAAAATATTTAATCCACAGATCATGTTGATAGTCATTAAATCTCTGAATAAATTCAATGATTATATCAGAAACACAGGAAAAAAACAAGTGATGCCAGACCCAACAAGCTCCGCCCCCTCACAAACATTTTACCCTATTTGTCCTCTCTCTTATCACAGCGAAGACACATTTTTACTTACTGTATCCTTGACCTTTGACCTACATTCACCAAAATTTTATGATCTCCATTCTGGAGCACCTTGCATCTTTACATTAAGAAAACTGGCCCAATAGTGTTTGTGTAAAGTTGGTGACAGACAGACAAGCAAAAATTTAATATGATTATTATTATTAATAATAGTGAGAAAATGCAACTTTTTTCAACAGAATTTAACTTTGGGTCTTTAAAGGTTAATCACACCATCAAGAGCACATAATAGGCAGTTGCTAAAAATGTATAATACTCCAAAGTAATGCTTTTTTTAGAAGGAAAACAGCCAAGATTTCAGAGAAGATAATGCCAGTTTGGTGGTTTCCAGCATTAAGAGCCGTCTGTGCTTAAAACCTGAGTGATATTTCCTTTCCGCAAGTGTTGAGATGTTTACTTAAAGATCGGTCTCATTTTACACCATCGAGTTGACATGATTTATTGAATCACTTTGTTGTAAGACCAGGCGTGGTCTGATGAAACACCGCTCAAGAGAGGCTCATTCTGGGACATACACGCTTTGTGCTGCTTTTCACACAAGATTATTAAGAGCACTGAATAATCGGCAAGTCCCTCACTGTTACATGATGCTGCAATGCTGTGTTGAAAGGTGGAAAGTCAACACGGAGGGATTCATACTGAAAAGCAAATATCTGACGACAAGGATGAGCGAATGGCAGTGATGAAAGAGAGGCAAGTCAGCTAGATAAACACAAAGACAGATGGAGGAGGGCAACAGGCATGAGAGTCAATTTTCAGGGTCACATCACCCCAGTACAGGGTAGATTGACATTGCAGAATGTGGGTTCAAGGTTCAAGCCTTTAATAGCTGGACTGAAACAGCAGAGCCTTCATGTTGTCTGTTCACGCTTAACTTCCACGACACCGCCGTCTAAACCTCTAAATGAATCTCTGACAAGAAAAAAAAAAAGCCGTCAAAATAAACTTCTTGTAATCTCCCTTCTTGCTGCTTTGCCATCTTGTAGACCTAAGGGCTTCTTCTAGTGGGATTTGTCTTACACAAGTACACATACACACCCCTGAAACGACTTAGAAAACACAGGTAAGGTTTTATTATGTGCTTTCAATTCAAAGAGGTAAAGCACAACGTCCAGGTTCAAAAAAAAAAAAAAAAAAAAAAAAAAGGAAAAAAGCATCAGAGAAAGCGTGGTCTCTGTGGTGTGTTTGTAATTCAGCTCCACAATCCTGACAGAACAGATCTGAGGCCTCCCACAGATGCAGACAGAGGTCACCAGCCCTTACTAAGCTTTGGCTTCCTACATTCTCTTCCGATATCAAATTGCTACAGTTCAAGGGCTGTTCAACAGGATGATGCAATCCTCTGCTAAGTTTAACATATCACCATTATTCTTAGATATTTCTACCCTTTAATGTTTACAAGAGGATGAGCTGTGCAAATTAAATACTGCATGAGTTACCATTAGAGCTGCACAATAGTCACATCGCAGGTCCTGCTATGTACGAGACAAATGAGCGAAACATTTTCTCATCTAATTTCAAGGGTTCCTGAAACACACTACACACATCACAGTCATTCTGATCCAGTTTGGGATCAGGACAAACAGGATGCATCAGGTGCAGGACAAAGAGTCTTTTGTCCCTGCTGCTATTGTCTTGTTAAACAACTAATTTTATCATCCGTTTGTCCTATTTACTATTTATTACTGTTGTCTGTGCTTATGATTGTTGTTGTTGAACGATTTGCCCCACAGGGATCATAAAAGATTCCTTGATCCTTGATGGGGTTCTTGTGCAGGAAAGATCACTGGTAACAAGATGGATAAGTGAGCAACGCACAAGAGAAAAATCACCTAAAAACGAAGGTTTGGTGTTAGAAAGAAAAGCAGTTATGTGGTTATAAGAAAGAGGATACTGAAATGTATATTCTGTGTCGACCACTAATCCGTTTGACTGTTTGCGTCGGTACCACACAGCTGTTATATACTCCTGAGTATTTTTTCGTATCGCAATATACATCGCAGGGTTACAAAAATAGCAATGTCAGTTTTTTCTAATATCCTGCAGCCATAATTATGTTCGGTGGCTTTATCATGGGAGTGAAAAATTAAGAGAAAATTCCTTGTTTATCAGTACAGATGATTGGCAACAGTTTGATTACATTGCAATTCCTGGCTTTATTTTCAGACAAATCGAGCTTTAATCTCATTGTGTTTGAGAGAGTCTCAGGCACTTATAAACAGTATTTATTTATTTTTTTAAATGATTGCAGCTCTTTACGGTTATGATTTCCTCAGCTGCGAAGGCAAGACTTTTTAATTATAGTTCAGACAGATGGAGACTCCTCAATCTTCACTGTTTTAAACATTTCAGGCTGCACAGAGGCTTCAGTGATTTGTAATCAGGCTAGAAGTTAAAAAAAAGGTGGAAAATTATTTTAAAGTATGCCAATGATCAGGGGGAAAAATGGAAAGTGTAAATAGTTTTGCGATTCAAAGCTCTGATGGAAAAAAAAAACCAAGATGACAAACATGAATACTTTATTCTTATCATATTTTTATCTGTACATTTGCAGAAATGATCCAAGAAACTTTATACTTTGCATTTGACCAAATGGTTTGAGAAGCAAAACATGAGAAACGGGCAAATTCCAAATTGGCAGCGATATTTCTGTACCAGCCAGTCTCATTTAAAGGGTGGGGAAAGGGACCTGGACTTCATCCAATTTTCTGTAGTCAACTACAAGAAAACCTACAAGGATGAACCTCAAATGTTTGAGCTGCCAGTTCACAGTTTCATCTGTGATTAGTGTCTTTGTTTACAACTGTATTACTTTCTTACATGAAGAAAACTGAGAAAACCCAACTCTTCAGACAGAGTCATTTCCTTATAGTGTTCCGAAGGCAAAAAGATAAAGATAATATGGTATCCTGCTAATGAGGAAACACTGAATGCATTATTGTCCCGTGCTGGTTTTGGAAAGCTGTTCAGGCAAATGTGATTAATGTTTTCCACAAGCTCAGAAAAAGGAAGTCCCAGGAGATTTGGACTGAGGAAGAGACAGAGTGTTGCACTTTTCAAAAGTAGTCAAGTTCAGTAATAGGCCAATATTAAACTGAAGAATCCATTGCCAAGGAAGGAGGCCCTCCCATTAATGAGTCATGGAAGACCACAAGTAGCAGTCATAAAAATGCAACAGCCAAAAGCAAATTAAATGCCAAAACAAGTAAAAGGGGACAAATGGTTTTCCATGGATTTCAAGATTAGGGGAAAAAAAAAAAAAAACATTAGCACTTCTTCGCATAACCTTGTGCATTAGACGAGTTGTGAGCAACACATGGCAACGTCACTCCTGACCTAAGAATCCTAAGACAAAGAGGACACACATGGGAGAGGTGCAGCTCTCTGTGTGTCTGTGGCAGTCTGGAATGTGCTGTGGGTTTACTAGGTTTATAAATAACCGTCAGGAACAGGCAGACACAAAAGGCGCTGCTGTTCTAAGCCGGACCGCTCTCACCGTGCACCCTCTGCGGCCCGTCGATTACAACCAGCATCTCACCGGAGCAGTTAGCACCAGTGGCTGAACCTCCTCCCTGTGTGGACCTATGCAGCACCATCAATATGAACCCTACTGTCTGCAGATATGACCAGTCAAACAACCTTAGAATCCCTGTTTCAAGGGGCGTGTAGGTTAAGAAAGGTAAGGGGCTGCTGCAATGAAGGAAATATATGTATATATAAATAAATAAATAAATAAATGTATATAGACATTTTTTATACAGCTAAAACTGTGTGAACATCTTCACCATTCATACATTTTTGTCTGTATATAAATTTACATACATAGATTTCCTTCAGTAACATCCACTTGGGCTTATTTCATTTTTACGCATTGCAATAAGCAAGTCATTTGATTAGTCTTGTAAAACAGAAAACTTGATTTCCATCTTCCAGAGCTTAAATCAGTTCAGAGTTCTACAGAAATGGGAAAAAAAAAAAAGTTTTTGGACACCCCATGCATTTGTGATATATTAGATTAGAATCACTCTTAAGCTATTAAGCTGTGCCATTCCCCAAACACACATGCTGCCTACTGCACATGCTCTGTTGCATTCAGGTCAAAACTGGATGTTTCAGCAAGATAACGAAACTCAATCGAAGACGTGACATTTTGAAACTGTTAAGGATCATTTCTTTGTGAAAAATAATCAGAAAGTGACAAAATGGCTGAAAATCCACCTGTAATTGTGAGGATTTGCTCCTGTTTTGACATCTGCAGTTCTGTTAAATACCTCAGATTGACACATGCTCTTGTTGTTATGTTAAGTTTGTGTTAACGCCATAGGAGCAGGTTATTTGTTGATGTTAGCAGTAGCTGGTATTTCACACTACATCTATTGTTAAGGAGCAGAACACAGGCACTGTGGCAATCAGGAGTCGGCATAAATCACGGTTTAGGATTTGTGGTAAAAAAAATAAAATAAAAAAAAAAACTTACCCATGTTCTCTACACAGAAATCAGTGTGCAGATTGTATGATAAATATGGCAACAGAGAGTCATCAGCTCAGAAATGAAGGTAGCCAATGTCAACAAACAACTGAATCCAAGCACAAGAGAGACTTCAACAGCAAACCTACTCCAATTTCTAATATTAACCTTTAGAAAAGGTCCATTATATATATAGGGGCTTTTGGAGAATCTAATTGGAGAAATGGAGTACAATATATCCGTTTGTTCTTCCAGTGAATATCCATGTTGTATCACAAGATGAGCCTTGGCAATCTCACTCTCCAGAATCCTTGAATAACAAATAATCAGAATAAATGCATAGGAGAAACTAAACATGTTGTAAATCCCACCAAAACACAGGAATAATACTGTTATAGGCAATAAAGTGTTTGCTCACATAGGTTTTGTAGTGTGCAGTGGAATTATTACTTTACAAATTACAGACATGGCCGATTAGTATTACTCAGTAATGTTAGTCTTGTGCAAATAGGGCTGATGTTTGTGTGTGGACCAGAGTTATTATCCCCTGAACTATCAAGGTCAGACCTGATAAAACAAACACTGGCTCCAACTGTGGATGTGTGTTTTGGTGGACACCTCAGGGGACAGAGAAGGGTGTGTTCAGGTGGTTCCAAACTGTAACACCCTAAACATTTAACCCAACGCACAATGAACCAATCATAAAAGTTAATTACTACAATTTTCATGATGGTGCTTACCAGTCCTGTTATATTGAAGACATTATGACTGATATGACTCAGACTAAAATGCAACACTTATCAGCAATAAAGCATTTTAGGAAATAATGAGACAATATGGCTGCAGGGATTTTGGTTGCGTGACGTAACGGCATGAATGGCAGGCTGTCTATGAAAGGCTCCGAGTGCAAAACTATGCACAGGACCAGAGCTGATAGGAAGAGATTATAACGAGAATCAATCTGCACTGCCACATCACAGCCTTTATCCCTTTTCTCTAGTGTTGATGGGGAGCAGGAGCCTGCTGATGCCTGTGTCTGGAGCTGGACCAAGATACAGATCAGCCTGGTTTTTATCTCTTCCACCCTCTCGTCACCTTTTTCAGACCACCATTCCTCTCGTCTCCCTCCTCCGCAATGTTTTTTTTTTTCTTTTTTTTTTAAATGAAGGACTGTAATGCATTGAGTATGTGAGGGACTCAGGGAAGGAGAAGAGGGAGGGTGGGGAGGAGGGGTTGAAAAGGTGAGGGCTACACAATAGCCATTCACACTGCATTTAAAGTGTTTTTTTTTTTTCCCCTGGCACGGGAAGAAAATGGAAAGCGAGGTGGGCTGGACAATATATGTATGTCCTGTTCTTCATGCTGCGGAAAATTGGATTGTGATGCCGATTTTGCTCTCCAATGTGATTTGTCAGTGACATAGTTTTCTCTGAAAAACCACCGCAAAGAAAATACATCAGATGAACTAACCGTTTTCCTTGGCCAGGAAGCAAGGTCCCTCTCCTTTTAGGGCTTTAACACACAGGGAGTCAATAACACTAGAGGAAAATGACAGACTAAAAATGGATGAGTCTATGTCAAATCCATCATATCTGTTAACCGCTGAATTCTTTTCACCCACCTTATATTGGACAGAAAAGGAATTCAACATCCAAGAGTTGCAAAATGTTAATTTCTAATTACAGTTTGGCAATATAAATCTCATTTTTTTATAAGAAAACCACACACATCACATATATTTCTGGGACAAAAAAAAAAAGTAGACAATTAAATAGTCTTAAACCTGTCAGTATAGGACAATATTTTTAAGGAAATATGTTCTTGAAGGAACATTTCTTGGCAGATATTCCCATTCCTCTCTGTGGGTGTGATGTGACTGACAGCGAGTGGTGTGGAGTGTGTTTCAGGCACTGATGTGAAAATAGTCATCTTGGGCAAAGTTTACAACAACACAACAGGGAGAGTATGACTAAACCAAGCCAAACCTCATTGTTTGATGTGATGAATTATTTACCTCTGGCGATTTGTGGTGGTTCTTTTTCATACCGTGTCAAATAGGAATGAGCATTACGGCCTTTTCTGGAATAAAATTAGGTCTCATATCATCATCTGAGCCCGTCCGTGTGCAGAAAGGAGTAAAAAAAAAATCAATGTTGTCATCTGTTTGGGTCTATAAAGTACAGCTAAAACTAAAAAGTCCATCTGCAGAAAGATCATTTTAAGCATTTTAAGTGCTAAAATGACAGATGTTTTTAGATTTTAGCCTCGTGAATGTCTTGTTTACCAATTGACTTCATTACACTAAACTGTGTTTAGATGATGGCAGAACAGTGTGAAGACTCAAGGAACTTATGTTTAGTTTTCACTATTGGGACTTGTAGGATTAATGGAATAATCCTGCAAAAATGGTTGAAACAGATCAAGTTTGCTGTACATACAATAACATCTTAACTACATATTAAGATGACATCAAGGTCTCCAGAGAGACTTTGTCATGTTGTTAAAAAAAAAAAGAAAAAAGAAAGTTGTCCTTTCTTTAGCCCATGTCTGGAGTTATTGTACCCCACTTTTTAACATGTCCACTCAAAGAGGCCAGTTCTTTAACCTTTGCATTTACCAATGTGTAGTGTCATTTCTTTGCAGACACAAATGCAGCTGCTTGATGCAGAGCGGATCTAATTAAATGCTGTTCCACATTAACAGGATTGAGGGAACCTACAGATTTCTGCCTGCTCCCTCTGGTCTGTGAGTGGCACTCGGTGTAATGCATACGAACAGAAACCGGACAAAGTGTTTCCTAGAATATACTCACATCCTCCCAGACACAAACGAAACCGACATCCGTACACTCAGATGACCAGTGCACATTGTGCCTCTGGGTGGTGAAACATGGCAGCAGCGTTACAGTTGCACAATGAGCAAGTGGAGAAATTGCCACAGTGAAGCTACTTTTAAAAGATTAGGGTCTTTATGTAGCCCTGGGCGATATCTAGAGGTGTAACCCGCAGTGTCACTCTCCCTCTCAGTGTAATTATAGGTTTAGCTCTACCTCACTCATCTGGATTGAACCTAATATATTCCATCTTCCCCTCCAGTCATTTTGTTGTCACTGGGCTTTAGGGCTTTGGATCAAAAACCATGTAGCTCATATTCTGCTTTGCACACTGCCAAATACCAACCAGGAAACTGTGGTCTGTCAAACACATTGTATATGTGCCGACTGAGAGAGTGGATTGTTTGTAAAAGGCTGCATTCCCTTACATAAACTATAAGTACAAGAGACGAGCATGGATTTATTCAAAGTACGTCTTAGTGATTATGAAGGCAGCGTTACACATTCAAGGTTCCCTGCTCATAAATAATTTCTTATAAAGTCTAAGTTAACACAACTCCCTTTCCTGAAGTCTTAACCTCAGACCCAGCTGGAGAACTAAACTGTCGAGAAGAAGGAAACAAAACGTGATGAGATGTTAGTTAAGACTTGTGAGATATAAACAGGCGGTTCCATGTGGAGACTGAGCAACCAGTTCACTTTGCTCTGTTTATGTGCTCACTCACATTTGTTGAGACAGCAGAACAACTGGTCAAGATCTCGGCGGTTGTTGCTGTACATGACCGACTGCAGTAACTGGGGTAGAAAAAAAGAGTTTACTCAAATAATATTTATAATTCCTGACAGATAACCTACCACAAACGGACCGCACAGCCTGCACTCTGCATCAGCGTGTCACTCCTGCTCACCCTGAGCTTTATGGGCCCGAAAAGTATCCTGCCATTTCATTTACTACTATACCATAATAACTCACTGTAAAACAGCTTGAAACTATTGCACCTCTCTTGGCTACTTATTGCATGCATGTATAGTAAATGCCTGCAAGTCCTGAC